>JAGFZM010000011.1:909522-950105 GCA_017657215.1 Limnothrissa miodon
GTGTGTGTGTGTGTGTGTGTGTGTGTGTGTGTGTGTGTGTGTGTGTGATTACCAGGGTCTTTGGATTCCCTGTCCATTACACTGATGTGTCCAACATGAGCCGACTAGCCAGACAAAGGCTTCTGGGAAGGTCATGGAGTGTCCCCGTGATCCGACACCTGTTTGCACCACTCAAAGAATACTTTGCCTGTGTTTAACTCCCTTTAAACACAAGCTGCATTGATAGAGAAATATCTTTAAAAAAAAACACTACAAAAAAAAGCTCAATCACAAGAAAACTGACGTCTGATGAATTAACAAGAGCCTTGAAACTGTACTCTTGTATTATTTACAAGTCAACCATCAAAACGTAGATATTTCATTTTTTCCTGTTTTAAAAAAAAATGATTCTTTTTTTATTCTATTTAATGTTTTTATATTCATTTTGACTTTTTAGCAGTGTTATCCAGTGTTTGAACTGATCTATGTGTGCAAGCTATACACAAGGCAAAGCTCCTTTCTCCGGGCACTGAGTCAGTGTGAGGAGGTTAAAGACTCATAGGTGTTGGTGGAGAACATCTTAGCCCACCAACATCAACAAGGTCGGTCAAGCTCAGAGTTTTATTTCTGAAATATCAATCACTGGCGCCTGGTCTCAGTGCCTGGAGAGTTCTTGTCTTCATGAATCCAAAACACCAGATCTCATATACCTCTTTGTTTACAGTTTCTATACACAACTGAAAGTAATAAAGGTACTACTGTAATAAAGTGACAAAATGGTGCTCCGAGGAGGAATGGAACACCCAACCCACGCACCGTCCGTTGGGCAGGCCTGCTGGAACGCCTCATTTAGGCATTCAGGCTCGGGGACGCAACCGAATCATTGAACGAGACCAATATGCCATATCACTTTAGCCTCAAAGGCCTGCTTTGTTTTTTCTACTACTCACAACCTCTTACTGTTACACAACATTACAAAACTGGTGCTGTTTTTACTGAACCTGCAAGCCTTGGGTCGCTAGTGTCACTGGCCTGGGACTGGTCGCATGGGTTGGTCTGTTTTGTTCCTTGCCCTCATTCCTTGAGATGGACGTCTGAGAGAACGTGTGTCTCTTTTTTCCCAGCGTCACTCAGATTGTCGTCGTTACTGTACACTTGCAGCAGGTGTGGCGGCAGCAGGAGAGGCATGTGTGTGTGTGTGTGTGCATGCAATGTCTGCCAGGTGAACTCCCACCACCCACTGTCTCTCCACAAGCTAAACTCAGTCAGGTGCAAAACTTCAGTATATATGGTGCGGCTTCACATGGTTCTTCTACCTTTTATAGCAACTTTTGTGCTTTATTCAACTATATTGAGCACTTTTATACGTATCTTTATGTTGTTTCTCTGGTATTTTTAAGATTTCTTTTCCTCTTGATTCATGTGAATGTTTTATGGTTCTCGTTTTTTTTTGTTTTTTTTTCTATGATGTGAAACTCTTGTAATCTGGTGTATGATGTTTCTGGTGACCAGTAGGGCTGTGCCAGTGGATGTGAAAGAGTGGTTTTATTTTTTACCTTTTTTTTGATGGTTTGGAAATGTAGAAAATCTGTTCTCATAGGCAGCGGGATGATTTAACACAGAATGTCCCAGGTCCCTACCCTACCTGTCTTGCTCTGGTGATATTGCGCTTGGGATACCTGAACCCACTCCTCTCCCATGTACCAGCACAGACAGGCACCTCTTTCTACCCCTGTCTCCCAACCCCCTGGCTAAGCCCAGGTAGTGTACTTACTGTCACTTTAACTCAAATATGAACTGAAATGATTGTAATCAGGATTGTATTTTTTATTTTTATTTTTATTTTTTTATGGTAGAATAACTGAAGATGCCAGGTGTTGTCCAGACAAAAGGCAGACAGTTGTCGAGGCAGGTCACCTGATATGTCATTTTTCTTGCTGGGATTCTTTATGATCGTGTGTTTTGATCATGTTTGCCCTAGTTGCAACTGTCTCAGGACCTGAACCAGTCCTTAATCAAGAACCAGATTAGGGCTGTTCAAGGGCCAGTTGATATGTGGAATTCCACAGCACTGAATAAATATGTTCATTCAGATCGCTAGAGTTTTAGAATTTTAATGCAGAACCCCCTCACCTCGACAAAGTCACCCACAAAGCCCAGATATTGCTCTTGTCTTGGTTTTGTTGTACATTTTGTACATAACCAATTCCTGTTGCTGTTTGGAAATAGACTATGAGATGTACAAATACAATTCTTTGCTAATATATATCAAGGAATTATTAATACTCTGATGACCTGATGAAATTGTTTGGATATTATTGACAAAATGTTGAGCAGAATAAGCTATGAAGCCATTCTGAGGTGAACAATATGAGGCCCTTTTTAAAATATTTATGAATTTATTTTGAATTTCTCGAGCAGGGAGAGGATGACTTTGTGAAGTGATGAGAACAGTTCAAACGGTCTCATCTAGACGCACAGCCCTACATCGCCTCAGCCAGTTTCTTTCTCTTGTCCTCTCTCTCCCTCTGTCTCTGCTGTGTTCAGTTATGTTTTTTTTTTTGGCTTTTGGGTTTTCTTTTTACTATTGTACTAAAAAGAGGGATTGTAGGTGTCCCCTAAGGTGCTAAACATTTTATCAAATTGAGGAAAAATATATTGTTTGGAAGAGAAAATAAACCTTGTCTGACTGTTTTTAAGTTCCTTGTAGTCTGGGTTCAAGCGCTGTTGCTTAGCTCACTTCTCAGTATGTTAACAATGGCATTTAACTTGTACTTGAATGATAAATAATGGAACAGGTTCTTTTATTGTCTTAGAATAGACACGGTTGTAGTTGGTGCTTATCTGTGGGGTATAATCATGCGTTCATATTGGGAAGTAAGAAAAGAAAAAAAAAAGATTTTTGTAATCATGTTTACTGTTCTCTTATGTATCTGCTTAGAGCCCAGTGGCATTGCTTCTTAATCTCACATTCCAGGCAGCCCCCTACCCATGCTGGATTTGATTTATATATAATTCTGACTTTTGCTATCAACACTTTGATATTTATTTGACTACAATTCTTGGAGACGGCTTAGATTCTTTATATATCTTAGTGTCTCTGTTTTATCCCTTTTGTAATTTCTTCATGTATCATACCTGTTTCTGGCGTTTCGCTGCCCTCTCCAATCTCCGCGCATACAGCAGATGTAGCAGTCATTCTCTCTTTCTCTCTCTCTCTCTCTCTCTCTCTCTCCTTGCTCTGCGCCCAGAGAGAGGGGGAGGGAGCATTATGTCCCTGTGCTGGAGAACACTTGAATAAATGTTTTGTTTTTGTGCAAAAGCCGCTCCTGTTATTCTTTTTTTACCAATATAAGACAATACAAACAACTCTCACTGACTGTAAATAAACAGTGGATTCGTCTAGTAACACATAAAATTAAGGACACCGGTTAATAAAACTAAGTTGAAGCGATTTTTTATTATTATTTATTTTATTTTAGCCTATTCTTATTTTTGAGCCTGTTAGAGCTTTTCCCAGAGAGACACATTCATTAATGTTTTAAAGCCTTTTACTGTGCTATTAATGACCTACGTCTGGAGCGTAACAAGATTGTGTTGCCTCCTGTCTCATCTGTTCACGCCAATAGCCACAAAAGGGTAATGTAGGTCAACAGTCGCTCACATCTCTTTTTGCTGCGTTGTGTTTTCTATTTGTCTGTGCATGGCGCGTGGTTTAAAGTTTATTATTAAAACTTACTTGTTGCGGTTGTATATTCCCGTGACTGTTCCACACACTGCTGAGACGGGTTTGGCACAAACCCCGGATGAGACGGCACGCCCAAACAGCAACTCTATTGGTTAATGCAGTGAAATAACCACACGCTCAGGCGCTGATTGGAGTTCCGATGTGTCGTGTACTTGGATGCTGGGAGCGGAGGGTGTGCTGAGCTGGACCGGGGAAAGCATCTGCTGGTGTCTGCTCGTGTCTACTGGAGGGTGGAATCGGTGGTCATTGTTTGCTGCTATCGATTGTGTGCTAAGGATCAATTTGGGAAGGTTGCGGTGAAAGGTACGATTCTTGTGCACTCCTTTAATGTCGTATGATTTAACATATATCGTCAGTGTACAATCAAGACAGAATTTAGGTTTAAGGGCTGTAATTGGTACCACAGGTTTTATGGCATTTGTAAGAGGCTAGTTGTGCTGGTCTGGAAGGCATTGTGTTGTGTGCCGGGTGTGTGCAGGCGCTGCCGGTGATTTTTCCCTCTCGCGTAGCCTAGGCTTCGCCATAATGTCAACATTTTGTCTAAACCTATTCATATGCTCTAGATCCTATGATTGTCTCGGTGATTCTGCAACGTTTTACTTGTGACGAGGTAGAAAGGCTGAACAATGAACAGGGATGCGCAAGTGGTAGACAACTGTGTAGGCTACTATAGTATTTCCATGAATATCAACGCCGTGTTTGTAGGACAGCCGGTTCAATGTTGGGTGGTGTTTTGCCGTGGTTCGGTGTGAGCGACTCTATTACACTAGGGTTTGGCCTCTTTGTGTGTTGTAGACTCGGGAGCGTCTTATGGGATGGGTCTCACTCCCTGAGAAACCTGCAATGCTTCAACCTCATAAAAAATATGGTATTATTTGTGCGGTATTTTTAAGGTGCGGTTTAAGGTAACACCCAACACATATTCCCTGTTTGCTGCTCATGAGCTATCTGTCCCGGACGTTTAAAGTATCCGGTAGTCACCCGAAAAGTACGTCCATCTCGATAAATCTCTTATACCACCCCACAGTCATGGCATCCCTTTTAGCCACCTGCCATCGATATGCCTCATTAAAGTGCAGATATGCATCCCAAAATATTGTATTAATACTGATGATTAACATAATGTCCATGTTTTAAACAAATACTCACATCATAACTGCTCAAATGATTTATACCTGGAGTGCTCACTCACACCCTCTGAGCTGCCCGTAGGTTTGAAATAAAAGAAGATAGAAAAGTATGCTATAATCTGCAAAATTGGTCAGATGTGGGAATAGACGGAGAGAAAATGGTCCTGTGGTTTATTAAGTATGAGGTGTCGATAGGATTGTGGAGATGAGCTGAGCAGTGCTGTACCCCCTGCACCGGTGCAGATTCTGTGGGGCTTCATCTTGCCCTCCCTCCTATTCTGCCCCAAAGCAGAACCAGTAGCAGGGGGGAAGGAGGGGTGGGACACATACACACCCTCAGCCCATGCCGTAGTCCTGCCGCACCCACACACACCCAGGCACGCTCATTGCCTCATTCAACCACCCAGCCAGCCATAGATTTATAGACACGTGCTTACAAACACAGACACACACACACACACACACACACTATGAACAATTATGGACAGATGTGCTCACACTTCACTTCACTCCTATAACACAAGTATTACGTGCATCGAAACTTACATGTGTTTGGAAACAAAGCAAACACACACAAGGTCTAAAATGCATGTTTCTATAAATGAGTTTGTGCTTAATACACACACAGCTTGGTCAAAAAAAACCTTGGTACACCGCTAATCATCATCTCACAGAGCCCTACCAATATGCCGTAGCAGTTTCTCCACCTTTCAAAATGGAAGCACTCAGAGTGGGAGACGCTGGTGTGGTGGACTTAAAGCAGTGGCCTAATTTGAGACAGGCGCAGGCCGGCTCTGCACTCATCATCAAAACTGAGCAAACTCCTCAGCTGCTCTGAGAGGTTGCACATGGAGAGTCACTCTCTCTCTCTCTCTCTCTCTCTCTCTCTCTCTCCCTCTTTCTCACTCACCCCCTCTCTCTCTTGCCCCCGAGCTCAACTGCCAGACTGATGTCATCATCACACGTCTCATTGGTGTCCTGCCACTTAGAGCCTCCCAGCGATGTCACATCCGTCCTGTCGGATGGCACAGGAGCTCCACTAGTCTTGTGTCCCTGATCTGTGTTGTCTGATCATGTAGGTTGTGTCTCCTTCCCCCAGTCCTTATTCCAGGGGCTACACTCCTACACTCTACTCGCTCCACATCTATTCCATCACTTGGTCTCCCTCCGCCTTGTCTTTTCCACTCCTCCTCTCCTCCCCTCTCTCATTCTCTTTTGTCACTTTTTTGTCTATTTGTCAATTGCTCCTTCTCTTGGTCCTCTTTTTCTTTCTCTACCTTTTTTTCTCTTGATTTTCATCTGCTCCTCTTCCTTATATCAGTGTCTTTTCTTACTTTTTTCCTCAGAATCATGTCTTCCAGTGGATCAACAGCACGGATCCTTATTAAAGGGGGCAAGGTGGTGAATGATGACTTTACACAAGAAGCCGATGTCTACATCGAGAATGGTGTTATCCAGCAGGTGGGAAAAGAACTGATGATTCCAGGAGGCGCAAAGGTGATTGACGCCTCAGGAAAGCTGGTGATGCCTGGGGGCGTGGACACCTGTGTGCACCTAAACCAGAGTTTCATGAACGCCACACCTGCTGATGATTTTTACAGTGGCACCAAGGTGGGTACCTATAACTGCTCATTTCAGGCTTGCTCTATTAGTCTGGCTTTTGTGCGCACAGGAATAGTCCTTGCAGTCCTTCTACTTCCAAACAGTTGAAAAAAAATAAACTTTGACAATTAACATCTGGTGGTTAATAACATCTAACAGTATCTCCACAAATATGTTGGTGTAAATCAATGTGTTATTGACATAAGTACAGTTGTAGATGAATTGACTGAATTGTCTGCCTGACCTTGATGTTGTTTATAAATCTATTATCAGTGCTGATGTACTTACAATTGTGCAAGAGTATGCCAACACTGCCAGATGCCTCAGACAACCGCACTAGAAGGCATGTGATACTGTAGAGGAACATTCACCATGGCAACCCACCCCACCTATTAAGAAGTAAAGTTTTTTTTTCAAATTGTGAATAGAGAATTGTGAGTGCCATGGGCACTAAACAAACCAAAATTCCCACTTGCTTTCTACTTTGCATACCCGTATTTCTCTGCATCTTCTCTGTTGATATGCAAGTATGTCTACATATGTGAATCACATCTAGATATTTGGGGGTTAATTGGTATAATATTAGGGGAGCAAGCTGAAATAATCTTCACCCACAAACAGCCGTGGGGGCTTTCTGAGTTTGAGATTAGTCTTTGTGAGAGGGTTTCATTCCTAAACCACCGTGAAGAAGACTGATGCCTGAGCACATGGAGAACAGGAGGGGCTAAAAATAAACTCTTCTCAAATTAAAAATAACTACAAAGAGCAGTGACTCTATTGTGTTGAGTTGTGTTGTCAGTGCAGAAAGATGACTTGACCAGTGGTTCAGCAGTGAGCATAAAATACTACTTTGATGTGTATTAGCATATTGGAAAAATAAATCCTTCCTCTAAAAATAAGACGGTATTCACAGTTAATACACTTTACAATCACTGTGTTTAGATTGCTAAGCTTTGTCAGCCTCTCCTGTCATTTGAATGTGCCACATGCACAGAACTGAGAGAGCATTTACATAGCCACACACTGGCATTTTCCTACTGATACCATCGTGTGTATCGCCTTACTGATCCAGCAGCGTCTGACATGCATGGTGCCCATAAACTGTCTCACAGCTCATCATCTGATTAGCCCCTTGTAATTGAGACAGATTTACCATGAACACCCCCCTGAGGGAAAAGGGTGGGTGTGGTATTAATCATTTTGAGACTATTGCTCAATATTTTAGTCTGTACAGCTTTTTACAATGTAGTTGTTAAACATAGTACTTGTGAGTGAGATGTTTACATTAGGTTTACATTACATTATTACTTTGACTTTCTATACGACAACATAGCTCAAACTAGTAGTTTAATGTTGATGTACAAAATGTACATTGTCCAATTGGATGGTACTTTTGAGCATTTTTAGATGGACAACTGTATGCTTGTACATGTGGCTTCATAAATGGATTGTAGGAGTGAGGAAGAATGTGTGGGTCAGCAGTGGGGTTACAGCACTTGTGGAAGGTGGAAGAACTTGGAGTGTGAGACAGGAGGAGTGGGGGGAGCAGAGAGAGGTTGGGTGTGTGGAACAGTCGGGGGAAAGTGGAGAGGAAATCGATCAGGGGGTATTTCACGTTTCTGTGGATCCATCTGCTACCCCCTTTTATCTCTACACACCCCAGAGTGCTGGCCCTCCCTGTTTCCAGCTCTCCACTGAGTCCTTCCAGTCCTCCTTTCTCTCCTCTCCTCTCCTCCCTCCATCCTCTCTACTGTCAGCGTTTTTCCTCTCTCCACTTCTCTGCTCTCCCTGTAGGATTTATTGGTTTCGTTTCTTTTTGTTTCTCTTTCTTTTGTGTCTCTTCACTTCTCTCCTTCTCCATCACAGTGTGGATTTCCTAAATGCACGTGTTTTTGCTTTGTCTATTCCTCCACTCAGCCCTCCATGATCAGCCCTCATTCCCTCCCCTATCCTCTACTCCATCCCAGCAAATTTCCAGTCTCAAATGGAATGCTCTTGGGAATTCTGAGATGATACTCCATCAATGCAAATGTACTTGTTTTCCTCCTCAGACTGGCAAAGCACCATATCATACACTTAGGCTTACAGAAATCGTTGATGATATGGACAGTAATTGGGTAATTGGGTAGATGGGACAATAACGCATTGTTATAACTATTAAAATAAGGCATGGTGCCCTCTTGGGATAGCTTCCTATACTACAATACTAGATGCAGTTTGTTAATTTAAACAGTACATTGTTACTGTATTATAGAGATGAATACAGTAGACCCAAACAGCTCACTGAACAGAGACTGAATGAAGGGCTTAGGTACCAGGCACACAAACTCACACACTCTCACACACACATAAGCTGTGTCTAAATGCTCATTGTTTGGTGGGGCAGATACAAGTGCCATGTTCTCCTCTCCCCTGATGGTTGTTGTGGGCGTGGCCTAACACAGGCACAAATGCAGATCGGTTTCTGTTGCCATAGAGACGGAAGGACTGCTGTAAAGACTGCTGCAAAGTCTTTTCAGTCGACTCATTGTGCTCAGAGACAATGGTCGTCAAATACCTCGAGCCCCCCACCCCGTACTTGCCTCTCATCGAGGCTTAAAGTGGAAAGCCATGCACGCTGAGAACATGGTTGCCATACACTCACTCTCGCACTCAAGCATACACACTCCCATGGCTTATTTCTTATCATGATATGTTTATTCAGGGCTTAGATCTGTTTTGAAGAATATAGCTTTTCATTGAACATGGGCCATAGGAATGTGACATTTCTCTTCCAGTAAATTGCATCACCAGTTAGGATTAATTGTTTTTCTTTTTAAAGAATGCATATTCAGTATCTCAAAACCTACATCGGTTACATAAATGCAATGTACTTACAATTCAACAGTTACTTGTAATAGGATATGTTACTTTAAAAACAGTAGTTAGTAGATAGTGAGATTACAGTTGATAGTAGATAGTTAGATATTTAGTTATTTAGGATTACTGTAAATGTGTTACATCTAAACATCTTTTGCAGAAACAGTGGTGATATGGCTAGAAGTGGTCTGAGCTGTAGTTGCCAAAGGGCCTACTGCAGTGAAGTGGAGGTCCTCATTTCTGTTGAGGCTTGTATCAAATCAGCACAAAAAAGTAAATAGGTGTTGATATGTTAGTCTGACACTGCTGTGGCTGTGTTCAGGAAATTGAAACAGATTATTGACAGCAGTCAATGTAGTGTAATGCTGTAAGGTCAATACTGCCAATTTCTAAAAGAAAATGTAACAGGTTTGACAGTTTGACAGTTAAGCATATTATTAACATATTCCAAAAGTAATCAGATGTATATAAATACATTACTTTGTTAAAGTAATACAAAAAATTTTACCTTACTATACTTATGTTATTTTAGAAATGTTTGAAAATTAAATATTAAATATTAAATATTTCAAAATAAAATACAAACTTATATATAAGCTTAATATATGCACTTACACCAATTCGTTAGCTTTATATAAAGCTATTCTTTGCACCTCTGATTAGAGGTCAAGTACATTCCATAGGCATGGTACCTGCACAATGACATATGAATAGAATCTCTTGGAAGCAAACTTTATCAATTGATTATATCTTCCCCCTCCACAGGCGGCTTTGGCTGGAGGCACCACCATGGTGATTGATCTTGTGCTGCCTGAGAAAAATGAGTCCCTGCTGGATGCCTATGAGAGCACTCGCTCTGTGGCCGACACTAAGACCTGCTGTGACTACGCCCTGCATGTGGGTGTCACCTGGTGGGGACCCAAGGTAACACAAACACCTCACCACACCCGCAGCCCAACCAACACCTTCGACCCTTCCCCCGATCCAGAACACCCCAGTTACCTGCATAGGCACTGTTCATGTTATTATCCATTTTATGCATATTCATAACATGTGTTTGGGTTTACTGATATTTAAAAAAAAAAATTTGTGTAAAAACCTACTTTTGGAAAATAACTCCCCTTGACTCCCCTTGAGTTCTGTCATGTGGGTAGCCAGAAAATATACAGTATTTTATGTATATATATACAGTTTACCAGAGTATCTCAATCTATTGTTATGGTCGTAGGACATGACCACATAAGCATCTCCTCAGAAAGCACTAAGCAGAGAGATAGCCTAGGGCTGGTTGGGATGGCACAGGGCACTACAGATGCCATCTCTCAGCATGTTGGCATCCTCTGCTGGGCCAAAGGGGCACTACATTTTAGATCCTAGATTGTCATTCAGCATAACTTAGAATTAGATAAAAATGTTTGTTTGTTTGTTTGTTTTTTATTCGATGTAGTTACAATATACATTTTACATTTAGAATACATTTACATTTATGAATTTGGCATACTTTGACTCTTTTATTTAAAGAGACTTAGACATAGTTTATTTTACGTTGGATAAACATAGTTTATTATACTGTAGTAGCATTATTATTTATGATTTGGTACCTGCATGAACTGGCTCATAGTAACGCTTAGCAACTCTGTTGACATTATTCCCATCAGCCTTAACCCCTCTCCATCTCCTGTCCTCAGGTCCGTGCCCAGATGGAGTCTCTGGTGCGCGAGAAGGGTGTGAACTCATTCCACATGTACATGGCCTATAAAGACCTGTACATGTTAAGGGACAGTGAGCTCTTCCAGGTGCTGCAGCACTGCAAGGACATCGGTGCCGTCGCCCGTGTCCACGCTGAGAATGGAGAGCTAGTTGCTGAGGTGAGAGCCATCAAAACAGCTAAAGTTTCAAAAGGTGTCTTTAACTTGTGTCACAGAGAATGTGTTCTGTGTTAAGCGACAGTATGTGATTCATCCTTTTACTCTTTAGGGAGCAAAAGAGGCATTAGACCTTGGCATCAGTGGTCCAGAAGGCATTGAGATCAGCCGGCCAGAAGAGGTGAAGGTTTTAAATTCTGGCACTGCTATGGCTTCAACAATTCCAACATGCATGAGGCTTTAAAATACACGGTTAATTAGTTAGAAAATATTAATTATCCCTCTAATGGCTAAAATCTTCATTCATCCACAGCTGGAGGCAGAAGCTACCCATCGTGCCCTTACAATTGCCAACCGGGTGAGTTTTGCCATGACTGGAAAAATCAAATGTTTGACAGATAAAGTGCTCTAATAAATATAATTTTACACAGTATTTATTTCATTTCTGGCAGGATCAATTAGTATTGATCAATCAAGTATTTTATCAATTTTGTAGAGAAGAATTACAGTCAAAAGAGAGAACATGTGGTATTCATATTTACTGTATATTTATCAACAGGCACACTGCCCCATCTACTTGGTGAATGTCTCAAGTATGTCTGCTGGGGATGTGATAGCTACCGCCAAGATGCAAGGTAGGTAAAAATATATATGATGATTATTGTAACATCACAGTGGCTCACATGCTCACTCAAGGATGTATAGTTGTTAGGATATTTTATGATATTGGCAGATCACAGCTTTGACTAACCTTTTTTTTAAGGATAAACAAGATAGTAAACAAGAAGCATCCCTGATTCTTTCTGCTTGTTTGTGTGTGTGTGTTTCGGTGTGTTTATACAAACAGGGAAGGTGGTCCATGGTGAGACGACCATGGCTCATTCTGTGATGAACGGGCTGCAGTACTACCACCAGGACTGGGCTCACGCTGCTGCCTATGTGACTGTGCCCCCTCTGAGGCTTGATCCCAACACCCCCAACTATCTGATGAGTCTCCTGGGAAAGTGAGTTCACCCCTCTGCCACCTGCTTTTGGAGCTAGAGGCATAGCAACCACTTTGTACACGTTAACTACCATCACTACCCAAACAACTCCTTTACAACTGGCACATTAGTCCTAACATTCCTGGACCCTACATTACCACACTGTCAGTCTTGCAGCCATCATAGCAACCAGCATAGCAGCATCATTGTTTAGAAAGGCAACCGCAATGAAAACCCTAGAAACACCTTAGGGGGCGACCTCAACAAGCTACTTTACTAGCAACATCCTCACAGCTACTTTGTATGCCCTGGAATTTCCATTAGAAAACTAATCTTTACTATTATTATGTAGTCCTCTAAAAAGCAGCATCTCATCTCATCATCTCAGTAGACTAGTCTTACAAAAGGTTAAAAGTTTGCAAATCACATTTAATTGGATCTACCTCTTTAATATGGTTTGATTAATATCTGATGTCATGTGTAACCTGATTCGACAACAGAGCGCCTGTTGGCTAAATGAAGGTAATCTGATTATCTCCTGTAACAGTGACACTCTAAATGTAGTGGTATCAGACCACCGGCCCTTCACCACTAAGCAGAAGGCCATGGGCAAGGATGACTTCACCAAGATCCCTCACGGAGTCCCTGGTATCCAGGACCGTATGAGTGTCATATGGGAGAGAGGAGTGGTGAGTGGTGACTCTTCAGGAGGGAATACAATTCACTACATCAGATCTTTATTTTACCTTAAAGTTGTATGCTGCTGTCCCTGAAGAGCATAAATGATACTAAGACTTTGTATGTGTCTTCCTGGCTACCAGGTTGGTGGTAAAATGGATGAGAACAGATTTGTTGCTGTGACCAGCTCTAATGCCGCCAAGATCTACAACCTTTACCCCCGCAAGGGTCGCATCATCCCAGGGGCAGACGCCGATGTGGTGGTCTGGGACCCTGATGCAACCAGGTACAGAACATGCTGGTGTCAAATGTCCCGCTGAAAGAAGGTGTCAACTTGGAATGTGTCAGTAAAACATGCACCATGTCAAATACGCTATAACCAGTGAAAGTACTGAGTTTGTGTGTGTGTGTGTGTGTCTGTGTGTGTATGTGCCTAGGACCATCTCTGTAGACACACAAGTGCAAGGGGGAGATGTGAACCTCTATGAGGGCTTGCGTTGCCATGGCGTCCCTCTGGTCACCATTAGCCGTGGCCGTGTGGTATATGAAAATGGCATTTTCACCTGTGCCGAGGGCTCCGGAAAATTCTACCCCCTTCGGACATTTCCTGATTACCTGTACAAGAAGATGGTCCAGAGAGACAAGGTGCAGTACAGCTGGAAGCAGTAAAAGCACATCAATTTTAAATACAACTTACAATTTCTTCACCATATGATTTGCTTTCAATGACAGTGATCACCTTATCATGGCATTGACACACATGACACACTGTGTGTGTGTGTGTGTGTGTGTGTGTGTGTGTGTACACATGATTAGTGCCAGGCTCTGAAGGGTGTGGAGCGTACTCCCTATGAGGGTGACGTAGCTGCCGTGAACTCAGGGAAGAAGGATTGTGGTGTATCAGATGGAGAAACACCCACACCTCGCCCCTCCACCCGCCACGGAGGAGTGAGAGATCTGCACGAGTCCAGCTTCAGCCTATCGGGTAATCTCTTCCTCTCTCTTTCTCTCATTCACTCTGTTTCTCTCTTTCTTCCTCTGCCTCATTTCTTTTTCTGTCTGTGTTCCCAAGTTGCATAGACACACAGACACACACAATTTAACTTACTTATATTAAATGAATGAACACAAACACAGACACACACACACACACACACACCACAAAGTGCTCTGGTTAAACCTGTCGGATAAGCACACTTCAGCGGCAGCCTCTTAAAGGTAATGCAATCCCTGTATTACAAAAGGGGATCTCCTCTCACAGCTGCTAAAGCTAGGCGGCTAATCTGTGTGGTCTCTTGTCTCTTTGCCTCTGGCAGGTGCCCAGATTGATGATAACCTCCCTAAGAGGGCCTCGGCCCGCATTCTAGCTCCCCCTGGTGGTCGCTCCAGTGGGATTTGGTAACTCCTGGACCAAAACTGCGAAGCCAGATTTCATTAGGAAGACGACCCCCCCCGCCCCAAACACACACACAAACACACATTTCTTCCCACCAGTTCCCCTCGTGTCTCTCCTGGTGCACTCCACAATAAGTACTGAGCAAAAAAATAGCGCTATTTTTGCCTAACTCAACACAGGAAGATACTTGAATGATTGCATTATTAACTGTGAATGATTTGATTGTTTTCAATGTGAGTTATAGAAAATATGTAGAAGCAAAGCTGCAATTAGACAAAAAAAAAGCTCCCAAAGAAAATCTTTTTGACATTTGGAAATGAGGGTTATAAGATCGGTGGTCCAGTTAGAGCAAGAGGCTTGACGCTTTTACTCATCTCTTTTGTTACCGCATTAACCACACAGAATTCATCTTTTGTTTTAGTGACTTTGAGTTATTTTTTTCCAGATGTACCAGACCTGCTTGTTATTTTATTTATTTAAGTCAGTCTGAATTAATACAATATTTTATTTGTTTTTGCTCTTCAAGCACATTATTCTATGTTTACCTCACTGTGGTACATTTGATGTTGCACTTATACTCTTTTAAATATTCCTGCCTTCCAGTTTGTTTTGCGTGAAGTGGGATCAGCTTGAAATAAGTGTGTAAAACCAAGAATGACCAATGGCTTGTACTTGTACTTTGTGTTTAAATTAACTGAAAATGGTTAGATTCATCACAGAAATATAAGTGTGAGATTTTAAACCTCATTAGTTTGGATCATATTCCCTATCAACTCTGTTGCCAGCAACCTAGCCACCATGTAGCATCACTCCTGTGGCCTGTTTCTTCACTTGAACAACATAAATCCACCCGATGCCCGGATATGCATACGAATGTCTGACAAATGTATTCCTGCACCTGTTTCAGTATATCTGATCTTGAGTCACTCATGCTCAACTACCACAGCGGTTGGCCAGGTTCTTATGTTTACTAGAAATAAAGGCACTGGAATATGTTACCAATGTATGGTTGTTTCAAAGTATGACTTTTTTTTCTTAAACTTTACAAGTGTGTCTAAAGTTTTTGTATTGCAACTGGCCTTAAGCCTGCTCAAAGGCAGTTCTATCTTTTACTTTTATATTTCTGTGTATGTCATAATGACTGGACTTCTAAGATCTTAGTGTTATCTCTGAAGGACACTATTTTGTAATTCTTTGTTTTGTTTTGTTTTTATTTTGTCCTTTCCACCTACCCTCTTTCTCTTGTCCTTCCATCCTTCACTAAAGTTCTCCTCTCATTGTCTCATTGTATTCTCTCATTGAGAATACTATGAGACTTTCACTTGCAAAAAGATCTCCACTAAAGTGGAATATCTTGATCAAGTCGTTTTTTTCCTCTTGAATGACAGGAAGACCTGAGGATGGTGTACAAATTCTTACTGGTGCTCAATATTTTCATGTATTTTTTTTTTTTTATTTTATTTCATTTTAAACAATCTAATGCACTGTTCTTTTGTAATGTAAACCAGTGCTATGTTATGCACTGTAATGGTTTTAAACATGCTCATCACATAAATAAGTGCAAATAAACCGTCATGTCAAGTCTTTCTATTGCCCCTGTATTTTATGAAACATTAACACGTGTTTTAAAGACACAAAAGACTTAGTAGTTGCAGGGTAGGCCCTTAAGTAGGCTAAGTCAGTGCCTTTTTGAGTGACAATATGAATGGTAGAGCAGATGAACCGCAGATTTTAGACATAACACGGCGCTTTCAATAGTCAGAACAGAGACCAGACTGTCGATACAACCCATAGAATCTCGGTCAGCCAGTTCTGCGTAAAAGCTGCGCCCCTCTATGGCGGCAGCTCTTGGGCGCATGCGTCTAGGCATCGCCACGGCTTTATTGCAGGCGCACGGGGTGGCCGTCTCCCATCAGCGGAGGATCTCCGAACTGGGGGCTGACAGAAGGGAAACAGCTAGTGATACAACGGCACAGACGGGCGCACTCTAAACACTGTAAGTGAGATCCACATGAGAAATTGTGGTAATTTCCTTTTTTATGCCCAGGTCAAGGTTTGAAACTTTGATTTGAAGCATTAGGACATGCGATTTATTGTGTCAGCGGCGTGTCTTACCATCCATTGAAAATGTTCGGGTACAGTGACAATGTTGTAAGTAAATATTCTGTGGGGCCTGCAGAGGGGGTTGATTCGGCTGTTTCTGTCATAATAACGGTTCGTGTATATTCTTCAAAGCGTGGGAAAAGAACACATTATATTTTGTGTTGCACAATAAGGTAAAGAACATTCTAAGCCCAAACCAGAATTTTGGGATGTTGGCTCACGGAGGCCTACATAGCACATTACCTCCGATCTGCGTACAAGAATAATATGACTGTCATTGCAAAAAAAGGTTAACATTGAACTGAAAGCTTAACTTAATTGGCATGGTTGCTTGAGACCCTATTGGCACTATGTGAGGTTTGTGTAGTCTGTAGACGCTTGAACACATTTATGTATTACGCACCGGGAGATTACAATGGATATCTGTACTGCCGCTAAGGATGAATCCGGCGTGCTTAGACCAATGCACTGCGTACCGCGGGAGGACGGGGTATTACAGGCCGCTGCTCTTGACGTATTCTCGTGCATTGCAATGACCGGCATGAGATAGCATAGGTTCGCTTTAAGAATCGCTGAAGTTAATTGCACCTCGATATTAATTTAGAATTGGCCTAAATTATTAACTTGTCGATATGCAGTAGTGTGCAGTAGGCTTGGCGAGTTGCACATTGTTAGCCTATAATGTATTATAAAGAATGAATCACATAAATTTAAATGGAGCTGTGAGATGCTGTTCGGTTACTCCGGTATCGCTATGTTTACTAGCATGCCACCTTTGGCTGTGGCTTGGTCAACCAGATGTGTATCTGACACACGCAGAGAACTCTCTCTAATCTGAAAGGATTAACAGCAGTAGATTGGAAGTTAAAGACGTGATTGCTTTCCCCACTTTGAGTGTCTAACTGAGCAGTATAGTATCAGTTAGGCGCACACCACTGTCTTTCAGGATAGCATCAACAAACAATACACAGATTTTATTTTTGACTGGTTTTGAAATTGTCCTGTGTAACATTTTAAAGCATAGTGTGTATGAAGTCATAGACTACTGTCAAGGGTAAAATGGCTGTGCCAAACTTTCAGCCTGTTACCAGTTTGTCTCTGGCTCCTTCTCAGGTCAGTCATGGCTGTGAACGTGTATTCCACCTCTGTGACCAACGAGAACCTTAGCCGCCATGATATGCTGGCCTGGGTCAACGACTCTCTGCAGCTCACCTACACCAAGATAGAGCAGCTTTGTTCAGGTGAGGCCCACTCATTCACTGTAGCTCCCTCCAGAATGCTCATAGTTTCTCAGCTGCTGGTTTTACTCATTTGTGCAGTGGATTAAGTGGATGTCACCATGTGCCATGTATTTTACATATTACTGACATATTACTGACATGTATATTGTCAGTAATACTATTGCCTGTCTATTGCATATTATTGACACGTACTGTATTGACGTACCTGTCTTTTTTTGTCTGGTCCAATGCTAAGGCCTGTACATTTGTTTTGTTTATTTGGCTAAAGCAGGGGTGGGCAATTAAAATCACAGATAACTTGAATGTAATTCTGCTCATTATTAATTTTCTACTATTGTAAAAAAAAAACAGTAAACAAGACATTGTAATAAGCTGTTACTGGTAATAATTTGTGTAAATGTATAGGTCCAAGAGGGGAAAAAATCACAAGTCACTTTACAGACAGATGCAAAAGCATTACAGTTAAGCATTACACAGGATAAACACTTCATGTGTATTTATGACTGGCATACTGCGGGCCGGACAGGGATGCCCAAAGGGCCGCATGTGGCCCCCGGGCTGTAAAATGCCCAGGTCTGGGCTAAAAGCACTTTTCGAGCTAATAGGCTAACTAACCCATAATATTAGTTTCTATAGTTGGCTATATAAGAATGTAATTGATAATAGAATAGAATACTTTTATTATCCCATAGGAAATTTTGATATACTTAAAGGTCCGATGTGTAAAAATTTCGCCCACCTACTGTTTAGTCTTGCACCACGCAGTTCAAATTATGTTACAGCTACGGTAGCCTTCACTTTTCAAAACACCAAGATGTCAAACATCTAGCTAAAGATAGTGGCAACAAGTGACAATATAAATGAGAAATTAAATTGAAATGAATGAGATGAGCGAGATTGTGGTAATATTGACATTGTAGGTCATCTGTAAGCGAAAGTGAATGAGAGGCTACTTTTGTAGCCACGGTTCAATAAGAAAAAGAGAGACGAACATCCCCTCTTCCCTTACTCTGTATACCTGACCGTTAACCCACCACACGTTTAACTTAACAGCTTACTCACATTCCCAAGTGCAGAGTGGAATGTAATAGCATGTAATTTCATAGATAAAATTATAACCAATATTGCCAATTCATGAAAAGGCAAGGGTTGGCCTAATGAGGGGATAGACAGTGATTTTTACCTGTTTGTTATAAACAAACGAGTTTGAAAGTACCCTGGCTTGTGGGTACAAGTCAAACAGAGGGCTATGAAATTAGGCTATATACAATAGCTTAGATGAAGCTAAATGAATAAATAAAATAAATAGTGTTACTGTTATTCATTGCAGGTAAATTCGAGTTATAACATCCCAAACATTGGAGATCCTGTTTTCTAAACTAGCTTCAGCTTGATGTTAGTCTAGTCGTTTGCCACAGTCTCCTAGCCTAACCTAGGCGAAGAGCAAATTGTTTTAATTAACGTTACACAATGGAAAGCATACACCTACTGTTAGACGATCTTGCAATGAAACATTTTGGAAGGAAGGAAGCAAATTCTTTAAATCACCCTTTACTTCATCATGCATAGGGAAAACAGATCTGATGTGTCCTTTAAGCTTACAGAATATGGCATAGACATGACACACACTATAAACAAAACAAAAATACAAAGAAATATTTTGGTCAAGTAGGGTACCAAGCTGTTTGGTTTGGACATAATAAAGAATGTGCATGGGGATGCGATGGTAACAGTATGGTATGGCTTCAGTGGACGTAACTTTCTGAATATCCGGTACAGATTCTTTTCCAGGCAGAATATAAGAAGCTACATATTATAAAATAAAAATATACAACCAATAAAAAATACCTTAACAACAATATAAGTAGTTAAGAGAGCCATGCAAATCTTTGTCCAGTCGTTTATACATAGAAAAGAGTAAGAAAATGTAAAAATGTGTAATAGAATGTGATGAGGTGATTGGGCTGTGCCACTGACCATCAAGAGTACAGATCAGTTTGGGAAAGTTAAAGTAGACCAGGTGAGGTCGAGGCATAGACATGTAGAATCACACCAGTGTATCACAGTCTAGCCACTGTGTGGCTTTGTAAAGCTGTGTGGTCTGTAAGACAATAGACTTTCTCAGTCTGCCATACTTCTCTGTCTGGAGAGTGTGATATATAGGGAGTTATGATACTTGTGCAGTCCAGTATCGATATCAATCTCCTCAGGGTCTTCTTTTTTGCTAGTGATGTCAGCTACTGCTACTGATGACTCCAGTCCCTTGTCAACAACAGAGCCAGCTTTCCTCACCAGCCTGTCGAGTTTGCTGCAGATATTGAAGGACCACCGCCTCCTTTCATTCGTTTTTCTGCATTTGGCATGTTTGAGAGCTGTCTCTAAAGCCAGAGGTGTACAGAACAGTCAAGGGAGTTAATTGTGGTACACCAGTACTGCTCACTACAGTCTCTGATGTAAAGTTGACAGCCTGGAGCACACTGGCATCTTGGTGTGTGGTAGTCTGTGATCCAGGTGACCAGGTGCAGGTCCACTCTCATCTGCAGTGGTTTGTCTCTTAGTGGAGAAAAATCAGAGAACACAATTCTCACTGCACTGTCTTCTTTGTCCAGATAAAAGTGCTCCCTGTGTGGCAGATAGTGAATAGCATTCTCCATTTCCACCTGATCAAGATAGATGGATTACTAGGATCAGGAATCAAGGTGTCTGCCCTGCCTGTTGACTAAACTATGTGTCCTTTGACCTTTCACTCTTGATCTCCTATTCATTTCTCTCTTCTCCTCATCCTCCTCTTTCACTGTCACAGGGGCAGCCTACTGCCAGTTTATGGACATGCTCTTCCCTGGTTGCATCCTACTGAAGAAGGTGAAGTTCCAGGCAAAGCTGGAACATGAGTTCATACATAACTTCAAAGTGCTCCAGGCTGCCTTCAAAAGGATGAACGTCGACAAAGTCAGTCACTTTTTAATATATTTCATTTTTACTCGTCTTCTTTTTCTAGATTCCTGCAGGGGGCAAAGATATGTGTGTAAAAGATGAAAATGATATGGCTGCTTCATGGTGTTATTAACCAATTAAAATTTCACTGCTTTGTTTTTTATTTATTTATTTTCTTGCTTCCTACTTCCGTATGCCCCCTTTAAGATGTCAGATTGCTCTGGTGTAACTCCTTTATCCTAAAGGCATTATCCGGAGTGAAACAACACGTAGCTCTGTTGATTCACATTGCTATGTGCTATCGAATGGTATAAGAACGACAGATTTTCATGCACGGTAGACCGAGTAGCGAAACGGGAGCCAGCGCTAACTGATTAGGGCATGTCCGTTTCGCTTTCAAATGCTCCATATGCTTAGCGTTAGCGGGCAGTTTGTGAATTTGGTCTACGTTGTACCTACTGCAGTCATTCTGATGCCTATAGACACCATTCGACAGCCTCAGTCAACAGAGCTACGGGTTGATTCACTCCGGATAATCCCTTTAAGACAACACTGAGTATACAGTAGTGGCATGATCATGTTTATGATCATGTCTTTTTACTCAGCATTCAGTTTGATGTCTTATTTTCCAAATCTTTTTGAAGTGTGGTAGTGATAGCTTTGTGTCATCTAAATGTTTTTCACAGTTAGACACATTCCTTGTGGAAAATGTGAAAAAATATCTGTTTTTTCTGTTTTTCACAAGCTTCTTTTTGTTGTTGTTGTTGTTGGTAATGGTGGTGGTAAAAATGGTCTCTGCTACAATTACAATGTTTTGTCATTTCAAGGGCCACAATGTTTTTACTGTAATCTTAATTTGCTTTCTTGCCCTGTGGCTTTGCAGATTATTCCAGTGGAGAGGCTTGTGAAGGGTAAATTCCAGGACAACTTTGAATTCGTCCAGTGGTTCAAGAAGTTCTTTGACGCTAACTACGATGGCAAAGAGTACGACCCACTGCAGGCAAGGCAGGGCCAAGATGTGGCTCCTCCGCCCAATCCAGGTGAACACTTTTCCCACAAACCCAAGAAAAGTTGTGGCCCCCCAGGTAACCCACTGCTCCTGTTTCTCTTGATGCCTTGTTACTGCTGAGCGCTACATGCCCTGGCCTCCAGTTAGTGCACGCCCTCAAGAATGACTACTCCATTCATTAGCTTGCTTTGATTAGTTAAGTATTACTACTGCCTAACTATGTAAAGTCAACGACTATTCTGCTTCATACTCGGTTTAGTGTTGTGGACCTACAACCACATAGGAAACACCAAGTGCTCGCTATCATAACACGTGACCTTACATAAAATATTTAACCTTGACTCTTCAACGCTAGCTTCTGGTTTGCTTCTTTGCACTATTATGTGTGAGTCTGCTCTCTTTGAAAGGCTTTTCTAAACACAGTTTCCAAAGGTGAACCTATCTACAGAATGAGGAAATAGTTTTTGTTCCATTTTCTAATTGCAACACAGAATTTCATCTTGGTCTTTGCTAATCACTGAAAACTTTTGTCAGACTATTCTTGGATATGACCAGTGATGGGCAGTGTTGGACAGTAATTGGATTCTTCCAACGGCGTTACATTTTAGAATGCAGTAATGAGATTATAGTTACTACCCGACTAATGCAACGTTACTATTGTGTTGCATTGAAATCGTCAGACCAGTTTTATGCAAAAATAATAATAATGAAAAATGATTGACGCAGCTGTGCGCGGTGCCTTGCCACTATACGTAGCGCTGTAATGTCATCAATCCGAGACGCAGTCACACAAACACTGCAACATGGAGATACATCCTTTAGGCGTAGGCTACACATGGAAATACAAACATTATTTTAAAATTTATAGAAGCTAAGAGGAAAACATAGCTGTAGGCTACATTGTATCTCGTGTGCGGGAGGTTTTCGACAGCTAAGAGTTCAACTTCAAACCTATCTAAACATCTGGACCTGCTGTTAGGCCAAGTTAGTGGAGAAAGCATGGGCAGCCCCCGACACAGACTTGGATTCGTCTTTTCCTGCAACCAAACAGCTCAGGATAGACTTTTCATGTCAATGGTGAGTGGGGAAAACTTAGAAAAAAAAACGTGTTGCTGTTTACATAGGCTAGTCGCAAAATACTTTTAGTAAGTGTTATCTAGTAGGGATTAGGGATATCCCTCATATTTTTCAGTTTCATTTGTCAGTTGGTAAACCTGTCAGATTTGTTATCCTCAATTCATTAGGCGAGTCAAACCGTCAAAATACAATTAAAAGACCGGACTTTTTTTTTTGGAATGTTCGTTGCTGCATCTGATGACAACAGCCTATGGCAGGCTATCTGATGTAGACAACCTGTAGTCTAATTTGAATAATAATAAAGCAAGAAGTTGATCATTACCTGTTACAACTGAAGACCCTGCAATGTAGTAATTTCCCAATCTAAGCCCACCATATACGGAATATTGCCTAATTCCAGTACATCTGTGTCATTTTTTTTGGTGAAATGGTCCCATACATCTTTTCTTTGCATGTTTCACGATGCAGTCAGCTGCCTTGAGTGTTTTAGCCTGAACCCTTTAGCATAGGCTACTTTTTGCATGTTTTGAGCTTGTAAACCTTACAAACCCTGTGACCTCAAAATGTTTTACTGGTTTATTAATAGACAAGTTGTGTAAAATGGAGTGTGAGGGATAATTTTGTCACTTTATAATGTCACTTTACACAAAAAGATCTTGGAATGAGATGGCTAGTTGTAGTCTTATAGTGTTTAGTCTAATTTAGAGATCACAGCTTGCATGCAGGAATAAGACTTGGTTACATGCTGTGTCTGTCCAACAATTTACAAAAAGTCACCTCATCTGATCATCTGTTTGTGTGAATTGAAATGAGCCCACGCACTCCACACTGGTCTGGACTGGACTACAGAATATTTTGGTTGATTTTGATTGTTTAACGTTGATAAAGTCAACCATGGTCACCGTTTAACATCCCTATTATCTACACCCCTGTTGTTGTTTCTTAAGAACTGAATTGCTGGTGATATGAAGTGGATTTAAGTATTGTGGAAATACATGGTCGTCACAAAAAGTAACTAAAAGTAATCCATTAGATTACTTTTTCGTGGAAGTAATCAGAAATCAGTAATTTGATTACTTTTGAACCGAGTAATCAGTAATCGGATTACTTTTCCAGAGTAACTTGCCCATCACTGGATATGACATAGCAGTGCAGCTATCGAAGTAGGATTTCTTTGTTTCTAATTCTATGGCTGAAATGATTTCATTTTAAATCAGTTTGACAATCCCTGACAGCAACTGAAATAACTGTGAAATCATATGTGTCATGGGAGTCCGGTAGAAATAGCCTCACCACATGTGGTGTCTTTGTGACTCATGCATTGGAAACAGCAACATGTTAACATAAGCAGTTGTTCAGCGTCCTGCTAGGCAGTAGGATGTAGTACTGAGGAGGAGAAGTCACAGGGAGAGATGGAGACATGCAGGAAGGACAGAGTGGTATCTTGGGGGGGCTGATGAAGCCCTTTTAAGAGAGTGTCCTGGACACAATAGTGCAACATTGCAAATGTGCCTCTGAAGAGCATAGATGGCCCCTGCCTCTCACTCTTGTTTACTGTTAACAGACGGCTTCCTTTTCAGATATTATGATTACTTTTGAAATGTAATGTAATGAAATCTGAAATGGGAAAACATGAATTCCAATGCTCTCTGTTAACAGTTAAATGTTTTCCTTTGAAAATTACTTTCAAATGCTTAACTTTTTGGGGTAGTCTAAGAAGAATTTGGCCAGTGAAAAAGTCTTTAGACTATCCTTGTCTATGTCTCCATAGTAACATTGCACCACTGAAGAGCATTCCACTAATTGCGCAGGGAAGGGGCTCAGCTGTGCATCACAGCTAACATGCTACGCTTGTGAGCAGCTTGGAAAAAAAAACTCATAACCTGCTTTGACTGCATGAAGAAAAGTAACATTCCAAGGGTTTGAATGCTTCTTTGCCTTCAAGGCATTGAAATGCTCTTCACGCTTGTTTCTTTTACAGGGCCACAGAGAACGTCACCGACAGTCCCCAAGAATATGCCCACGCCACAGAGAGTCTTGAACACCACCATCAGGAAGAACCCAACCCTCTCACGGAATGGCGGCAGCGACGCAGAGATTGTGGAACTCAATCAGCAGGTAGCCTCCTAGAGGCAAATGGATTTCACTTTGCCAGCGAAGCCCCCTTTAGAGTGGCAAGATGATAGATCTGGAATGAGCTTTCTATTGCTTGTCAGTGTTATAGTATAGCTGTAATCCTGCTTGCCTGTTGAAAGTCTGTCAGTAATATTGCTTGAAATCAAATTTCTACCAACTCATCTGTTGGCATATGTTTTGTCACCAGGGTTTCATAATACATTCTCTGTGCAGACAAGAGGGGTATTCCATCAAGCAAATCCTGGCTAACATTTCTAAGCATTGCTAGTTTAGAGAGAGTTCGGTTGAATTGCTCTTGCCAATGGGAATCTTGTTGGCTGAGTTACTGGGGTAACATTTGCTTCTGAACCAACCTGCTCCATTGCATGTTAACTGCCAGGCTTGAAGTAAACAGAGTCTGAAGTAAACAGAGTCTCCAACAAACCTAAAACTTCTCACTTCTCACTTGACTATCCATGTTGTTTACTTGATTATCCATGTTGTTCAAGTTCAAAGTTGACAATATCAGCAGAAATTAATTCATATCAGAGTCTTGTTTATTTTTGAAGATTCTTCCAGATTCCTGTTTATTTTTCCCAATAATAATATTTAGAAATATGACAGACTTACCAATATCAATGAAACTGGTTTGGTAGGCTACAGTGGTCTTGTCGCCAGATTGCAGGCATTCAAGGTTCAATAATTAATAGCATTGATGATATTTTACATCAGGAAGAAGAAACACTGTTGCAAATATCTAACATTTTCATTCATTATCCTATAGCTTACATTTGTCACAGTGCAGTACATGTGAAATGCCATACCATGCCTACCATTAATTATATCATCATAAACTGGTACAGAACTTTTAACATCACCAAGGCCTAACAGTATATTATTGACCTTTTTAAATTTTTACATTTTCCCATTCTTGCACTTATTACTTAATTTTGGTTTGGTCAAAAAAGGAATTATGTTTATTATTATTATTCACTCCATCAATATGGACTTATGGACTTATGGACTTCTTGTCTGCTGAACAAATGTTCGTGTTTTTCAACATGTCAACACCTGTTACTGTTACAAAGGTTGAAAATCAGTTACTGTGCCGTGGGAATAAGACAAGCAAATAACTGTTTGAGTGTCTTGCGGTCAGGGCCTACTCCCCCCCTTTGACATGCAAGGCAGCAGCACCTATGGGTAATGCCAATAGTTTTCTGCCTGAGATATCTTATAGTGTATTGTGGCACTTGCAAGGGAAATTCATATGTCATTCATATGCCAGCCATTCAATTGAATTTAATTTAATATGACAAATGTATTCAAATGAATTATCCTGATGATTTATAGTACTGATGTCACTGTGGACATACAGTCAAAATAGATGTTGTGAATTAATATTATTTACTAGCCATCTGGATATAAAACTAATCATGTGATATTTATTTCTTTATGTTGTCTGAAGTTAATGGAGCTGAAACTGACTGTGGACGGTTTGGAAAAGGAGAGAGACTTCTACTTCAGTAAACTGAGGGACATTGAGCTCATCTGCCAAGAACATGAGAGCGAAAACAACCCCATCCTTTCCAGAATAATAGACATACTCTATGCCACAGAGGTATGCTAATGGTGTCCCTACCATTTCTTGGCAGCTTACAGGTTGCTCTCCATAAAATATGCAATGTCTTTATGATCAAGGTAAAAGCAGTTCTGGAGGTTTTCAGAACAATAAAATAATACTTTGGTCAAATATCATCTACCAAAAAGTCATAGCCTTTTAGTCATGCTTCAGCTGCCTGGTTGACTTTTTACAGATACATTTTGTTGGGCGGTAGTAGCCTGGAAACTGTGAGCTTAAATCCTGACTGCCATAGAGCAAGGCCTATGAGCCAGGCACTTTACAATAAGCGAGTGGAGACCGGCCTTAAATTGTTGATACGTAGTTGATAAATGTAATTCACTTTAGTCAAAAGTGTCTTCTAAATACAAAAATGTGATTGTCAAAATTGCTTGTGTATATTTTAAGAATCATGAAGTACTCTACTGGATGATAGATGCCAATATTCCCAATGATTTTAGACATAGCTTATGCATTCTATGTTTCAAAGCATTAGCTCTGCTGGGTCTCACGCAACTGTGTTCTCTAGGACGGCTTTGCGCCTCCAGAAGACGATGACCTTGACGAACAGGCCCACCTGGATCAGGATGAATACTGATCCTGTCCTTCCATCACCTCTCATCCTGTTGGTCCCTCTCTTTTACTCCTCTTTAAAATCCTCCCCTCCCTCCTCTCCTCTGCACGCGACTAGGATCTTCTGTGTTCCCCTTGTATTGGTCATACTGTCTGTCTGCTTGTTTGTTTGTCTGTCTGTCTGACTGTTTGTCTGTCTGTCTGTCTGCCACCCCACCTTGCCACATGGACTAACATCAGACCCCCACAGGCACGCAGACCGTAGCAAACAGCAGTTGAACATATCTTAGAGACGCCTCAGCATGATCCACTGCAATGTCATACAAACAAACAGAAAAATCCAGGCCATGTTGTGTGTTACTGGAGGTGGGGAGGTGGGTGAGTAGCACAAGGGGCAGCATTTTTGTAAATAGTCAGAGTGAGTCATCTAGCAGATTGGCTGCATAACCAGGGGCCTCCTTTTTCTGTTGCTTTTCTTTTTTGGTCTACGGGCTCCACGCGGACTCCATGCACACTGAACAAAAATGGCTCTTCCAGCATGAACTCATCCTCATTCCATGCTCTTGTGTACCTCAACCCAGAAAACAAAACAACACTCTCACTGACTCTCACACCCCTGCAGACCAGAATAGGAATGTTGGCTTTCCTTGTCCAGATAAGTAGATTTTTCATACAATTCAATTGAGTAAAAAAAGTTTGATATTGAAAACTGACAGTGACATGTTGTAAGCAAAACAAGCAGTAGAATAACAATCACAAAAGACAATAACAATAAAAAAAGGAAATATTCAAGAGAACAAATTCAATAGGGTCTCTTTGATGGAAAGCTACTGACTATCTTGTTACAAACTCATACTGTATCTGCTATGGCTGAGCATGTGAATGTGATTTATTGACACTGAATGAGTGACGCATTTGTAAAAAAAAAATAATAATAATTTTGTTTTCAATCCAAGGGTCACGTTTTTGTTGGGTCCACTTCCTTTGCAACTTGTAGGGAGTTCAAGGGTTGTGTAAACCTTATATTATTACTGTGTTTATTCAGCATGGTGGTGCAAAAGTTTTCATTGTTACTGTGAATTTGTTTTCTTTTGGTAAACACAAATGTGTTAATGACAAATTGGTCAGAATTCGTGTTATCATGTTTTGCTGCTAATTTTGCTCACTTTCTATGTTTTACATTTTTATATTTATTAAATTGCACACGAGCAATGCTTTTTACTAGTCCCACGGGGCTTTTAATAACAGGCAGGATGTATTTTAGTGCAACACTGAAGACATTGGAGAAAAGATGTGGCAAGCACATCTTGTCACATTTCTTCTGAAGCCAAAAGCTTGGGTGTTAAGTGGACTGCTGGTATATCAACAAAATACAACAGAACAATTCAACAAACCAGAAGCAGCTGTTACTTGTCACACACTCTAGATACAATCAATGACAGAGCTGTATAAGCAAATCCCTTGACTGATCTTTTTTGCCACCGACAAATGTCCACCCAGTATTTTCCCACAAGTGTTTTGTGGGCATCTTCTACATTCAAGTTGCTTTTTGGTTTCATCCCTGCAAGTTTTTTTCATCCATAGTTTACCGTTCAAAAACATTTTGTCCCATGTGCCAAAGACAAGTCTTTTAGGCATCGCAGTTGTTTGCCTCCATCATAGTTGGTAAATCTCTGTTAGACCTAGCGTCAAATCTACGGTACTGTATATTGTATGGTTCTGGCACCATAAACCAGTGAGAATTTGATATGCTACAGCATTACTCATTTTCAAAACAGACATGATAACAGCCTTTGATTCTCAGCTCTGGCTTTCATTACTTTTGACTTTGCCTAGTTTACATGTGTAGTGGAGCCGTATTTTCATTGGTCGTAGTCATGGTGATCTAATTTTTTTTAACATAGAAAACAAAACAATATACAAATGACTTCAGCGCTGCACACCACCACAGGTTCATATTGATCAGAAGCAGCCAAAGCACTCTAAGCTAATCTCATTCTAATTTTATCAACTGACAGCACTGGGAGATGCTGTCCCTAATTTTATCCAGTAGCCAATAGAATAGGGGAACTCCTCATTCAGAATTGCAACCTATAGTATCGGGAACCTCATTGCCATCTTCACAGTGACTTAAGAAATAACAGATGGCCACATCAGTGTTTGCATAACTTGCATCTGTTTGAGTTTTATTGAGTAAATAAACTGTTGTGAAAAATGTCAAAATGTCTCTGATTTTAATTGTTCATGTGCAAAATACCGTAGGGAATGTCCTGAAGCCTTTCTACTTACTCAAAACTAAAGAATGGTTGGGTAAATCCCTTTGTTTAACTTGTTGATCTTGCGTAATTCATGTATTTAATGTGTTGAATTAAAGTGTACTATGTGATAAAACAGATGAGGCCAAATGTAAACAAATTCAACTGCAAATGGAATTCTTATTTAACTTAACAAACAATTTCTGAGCATAACAAGCAACACACAAAATCAGTGAGCATTGTGTACATCGGAATTACCTTTAGAGGACATACTATGTCTTTACATTGGGACTTCATCATGTACCCAGTTAAGTTACTTTGTAGTTATGTCATATGTTATGTATCTAGCTGTTAACAGGAAACTGTGAACAACAAACAATGCACTTAATTTTACCCTGGTAGCTTTGGGAAGTTGAAAAACAAGTGTTGTATAGCCTACTCAACCATAATTTTACATCCAAAATCCCTGCCAAAAATTTACTTGAAACCAACCCAATAGGTTGACACAAAAAACTGAATATATTAGAATTTACTTTTATTCAACTGGAACAAGAAAAAAACTTCTGTGTCAAGTCACTTGCTTTTGACTGGTTTTGTAAATTATACAATGCATATAAATATTTTGTGAAGTCCCTATGTAAATACATTAGTATTTCTCCTTTAACTAAACAGAATCACCAACACGGCATAAGAGTAAAAAAAATAAAAAAAAAATCAGACCCCCAGCATCTTCTTGACCATGTAACCAGGCATGTTGTAGATGAAGAGCCCTAGCATGGCCAGCAGCAGAAGTGCAAACACAATCTTGATGACGAGCCACTTGTACTGGTTACACACTAGGTGGCGGATGGCCTTCAGCGGCATTAGGAACCACAACATGGCGATGTCTGGACGGCTGATAAAGAAAAAACAGAGTTGGCGTTTGAGGTAAGATGTTCAGGATTAGCATTCTACATGTTTAGTCAACAATTGCTTGATGTAGTTTTGTTGATAGTCTGTCAAAATGCTTCTCGGTCTATTGTACTGTAATTCTAAAGCAATTAGGCCTAGCAATGTTTACAAATTTTCAAGGGCAAATCTTGTGTCTATATCAGGCATGACTTTGTTGAACATTATTGAACAGCAAAAGGACACACCTGAAACGTATAAACAAGATAAAGAATGCATCTGAACACTGAGAGATAGTGTTTTGCCATAATATCAGAATTACATTGACATGATTAAAAACATTTCGTGACAAAAACTACATCCAGAACATTCTGTTAAAACTGAACATTCTGTGTTTGTTCACACATGGAAAACCATGTGTGAACAAATTGTCAGATGAATCAAAGTAATTGAAGGACTACTACAAAAACACAATTTACTTTGCATTTGTCCTTTATTCTACGTTATTTACTTATCACACAGATACAGCATAGAACAGAAAGGCATTTAATTTTTTTGGATTAAATAAAAATACCGGTACATGCCTTACTTCAATCGTACTGATAAATAATATCTTATGCACTTCACAACTGTTTCCAATAAAAAGCATTCATTACATAAGTATTACTTGGACTCCTATTACTTGTTAAGGTAGGCTATCTCTGGATAAGTACTAGACAAGGAAACACTTTGCTGTTTTGCAAATCAAATACAATTTTACATACACTTGTATCAAATGTTGCTCTAAAAGATTTAGAATATTTAGGATAAACTGACAAACCTAACAAGCATTGTATAGGCTACCTTGCCAATATGAACACATCACATCAGACCTATTTAAAGAGTAATCCAAAACCTACCAAATCTGTTTTCTACCTGTTCTAACATAGCAGTTAAGGGTCACAATTTAGTTACAACACAACTGCACATGTTTTAACTAAAAACATCATATACTCATATACAACATCAAGAGAACGTGCTGCTGTCTGCATCACAATAATGATTACAGCAGCACTACATTTTATTATAATCAGAATTTATGTATTGCTTGGCAATACAAGTGTAATCAGCTAATTAACTTGTGATTGTTTTAACTTTGACCTATGCAGCTAATCTGCAGACTTGCACTGAACACCCCGACTACTGCTTTTTGTGACTACTGCAAGATGTTGTGAACTAATAGGCTAATTGTTTTTAGGAATTTTTGAAAAACAGTTAATGATTCTTTGTAATTAAAAATATAAAATAGTAACTTGAACAAACTTAAAAGCTGATTGAGGAGAATATTTCATGCTGTATTTTATTTATAAACGCATGTTTGAAACTTCAAACGCAGCTCTTCATTTCCTTCCCATTTTTCTCCTTAAGCTCCCAGCAGCTTCTTCACCATGTAGCCTGGCATGCTGTAGAGGAAGAGCCCTAGCATGGCCAACAGCAGTAGAGCCAGCACAATCTTGATGACGAGCCACTTGTACTGGTTACACACTAGGTGGCGGATGGCCTTCAGCGGCATTAGGAACCACAACATGGCAGTGTCTGGACGGCTGGTGAGGAAAAAAACAAATGATTGGTATTGAGATATGGATTGATTTGATTAGTAATTTTTCGAGAAATACCTTCATTGCTAGGTTTATTGTCTTTCTCAGACCGGGCAGTCTTTGCAACAAATTGAAAAAATATATATATTTTTGGTGTCCAAAATGGTCATGTTGGAAATTATCTTTTTGTAGATTTGTAATCCTTGATTTTTTTATTTTATTGTTTTTGTATTTGTGAGAGGGAATGCAAAACTATTTTAAAACTACACATAATTATTCCAAAAGAATGGAATTTTTTATTGATGACTCTTTGGGGGCTCCAGGACAAACCGCTGTATAAGGTTTTCTTCATTAAAAGCAATTGCTATATAGTTAATATATAAAGTTAAAAATGCTTGAATTCATGTGTAGAGTCCTTCAACACTCTGTGTCCAAAGTGTCATGCAATAGCAAGCCTTCTACGTGTTTTAAATGTGTCTGTAAGTAACTAAGTAAAAGAGTGAGGTCACCTAAATTGGCAGCAAAATATTTATGGACTTAGGAGAACCAAAAATAATGACTTCAGTGTTGTCACTGTTTAATGGGAGATTTAGTCATCCACACTTTAATGTCCTTAACACAGTCCAGAGGGTCCAGTGAGTCAGTTGATTTTAGTGGAAGGTACAATTGAAAGTCATCTGCATATAAATGAAAAGAGTTGTTACATTTTCTGATAATGTCACCAAGAGGGAGCATATATAGGCAGAACAGCAATGGACCCAAAAGGGACCCCTGAGGGACCCCATAGGAGACAGGGGCGGTGGCTGAGGAAAACTGACTAATAGACACATAGAAGGTTCCAGGGGCGTCACTAGAGTAGAATGACAGCCTGGGCTGAGCCCAAGGATTATGTTAATGTGCGCGCCTGAATTTTTTGTAATTATTGATTAATTAACACGTTTTACCATGTAGTGGAGAAAATATAGTATTGTTTTTACCGTATATCCCCAAAGACACAAACTAAAGCAGAACACCTAAGTTTTTCTGCCTTCTTTTTGCGGCACTATAGAACGTTCAGATTGAGTTCAGGTAGCCTACTCTGACAAAGTTTCACTGAAGTTACGCTGCCGACTACTTACTAGTGTGGGGCTGGTTGATTTTGAAATGGGCCGGTAGATTTATCAGGCAGAAAAAAATACTGATATATTCAATGGCTGGCGAGTTTCGCCACTTTATTTGTCAGTGGCTGGTTGATATTCACATTTCAAAAAGTTCGTTTTGATTCCTACTTTTTACTTAGAACAGCAAGCTAATCAGTTAGCTATAGTTAATTTATGAACTGTGCATGATGCCATAGGCTATTAGCCAGGCTATATAGTAGGTTCAGTTTGCAAACATCAATTCTTACCCTCTGCCTTTCTCCCGAAAAATTGGAACAGTTTAGACTGTTTACCACATGCCATGTCATTCAAAGTTTTGTTCAGCGCTTTGTTATCAAATGGGTAAAAAAACACTTACAAAACAGAAGTTTCTTTGTTGCCTTGGGCAACTGTACATCAACACCTATGTCCTTGACCTGTGGTGTCCCCCAGGGTTCAATTCTTGGACCATTGCTTTTTAACCTTAATATGCTTCCACTTGGACAACTTATCATGAACACCTCAATCTCTTATCATAGCTATGCCGATGACACCCAGATTAACTTTGCTTTGTCACCTGATGACTTTGCTCCCTCCAATGTCATATCATGCCTCTTTGTGTATGAAATGTGCTATATAAATAAACCTACCTTGCCTTAGTATTACAGCCCCTGTGTTGTCTTACAAGACCTTTTTTTCACAATGTATTCAGGAGGCAAAAAGGAAGCAGATCAAGAGGAGATGCCTACAATTTAAGACAAAACTGAAATCTTGCTCAAATCCTGCAGAATCTCATAGAGCATCTTTAAGTGACATTGCTGACTCATTGAAAGCCTTTGAATTGAAGTCACGAACAACAGCTAACCAAAAACTCTAGAAACCAGGTAAGCTACTAAAGTATTTTTTCTTTTTACGCAAATTTTGAAATTGTGCCCATGCAGAAGATATAGCCCTAAATCGAAACCCACTATAGCAATGGTCGGCAAATAGCGGCCAAAATTGGCCCGCCGTCAATAATATCTGGCCCGCCAGATGAGGTTGATTAAAATAAAAACCTATAATATTTGCTGTCAAAAACGACAATTCAACAGATTTCATTACACCATCACTATTACTTTCTTAATAACCTCTGCGTCAGTAGCCTGTTGTGAGATGCTTTGAGGGACGCATTTGTAACTTTTTGCTGCACTGTAAGTGCCCAAACCAGGATCTTGCAGCTCTGTGTATATCCAGCCGTCAGCGCTTCAATTACATTAAACTAAATTAAATTAAATTTTATTTGTATAGCGCATTTTACAACGGACACGTCTCGTAGCACTTAAAGAGGGGCTATGCAACATTCTGTTTTTCTCTATCACGAGCTCCCTCTAAAGACCACTGTATTGCATTGTATTGCACTGCATTCTATTGGAGGCGGACCGCGCTGCTGAACATTGCAAGTGCTGCATCTACCGCTGTTGGCCACGGTGGCGCATTCTACACCGTTCGTTCGCCATGTACTGACTAATTTTAGCATCCTAAACAGTATGAAACGGATTAATTAAATGAAAAATGTTGCATAGTGGGCCTTTAACAAAGGTCAAAACTAAAATGGAGAGCAGTTTTTGCGCCCGGCTGGTTAGCACTCTGCTATTAGGTCAATGTATTACATCATCAGACACAAGTCAAAGTTCAAAGGGATAAATGAAAAAAAAGAAAAATAAATGAAAGATAAATCGTTGTCAAAGGATTGTAAAGTCAATGGGCCCGATTTTCAAGTTCAATCGCGCATAGTCTGAAGACGCAGTTCTCTTTGGGGGAGGGGCCAGCGCAGAGCGCTATATCAGTGTTTTTCAACCACTGTGCCGTGGAACACTAGTGTGCTGTGGGAAATTATCTAATTTCACCTATAGGGCTCGGGATCATGACGTTAAAACACCGCCATATTGGCAGCCTAACTCCTTAGTTTACTATGGATTGTTATGGATTTACTCCCGCCTATTAGTGTGTTGTTGTTGTTGCTTAGTTTTTGCCGTCTTGGTCGTATGTTGCTGTATAGTGGTGTGTAACAGCGCAACCCACGATCGCAAGAGGAAAATAATCGCCAATATTATATTTCTGCTTCTTGTCTTCTGCATCTGAATGAATGGATATTACGTTCGGTGCGCTGCCAACATGGCGGCAAAAAGGTGTGTGCCCGAACCCTATTGCATACCTGCCAACCTATACGCATTTGCTACGATTTGTCACTTAAAGCAACACGCCACCGTACTTCAGTATTGAAATATGTTCTTCCCCTAACTTAGACGAGTTGATACATACGTGTTTTGTCTCTGTGCGTGCACGCAATTGTTCTAGTGCGCGATGCTACTTTCTTAGCATTTAGCTTAACCCAGTTCTTTCAATGTACACCAAACAGCCTTGAAGTTAGAAGCCACCAAGCAAATCCACGTCTTTCCTATTTACATGTGGATACTCGAATAGTTATTTAAGATGGTTGTGTTGACACAAAATAAAACGTAGCAATTTTCTAAGCAAATAATAAGGGGAACTGTGTATGGCAGAGCCCTTCGCCATCGGCGCAGTAATATCCTCACTCCTAACAAATCTTCTCCCCCATTGACTGTATATGTTCTCCCCCAAGGATGTTACTGCGCCAACGGCAAAGGGCACAGGTATGTATCAACTCGTCTAAGTTAGGGGAAGAACATTTCAATACTGAAGTACGGTGGCATGCCGCTTTAATACGCGAAAAGCCTTTGATTGACTTTGGGCTCAAGTCGCACACTAGGCAACTCATACGCATTGAGCAGCCACATGCTGGAAACGTGGGTAGTGCTAGTTCTAAACTCCAAATACGGTTCAAGAAAATAATTGAAGATGCGTTAAAACGAAAATAACGAACCTTATTTCCATCTTCATAACGTTGCTGGTTTTACAAGGAAGGACGTGCTAAACATTGTTTCGAAGGTAATTGGGCAGTGCTCACGCAAGTGCATGCAATAGCCTAGTAAGAAAGACAAGCAGGATGATGTCTGTCAGTTAAAATAGGGCCTACACATGATGTTAGCACCTCAGATGTTCCTGACGAATTAGCCGATCAAGATCAATGGCCATGCCTCCCTCCCTCTAAATGCGTTTTGCACAGTGTGCAGTTATGATTTTGATGTTAGCTTTAATGGAGCAACAGGAATGCTTTCATTTCTATACATAGGCCATTATTTTTTCTAAATTAGACCATCATGTGCGCCAATAAGCTGCAGCAACTATTCATAAATGACAGTGTTTCCAGCACACTACTGCAAAATAGCCTTCATTGATATAATATTAAGTCTATAGGCTATTTTAGGTTAGGCCCAAGTATATATACATTTTTTACAACAAAGGAGAGTGTTTGTCAAATGGAAAACTTCAGTGATTCTCTTCTCAGAAAGGACAAGTCAGCAGGCTATGAGGCTGTGAATGTGATAATTTACCTTCAGAACATTTTTTTATTTTTATATTTATTTCGCTCGCTCGCTCCATATTTTTCCTGAAAAAATCCGAGAACCAACTCATTTTATTGGTGTGGCCTAAATAATAATTTTGAGTGTTTACATTGTCTTTTTAAATTGGAATCCGATTCAAACAATTTAAATTGGAATTAAATTATTTTATTCGGATTTTAAAAGTCTCATGTAAACACAGGGATTATTGACCACAAGCTAGCTAGCTGACTTCAGTAGCTAACTTGGCTTTCGCAACCAATTATCTGAGAGACTGATCTTGGTCTAAATACTTGGTCTGAATTCCCACGTCTGAGTCGGGATCAGCAAATGTTAATCAAAATAACAGTGTAAGCTGTTTTTTTTATTATTATTAGTTATTTGTTTGGATTCTATAGGCACAGTCAATGCAGTTTGTAGGCACATAGTTAACACTATAATCACATAAAAATAATGTTCTCATGTTCTGCTTACTCTTACTCATCCTGGGTGTAAAAGAAATCTGTGATGTGTTATCCATACTTCCTGTACTTAGTATGTTTTGTCAGCCTACTGGAAAGACCCAGGTGGCCCCCTTTTTACGATCAAAACTTTGAGTGTGGAACAATGTAGGCTACACTTTATTGCACTCCACTACTGTCATTTTATCTACGTAGAGGAAGAGGTGGAGATTGATGGACCCAACTAATAGAAAAATGTCTACTGGAACAGTGACCCCAAACAATAACAAATTAGCTAACACTAGCCTGTTTGGGTCAAATGTGCAGGCATTGTTGGTCAAAAGTGTGTGTGTAGAATAATATAAACATAGACACAAACATTATTTCATTGAGTCTGCATTTATCATGTCAAGGTGTGAAAGTCTGTTTCTAGTCTGAGGCAAACAAAATATTATATTATTATTATATGGTGGTCATATTATATTGAGCTGCAGAGTGAAATCAAATCACTTGCAGATCAGGATGTGTTTTCCCAGGCTACTCAGGAGATGATAACATGCTATTAGTTGAACTTGTGTGTTTTAATTACAGTGCTGTTTTAGTAGCAGCTGCAAGTTGTTAGAACATACATGCAAAATATACATAATGAAACTTTGATTAAACGGTAAATGGTTGAAAGGGAACATCTCTATTGTTATTGCTATTAGACTGAAGGAGACAGAATAAAAGTGCAATTCCGGAAAGATAGAGGAATTTGCAATTCAAAAGTAAATACAATGTTCACTACATTAATTCTCTAAAAATCTACTACATTTTATAATTCTGAACTTGCACAAATGAAATATTTTGCACATGGGTTGGACAGGAGTTGAGTTCAAAACGGACAAGAACGGCATCAGCATTTTAACATATTCATGTGTCAGGTAACTCAGGTGACATTTCTCATCTTAACTTTTCATTTGAGTTCCTCCTCAAAATGAAATGGTTAGGATGTTTGAATGGTTTCTACTGTGAAAAGTTACCAGTGAATCCAAACGTTTTAATGCCATTCCCTGCCCATTTACCCCTGTTGGCTAAATGACAGCTCCCACTGCCTAATTAAATCTTCTTCAATGTGTTGTCAGTAATCAAGTCATTTGATCACTTCTCATTCACGTTAACAAAAGCCCCCTGGCACTGAAGTGGGACACATTTATTAAGGAAGAGAGTGATTGGTCTGTCACATACAAATCTGTTGGATCAAGCTCGTCCTTTCATTCTCTACTACCATTATGTCATGTCATGACAGTGCAAAACAACATTCTACTTGAAAGGCCTCAAACAATGATGTAATATAAAAACTGGCATAGTAACCATTATGCCAGAATATGTCTAAATAAATCCTACTTTACTCCAATGTTACCAAAAAACCCTAATTATTTTAGGTATCTGTGAATTGGAAAGGAAAGGAAAGAGAGGGGAATGGGGGAAAGAATAACATAGCTTTAACTCTGCCAACCCCGGATCTAATTCTTAACATAGTTGACCTTGCAGAGTGAACTCATTTCCAGCGAATTAGTCTGGGAACAGTCTGTATCAAATGACTTGTAATTGTTAGAAGTAATCAAGCATCGCATCTCAAAACAAAGTTGCCATTAATCACCACTCAAAAGCTGCTTGTAATCACTGCAGACACACACAGCTGAAAGTGCATCCTCTGGTTTTAGCCTCTTAGCTTAAGTCAGTGGTGCCACCAAGGGGTGGCTAGGAGTGGCTACAGCCACCCCAAAATTATCCTTAGCAACCCCTTAGCCCCTCTAAAAATCTGCAGGCGCCACTGGCTTAAGTCAATCACACCTGTACTAAATACTGGCAAGTTACACATACAAACCAAATATACACTGGTGCATTAGTTTTGGAATATTAGTTGTTGGCACATGTAAGAGACCTCATAACATCTAGGCCATACAGTATGTGATAAGAAAGGCATTTATCTGTATTCCAATTTTGAAATGTGCCTCTGGTGATTGCTTTGAGTACTGGGCATGGTGTAATATACATGATAACTATAACTGCAATAAGCAAAATATTCTCATGATTTCAAAAGGGTTGTGTTTTGGGAAAGATTTGACAAACTCACCTTTTTGAAGTTGCATACAGTTGAGTCATGACACCAGGTGCAGACTGGTTTAACTATAGTTGAGGACAGTTATCAAACAGCCAGTCAATCCTTTGGCTTTCTAATAGGAACAACATGCAGCAAGCACGCCGGTGTCTAATAACTTCACATAGCCATTTCTTAAAGCCTCTATGTGTAGGATTTATCTTCTATTTATCTTCGTCTTTTATTAAAAATATATTTTTTATTTTAAAAATATAATGTAAAACGATGGTTATTACCTCCATGAATAAACTGTAGTGTTCCGGTAAACTTGGTAATTTCCATTTATATATAGATATGGCTGGGGACCAAAGAAGAATATCCATTTTGCGCCGCCATTTTCAAAAGTACAGGTTCTTGTAGGGGAGAGCAGTATCGTACATTCAGCTCCGCCTTTCGCGTTTCCGCTCAGAGACTGAGTAGCAGAAACTGAGATAAGAGCGAGCGAGCGAGCGAGCGTTCGGCCTCCGTAGCAAGAAATTAGGATTGTGGGAAGGGGAGGGCTAATACATTTTATTCAAACGTATGCAGTATACCACTTCGCCGATAGATGGGGAATTCTGATACGATCCTACACATAGAGGCTTTAAGCTATCTAAAAAGTCGTTTTTTTCTCACCTACCTTGTATTGAAACCATGCCTCGGCAATGAGGTCTAGACCTAAAGCTTTTATGTTCTCATGGGTTCCATCGCTCTTCTCAACATTGAACACTTCAGAAGTTGCCTATCTGCCTTGACATCTTAGCTCTGATGTTAACTGATAGCCTTAACCTTCTCAGTGTCTTGCCTATTATTGTCTAACTCAATAGAAATTCAACAACACTTCTCTTCTGTCTCAGCCAGTGGAGGATTGTTTTTCAATCCAAACAAACTCTGTAGATCATTTGCCTTTCACTATAGGGTGGTTTTCCTCCATTGACCATTGGATTCACTTGCCCTAAGGAGCTCTATTTTACTAGAAAGTGTTTTTAACGGTGTCACAGAGCAATACATAAAGAGATTGGTAGAGCTTGGTCAGAGCTTGGTACCATAGTCAAAGGAACAGTCATAAGTAAATTGAGACTCAAAGTAACACAGACAGTAAATTGAGACTCAGGCTCAGAAATGTTTGTAGTTAAAGGGTTAGGATAAGGTTAAAGTTAGAGGTTAAGGTTAGTTTCTTTAGGTTTGAGTTAAAAGAAAAGGTTAGGCAACCAAGACTGTAAGTTGATGGTTAAGTCCAGTCTGATCAGATTTGAAGGTTAAGTTTGAAGTAAAATTGACAGTTAAACATTGTTAGCCATTATTTCTGCATGATTGTGAAGCAGATAAAGTTTTAATTTTTTCTTAATTTATTTTTTTATTATCAGAATTAAAACACACATTTACTGCACACTGTGCAGTAAAGACACCATGAAGGACATTTTTATTGATTCTGGGAAGAGATTGGAAATGTCAATAAATACAAATAATACACAATCACAGATCAATCGTTAAACAAGCTTGAAAAATCAAATGTATTTTAACTGCAGGCTATTTTGAATGCTGAAGTAACGAAACTGTAATCACAACTTGATTGATTCTTCATGTTAGATGTTTTATGTTAGGTATTTTTATAATGGTCTTTAGTGAGAGTCAGGTTATTTCAGTAAAGTTTAGCCTTTTTTACCCTTAACATTTTTGTTTAAACAGTCATAGAAGTCAGAAGAAAGTCATGAAAGTTCCTATCAAAATGTGAGCAAGATTAATGTTGTCTCTCCAGACAATATTTCTCTGTATTATTGTGTGTGTGTGTGTGTGTGTGTGTGTATA
>JAGFZM010000011.1:950115-973066 GCA_017657215.1 Limnothrissa miodon
TATATATATATATATATATATATATATATATATATATATATATATATTTAAAACAGTTGATTCGACTATAGGACAATGGTAGCTCCTTCCTTTTTCTACACCTCTCCCTGTCTCGTCCTTAAGCTCCCAGCATCTTCTTGACCATGTAGCCCGGCATACTGTAGAGGAAAAGGCCCACCAAGGCCAGCACCAGCAGTGCCACCACAATCTTGATGACGAGCCACTTGTACTGGGTACAGACCAGGTGTCGGATGGCCTTCAGTGGGGTGAGGAACCATAACATAGCTGTGTCTGGACGACTGGTGGAGCAGAGACACAGTCAATCAGAAAAAATCGTATCTATCTATCATCATGGCAGTTGTTTTATATATTTTTTTGTATAGTACATGGACTAATAGATACTAAAATACTACTTTTTCAAGCCATCAACTTCAAAAAATATTATTGGGGCACTAATTGACACTAGTTGGATCATTCCCATGCTGAACATGCTGTAAAACCTACACTTAGAAGTACAATGCAATTATTCTACAAGTCATCAGTCATTCATGGTCATGGGTTCATATGTTTTTAGAGGACATATGTTTTAACATGTATGTCATGGTGCAGTGAAAGCTGCCTTTAATGAAAGCAGGTTAAAGGAAAACTGGATAGCAAATAGTGAATTGCCAGCTAAAGCTAACCAGCAGGGGCAGAGTTAACTTTCAATTTCAGTTGAATTGCCCCCAAAGCTTCAACTGCCAGTCCGCTATTCAGTATTCTTGGTTCTTTTGCCTACTGACAGCACTCAGTATTGTTGGTTAAGAATGAGAGAATCAGAGTTCTTTTTTAGACTTAGAATTTTAACAGGCTGTTCCCACTGGTACAGCAGGTGCCCTGAAAGCAAGAGACAGACCTCTAGCTTTACCAAGTAGAGGTTGGCTGAATTCATCTGAATTCAGTCAATCAATTCAGGCTTGGTGGATTCAAGGTGATTTGTGTTGCCGGTCCCCATTCCAAAGAATGCCTGATATTAAAAATAAAACTATAGTATAATTTGATCAACGACTACTGTACAAGCTTATACATGCAGTACAAGAGCCTGTAACAGCTACTTACCATAAAAATAAGGTGAAAGTTCGCAAAATCCGGACCATGTAAATTGCCATTTGTCAAAATTGACTACTATAATTCCATGATGACAGGAAGAATCCATTTTAAGTTGTTGAGTGAACCCAATTCATTCTGACAGTTAGTAAAAAGTTTGAAATCTGAGCCTGATGTATACAAGACAACGCCTCATCAGTTCGGATAAATGGAGCAGCGACATCTACTGTAGCTCTGATAAAACCAGAGAACACCCTGTTTCCTGTAGGTTAATTAAGGGAAGGAGATGTGGTATGGGTTATCATGGGGTGTGGACCTGGTGAGTGAGTATAGAGTGTGCGTGTGAGAGAGAGTCAGGTGGACAGTGGACCCTGACTGGGCTTACTTTGGTTTCTCCAGCGGCTCTGGCTCATTGCGCCCCTCCCCGACTGGACTCTTCTCCGCCTCCTCTCCAGTGACCAGGTGCAGTTCAGCCTCCACTTTCCCCTGAGGAACAGATCATAGGTTCTCTATACATGCGCGCCCAAAGGAACGGTCTTACTTCACTTCATTATTCTAGCTATACCGTTGGTCATCCCCCACAGAGCAATGTGCAGACCACACCAAGAAATAGTACATTGCTTTTGTTGTTGCAATTGAAATGGACTATAATTCTTTCATTTTGCCTTGAGAGAGCACAGGTCCTATGTTTGCATCCAATGATGTTTCATCCTGTTCTCATGTGATTCAGAGAATTTAATTCAAAACAAAATTCCTAGACATTGTCAAACCAGTTTCAATGGAAAAGTGAATCCAGGGGTGCCATCGAGGTTGTTGGCAGTGGGTGTCGTATCATTGTATTAATTTCAATTTATTTGGATAGCCCCTTGAGATGCAACATCTCGTTTTCGAGGTGGTCCAGGACAGATACAAAATTAACATAAGACATACACCACAACAAACAATATGATAATACACAATACAATAAAACATGACAAACACAAGAAACACACTGCTCAGTACTGTGTCACTTACTGTGATCTCCAGCTCATCATTCTCATCACGGGCCAAAAATGGCCACCAGCCCTTGATCCTCTTCTGTTTGAAGATAGACACCATTGGCATGTCCTGCTCATTCTCCACCATTTCAAGACTGCACTGTTTTGCTGTCTTAGCCCCACGAACAAATCGGTTTAGGTCCAGCTCAATTGCACCTGTGTAAGAAAGTTAACACATTTCTAACAGTCATGAGAGTATAAAGACAGGTGAACTCACAAATCAGAATCAAGTTATGACCCATGACTGGAGAAATACAATCCAGGAGTTACTCATCACCATCTGAGAGACTGAAAACCTGCCCTAGGCAGTTGGGCTAGCCCCTTGAGCCGTCGGAACTGCCCAAGGTTTCTTCCTTTACCACAACAAGTAAAAACAAAAAACGCTGATAGGGAGTTTTTCCTTGCCCCTGTTGCTCATTGGGCCTCTTTGTGTTAAGCGCTTTGAGACATGCCTTTTATAAAAAAGCGCTATATAAATAAAATTGAATTGAATTGAACTCATTGCGAGCATTTAGTCTTGACGAATGCTAAAATCCAGATTTTAAAGACAAAAATCATCTCCACACCTAAGAAATCATCTGCAGAGAAGTGATCAGCATCCCACACTTGCAAGTTGAGTCTTGGTGGGATCTTGTATTCAGTTTCATCCCAGGCGAACATGGACTCCTTCTTGGAGATTACAATCTTCTCCTCCGCCATCAGGTAGTCAAAGGGGTAGACGAATCTCCAGTTGAAATTGCCCTCACCGGTCAGAGAGTGGTAGTGAACATCTGTGTCCTGCTTGTCCTCCTGCTGCCCTTTGAGCCAACTGGCACAAAATAAGTTCACACTTGCACTTAGTCTGCTTCCTTTACTTTGATAGCTATTAATTACATTAAAACATTGTCAAAATGCAACATGTATCATTAACATCAACGATCCAAGTGTTTTCTTTTTACCCCCTAACAAAAATGTCACTGGACTTCTCCCCAGTGAAAATGTCATCATCTTCCAGCACAACTTCATCTGTGTTCCAAATGATCACCCTCAGCTCAAACCTATTGGGAAGGTAGCAAAACTCAGCTTCAGCAGAACAGACATACTTCTTATTGCTCAGCTGCATGATGATGGATATGATGCATCTCATTTATTATAAATACATGGATTATTAAATAAATAATTGCTTTTAAACAAATCAATTTATCAATCAGATTTAGATTCCTAAATATTATTTCTTACTTCTTTGGTTTCCGTGGAGATATATCCAAGGCTGGACCAGGTGCAGCCATGTCCTTAGGGTACATGTCCACCCACATCTCAATCCTACCCTGTACATCACATAAACCCCATCCATGTAAACACTTCTGAGGGCGGTCTGATATGTTTTAACAGACAAATACTGGCAGGTGGCCCTAGTTACCTGCTCAATGCCAGGCTTGTCTGGGTTGAGCAGTGGGCGCGTCTCCACATGCTCAGGAACAAGTTTGCAGCCAACTCGTGGCATGTCCTCCCAGTGCTTCAGAGCCGTCAGGGCCAAGTGCTCATCTGTCTGCTTCTTCAAACCTGCCAAACAGTAAGTAGTCGTGGAATCAAAGTGGAACACCTACTCCATGCTGGCACTATTTCTGTGTGAATCATGTACCAATTATTATAATAACTGCTGTTTTCTTTGTCATTATTGTTACATGTTTTCAATGGTGGCTCTGGCATGTTTGAAGAAGTGTACTTTCTTGTAATTTTATCTTTCCTAAGGTTGAAGAGTCAGTTTAGAAAACTGCACATTGCCTTTGTTAGTGTTGTTATACGCATGAACACACACCATTTTCATCCTCTATTTCTGTTGGTCCAAAGTAAACACGATTGGCCACCTTCACTCTTCCGCCAGGGCCAAAGTGGGGGCCATCCAGCTTGCCATCCTTGCAGAGTTTACTCAGGATCTGAGTGGGCTTCATTGGGTCTCTCCACACATTATAGCCATATCTATAACAACCATAGATAGCTATATCATTATAGCCATATCACATATCAACAACCATATCAGTGTGCAATACATCAAATCTATAACCCCTAACTAGATCAACAAAGTTAATAATTGATATCTATAACCCTATAGCTATCTATAATTATGACATTTTCATTTCTTTATTGTACAAGATGTCTCAATGAACTAATGTATATAGTGTGTATGCAAGTAATTCATTTTTAGATTAGTAATTAACAGAAAAGCTCAGGACTCACAGGGAGTATGTTGAGGCAATGCCACATGTCGCTCTATGTTTGCTGTAGTAGCGGTTCTCCAGGTCGATTTTGGTCTCACCAATGAGGTCGTCAGTGCCCACTAGATCCCAGTCATAGACTGAGACTGTCAAGGAGGAGTCCATCGGGAATGTGGCCTCAATGTCAAAGGACCTTAAGAAAGAATCAGATTTCTTCTACAGTGTCTTTTGTTTACAGATTGTCTCTATATTAGCAGGCATTACAGAACCAATCACTCACTTTCCAAACACAGGGTTCAGCTGTTTGGAGATGTAATTCTCCTTGTCTTTGATTTCAGTTTTGCCCAGCTTGATAGCTATATAAGGATCTGCCTTCCCATTAATGTCTGCTGGGTGCAGATCAGTGGCCTGAAAGAGAAAAGCCACTGGCAATGTAAATTTCCAGGCTAAATCTAAAACATAAAAATGTTTTTATGCATTGTACAGTAACTAATTCCAAAAAATAAATTAATATGATTCTAAGATCATACAAGCGACATATTTGAGAAAAGTCCAATGATAACATCTTAGCTGTGGAATCTTATACAAAGACACTACTATCCCCACACCATCAAAGATTCTGCCCAAGAATGATGCAACTCCTCTGTAACCAAGAGGATATAAGATGTTTCCCAAAAATAATTGCACTGGACAGTTGTCCACGTATTCTATTTATTCATTTTTTTGTTGTCACTTTTTTAAAATAAATGCACTACCCCATTCATGCATTCACCAAAAAAAAAAATGTTTCCTGGTTTCAACAGCTGATATGTTGTTTTGCCTTATTCTCTATTAAATTATTGACATGCATGTTGTGAAAATAAGTCATAAGCATCCCAACTTTCTTGAAATTGGGTTTGTACCCTAACAGTGTGTCACACATTCAGGATGTAGCATGCAGTTCTGAGTGCTGTACCTACCCTGACGACATACACTCGAACTAAAATGTTCATTGGGTTGTTCTGTGGAATGTTCTGGAACATGCCCATGTTAGAGTCGAAGCCAACCTCTCTGGACATCTCATCTGACATTGGGACTTTGTATATACACATGGAGCCCTGTCACATAACAAAAGTGACCCTTAACAAAATACAGCTCACTTACTTTCCATTCATGTCTAAATAATTTTTTTGTCGTTACCTTAAATTTGCCAACAAGTCTGTCCTCATCGGGCATGTTTTGGTCATCATCATCACCACCTTTCCCTCTGTATAGGTTGAACGAGTGGAGCCAGTCTTCGAAGCCATCAAACTCGTTGTCTAACTCCCTGTTATACACCTAGAAATTTCAGACCATAAGCAAAGTGAGAACAGATCTGAATTAGCAACAGTTTCAACAATATGTGAGAGAGTTAAACAAATGTGTTCATCCACTTGAAGTAATGTAGTTAAGTCAAAGGCTTAAAAAGTGTGTTCATCAACTCAAATGCTGTACTGTACAACAATAGAACGCAAAAATTCAAAGAACTGTTGTGGCGGGACAAACAGTCTGGTGAATGGTGATTAAGCTTCTCTGAGTGTGTTTTGAAGACGAGGTTGAAGTAGTCTCTGCATTCTTCACCTTCAGCTCATCGATCTTGGGCCGCTTCCTCTCTGCAGGTCCATCTGCTGCAGCTGCTGCGGCTGCTGCTGCTGCCGCCTTCTTCTTCTTGCCCTTTTTCTTTCCTTTTACAGGAGATTCATCAGGGTTGATTTCTGAGCAGGGGTGAGGCAAGAGGGCAGGGAGGAGATGCGGAGACACAGCACTCCAGACATGAACTCTTCATGAAAGTTGTCCAATACTGTAATAGTACTTTTCTCTAGGAGTGCTTTTCTCTAATCATTCTACTTTGCAGTGATAAAACACTCAGGGAGAGTCATTAATTGGTTATGCTGTAGGTAAGGCATGCAGCACCCAAGTTGCTTGTTCATATACAGCATGTTTAAAAGGTATTCAGTGCTGTTATTTCAAATAATTATTAAATGACTATTTATTTCATTTAGTATTTTAGAATATGTTTAAAAATATATTTAAAAAAAACGATTCAACTGTAAATTAATCTGTAATTAGGTTTGATTTGAGTCTTTTACTTCTTTTTAAAATCAAACAGCAGGTTTTCTATTGACAACTTTCATGGCAGGCATGTGATTAGGTGTCATGCCAGTGGGAGGATCTAAGGCCTCTGTTTTGCACATCTAGATTTGCAAACACAATTAGATGTGATAGAACAGAGGTTTCTATGTCTGTCTTAAGTTCATCATTCATGTCTTTTTCACGCGTTACTGCCTAATGCAGTAATGGGATTGTGGAAAGAAATTACGATAGCCAGACGGAAAACTACTGCTACAGGGAGAGAGAAAGGGCTTCTAAAAGTCACATACTACAAAGTCAATTTAGTCACTCCTGCTGGGAATTGAACATATTTGCTGATGCTTAAAGAGCAATCCATGCCTGGGTAAAAATAATGTGAGGGCATCTGCAAATAAATTGACTTTTAGTTTGATCAGGTTTCTGCGTTCAGGGTTGGGCTGGAGGCTACTGGCTAGGCTATAGCTTGTAGCACATACTGTAGCTCATGAATCTGATTTTTATGTGCCACCTGAGGTGGGGCTGGTCATGGCATGTCACTGTGGTCAGTAACTTCAAATTTAGGTTAAGCTACAAACTGCTTAGGCCTTTGAGAGGTCATGTGGGACTAGGCTCATTGTTTAAATTGTCATGTAGAGTGTCATTAAAATGTCATTAAAGCATTTTAGTTTATATTAATTCTCTTTTAGTTGTATTATAATTCATTGAACCCTGGAGCAGAATAAAACAAATTAATCTGCCATTAATAGACAAGCCAAACCCATAAGAGCTGAATTTACGAACTAGTGTGAGGCTTGGAGTGGCTCTAGAGTGTACTACAGTGGAATAGTTTCAGTGAGCACAGCTCTACTGTAAGTGCTGTTACCTCCCCCCTCAGGTGCTGGATCTGCATCCTCATCCCGCTCAACCTCGGCCAGAGCAGCTTCCTGGGCCTTTAATATCTGAGAGATCCAGAGAGAGAGAGAGATACATCAAGTCATCTAAACCTAATATACCAGAATATTTCACATGTACACATACAGTACATGCACCGTAAAAAAAAAAAATAATTCAAGGTAACTTGATGCACAAAATCTTTGAGTTTACACAACACAAAAAATAAAATTTCTAACCTCAAAAATTTTTGTTTTTGTGTTGTGTAAACTCAAATATTTGGTGCACCAGGTTGGCTTAAATTTCTAAGTTTGCAAGCTTCTTTTACAGTGTTTTTATTTACTTATGCAATCCAACAAGTAAGTCAAAACTAATATTGTAACCCCCTACACTCTCTCACCTCTTTTAGTGTCTCGATGGAGGCAAAATACTTTGACCACCAGTCCAGCATACTCTCATCCACCTCCTCCTCTTCTGGCTCTGTTCCTTTATTCTTCTTCTTTTTGCCTTTCCCATTCTTATCATCATCAGGCTGTCAAACAAATGTTCCCTTTAGCATTGCTCTTAGCATTAATGCCTGAGCATTTGAGCATGGCTCGTGAAACCTTCCAAAATATCAAGTGTAAATCAAGTAACATCAACAACAGAATGTTAAGAGGTAAGGTCTTACCATATCAACTTTGACAACTGCGTCAGACCCCTGATGAAAGTAATTGAAGAATTTAAAATTGTTACATTTTAGAGTGTGTTAAACATAGCAAATTGTTTGTTTGTGTGTTTCCTTTCAGAGGAAACTTACAGAGTCAAGTTTGACCACTGTCTCCATCTTCTTCACAGGAGGCTCTGGCTCTGCGTTACAGATAATCTCATCTGGAAAGGTAATAATCTAACTTTCAGTATTCAGCTTTCACAGCACATAATCCCAATTCCTACTTCTCAATTCATATTACACACTTCACAGCATGAAACTTGATATACAACAACAGACACAACAGAGATAAGATAAAGGTTGGTATCTATATTTTGTCCTACTAACCCTAAGAATTATAGTAACTGGAATGAATCAGTCAGTGATAAAGGCAGTTCATGGACTGGGATTTATCCAGTGTGTGCAATATGATGAAGCTGTCTCTCTGCTGTGCGGGGCATACCGTTAGTCGAGTAGTTGTTGACATGCTTGTCTGTGGCACGGTAGATGAACTTGCGGAGAGATGTGACTGCATGGGAGCCAACCAGCGTGTAGCGGCCGAAGGCACGGCAGTCCACCACACGGATGTTGAGTGGGGGGTGAAGGAGTTCATTCTCAGGCAGGTCCTGTGAGCGTGGAGCAGATGTTCTGTAAAGGACAGTGGTCTGCAGGCCCTGAGCTGAGATCCACCTACAATGCCTTTCTAGGCATATCTACTGTATCATCTATCTATGCGTACTATCTCTGTTTCTTCAACTCCTGTACTTTTTTTTTTCAATAAGAATTACAGAACTAAACAGCAACCTGTTGTCAAAGTGTTGTGGACGTTATCAAACATATCATATCAAACTAAATTATCATATCTATAAAGTGTACTTCTTGTACAAAAGTGTATTATTCTGATTTCACAGTATTGTGACTCACTCACTGTGCTTTTATGAATGGTTTTGTCATTTGAACAGCTTACCACTTCAAACCACTTGACCAGGGTGCTGAAGTTGGGATTTTTCTTGTAGTTCTGGATGAGGGCAGATTGCACCCCCTTTCCTGCACACTCAATGTCAACTCTTGGTCTGTCCACCTGGGCCAAATTCACCCGCTTCAGATCCCGCAGACCCCAGAACAGCACCTGCAGGCAAGAGGAAAGACAGTTACATAGGTAATGGAGCAAAATTACCAATTTACAGCTCTATTGTGGAAAATTGCTAATTTGTCTGTGTCTGTTTTTGATGTTGTCAATGCATTCAATAATAGCAAAAAAAAAACATGAACATCAAAATATATGAACTATTTATTATTATTTGATTTATTTTTTGTTGTTTATGGCTATTCTTTTAATTATTGTCAGTCAGATAATGACATCAGCCCCTCACCTCAATGCGGTACTTGCTGAGAACAGGACGTATGCCAATAGGCACGGGCAGAATGGGACCACGGTCCAACTCCGTAGGTCCATCAATAGGAGGCAGTTCTGCTTTCCCACCCGCACCAATCTGCAAGAAACACACCAGTACCGTCAGCTATTGAGATCACATGGGTTTCTAGTTGTGCGTAGGAGTGTGTGTGTGTGTGTGTTATGAGTTTCACCTGCAAGAGTTCAAAAGCAGCTAGCATCTCTCCAGCTGTGCAGTTCCCTCTGTAGATCTGATAGTACTCCAGTTGGGGTGGAAAGCGAGGGGGTCCGTAATACTCATCTGACATCTTTGTGATGGGCTTGGCAAATGTCCTGCCCATGAACTCTGCCTTGCCCTATTCAATTGCAATCATTTAGAGCTAACATTTTACCATTTACTGAGAAAATGTAAGTTATTACAGTAGATGACAATATTTCAAAGAAGGAAAGATCTGCACATCTTTCATAAAACGAATTTGACATTTTCTGATCCTACCCCCTAAACACATATATATGAATGATTTTTTCTTTATTTATTTATTTAATTTGAATGTGCACATACCATAGCATCCTGATCATAGATCTCTATGACAATGATTGGTGGATCATCTCTCAGCTCACTAGCTTCCCCGTAGAGTTCCACATTATCAAACACAAGCAGCTGGTCCCAAGTGGGACAAAGAGTCTCATTCAGGACCTACAGAGAGCATTTGTAGAGTCACACAGGCACAGATAACTGATTATGAGACTTGTGTTCTAAGGGTGTCCCTCAGACACAGAATACATCTTCAGTAAGAAGGCATGACTCACCTCTGTGACCTGGGTGTGTGTGGAGAAGAAGACCCTGGCAAAGGGGTCAGAGAGGCCGGTGCTGTCTGCAGCAAACAGGCTACGTGCCTGGTACATGTGCACCCTCAGCTGGAAGACCTGCTTCACTGAGAGTGGGGATGTAGTTTTGGGTCATCTTAAGTCATCATTTTAATTTAATGAGCAAGATTTCTAGTTCTAAGTTAAAGTTTAAACTGACTGGTATTTAGTAGGAGCTTGTCTCTATGTAATATGGTCTTCCTCTATGTATACCAATTAACACAAAAATACAAAAAAAAAAAGCTCTGGAACATAATAGGGTTCTGGGAACTTACTGGTGTAGATAAGACTTATGGGTGGGGCAGCCTGCATGCCTGGTCCTGTGGACACCTTGGCCTCCTCAAAGCCGTTGGGTAGACCACTTAGGAAATCCCTGCGCTGGCGGCTCAGGCCCAGCCACAGATACATCTCAGTCTTGGCCTGTACCGTCCAGCCAGCAGGGCCAAAACCCTTCTTTCCAGGTAGCTGGAGCAAGAGAGTCATTTAATTGACTTTAAAGACTGAAGAAGATGTAGTATTTCCGGGTCTACACTGTAAAAAACAAAAAGCTATGACAACTTAAAAATTCAAGGCAACTTGATGCACAGAATTTTTGAGTTTACACAACACAAGTTTTTAAAACCCTCGAAATGTTATGTTAATGTTAATGTTAATGTTGTATAAACTCAAAAAGTCTGTGCATCAGGTTGCCATTCTTAAGTTGTCATAGTTTTTTGTTTTTTTATGTATATGACTTGGCCAAGGACACATAAAGAACTCTTATTTTTAATACTGTATAGACCTTAAAAAAGGAAGATCCCAAAGACAATAATGAGTTATTACCTTGAGGAAGATGGTCTTGACTTTAGCACAGTCTTTTCCTTTCTCTTCTTCCAATGCAGAGTAGAGAATATCTTTAGAGGGAACTCGGGCATAGGCAATGCGCTTGTTGTTGCTGAGCATCCATATGTAAACGTCTGGGACGCTGTGTTGTGGCTAAGAACAAAGTATTCCATTTAGTAGATTGGGAAGCACTATCATTTCATATACAGTATTTTTTTAAATATGTTTTTTTGTATCCTTCTTCACATGAAAAAATGCATTAAGGAAAATGTACCTCTACAGCCAGGAAACGTAGCTTCTGCAGGAAGTTTTGTACTAGCTTTATCTTGTCCTTTACGGTGTTCTTTTTCACCTGGGAGCGAATGGTTTTTGCCTGCTGACCCATATTTTCCTATGATGCAATATCACAGCTTGTTAGGTACCATAGTGCCCATCCAGTGTCCATAATATGTACGTACCTGATGTATCTGATGAACAGTTCCAGCAGAGAGAATTGGACAATGCTTCTTTCTCACGTGAGAAAGAAGAAAATTCTTGACTTATTTACCAGCTCCCTCATGCAGAACTTCAGTCGCTCCCGATCCAGCTTGGTCTTCCCTGTCTGGTTCTGGTCTTTATTTGCCAGGTTAAGGAACTGGCTAAATTAGGAGAAAGGGACAGTGGAAACTCTATAATGAGTTTTAAAAGTGACATTTAAAATGACTATTAAAAGTGCTGTTAGCTGTAGTAATTCCCACTGTACATGGAAGAGTATTGAGTGTTTGATAGCATATGTGTATTGGATGCTAAATGTGTTTGGTCCTAACCTGCAGCCCATACTAAGTTCCTCCAGGACTCCCCTCAGCCTGCGCTCTGGATAGGCCTTCTCTGTCTTTATGACCTCCTGCACATCATTCAGCCCTTCTTCCTGTTAAACCAAAGCAATGCTCATATTCCATGGATTGGGCCCATAACTGATGTCATTCAACCTTTGTGCAAATTATGTTGAAAAACATCTCCAGCATACAATCTCCAGCATACAAAACAGTAACTGACCAGCTTGTCTGCAATGTTGTCTATGATGTTAGAGTTGTATAAGCGTCTCTTCTGATCCTGCCACCAGCTCCTGATGTAGATGCAGGGTTTCCTCTCAAAGTATGGCAGATGGAAGTAGTTCCTGAACATATACCATATCAGTGTGATAATAGTTACAGTGGGCAATATATACATTGGCCTACTTGATGTAGAAATTATCGGTCACCCCAGGTGTCTGACATTTTAACAACTGACCATACCTATCTGTGATGAGGGGTTTCATAGGTGGGGTGGATGCTACAGACACCAGGTCTCCATCGTCATCCATCTCTTCATCACTAGACCCCTGGATCAAGTCTGTCTCCTCTTCATCACTTTCTCCTCCTTTCTTCTTCCTCCTTGATTTGGGTTTTGCCATCCCGTCCACTTCGTTCCCATAGTTACCTGTGTCAAATACAAATATTTGTAAATATGTTTTCAACATGTATAATTATGTACAAAAACAAACAGGAAACAGAAAACTGCTGACCTATGGTGACCTCAAAGTTAATTGGCTTGTCACCAATCTTCCTGTCAATCATGGTGGCTTCAAGGAAGGCTCCAAACAGTAAGAACTCTTCAGCCTTTCCAGTGGCATTCTGAAAGAGATCCAGTTGGCTGATCAGTTACTGTACCTTACAAACTTGTTGTATTACACAATATGGTACTTTGAAGTTATTTATAATATTTTCAAATTTAGTTCATTTTTGGAAACATTTTTAGAGTTTTGAGAGTGCTTAATTTAAATTTTAGGTGTGTTAGACTCATAATGCCTGAAAATTGCAAATCCAATATGACCATTATTGGGAATGCATTATAGGTGAATAGGGTAGAAAATAGATATGTTAACTTCTGAAGATCACTATTAACTTTGAGCCAGTAAATAAATTCTATTAGATATGGAATATTGTATGTTATACATATGTTTTATATGTAAAATAGGTATAATATAATTTACAATGTGTTCATTTGTTAGGGTTGCAAAATCCCAGGAATTTTCATGGGAATTTATGGGAATTAATGTGAATAAACTGGGAATTATCAAAGTTGAAGGTTAGGAACATAAAGATAGTTGGTAGAAAAAGATATCATAGCATAGTCTTGGCTAAAACAATGAGATTTGGTATGCATACTGTTGAGTAGCCTATAATTTGCTATTCCTCAATATTGAGGCCACACCCCCTACATGCATTGTGCATCATCCCATTACATGCACAATGATTTAAAGAATTCTGAACTGCTGAAGCAAACTTTCTGAGCCACATACAGACAAGACAGATACAGACATTTGAGGCTACACATTTGAGGACTACATACAGTGAAGTAAGTTTTGATGATTATATAACTTCGATGATATTTGTTAAATATTTGTTATTTGTTAAATTTTAACTAGCAAAATCAAAATATATTGCCAGCTCACTGATAAAGCAGATTTGTTAATGGTAATCTAGCCAGCACCTTTTCATTATAGAAGTTAGCTTATCATGGTGCTAGATACTGTAGTACAAAATATGCTGTTTCTTCTGCCTCCTGCTAAAAACAGTAGTTTTACATAACCCCACACAATTTTTTGCATCTCATTGAACAGACATTTTAATTGTATCCTTTTGCAACAAATGTCTGCTTATGACAAAATAGGTTGTTGGTATATGACTTATATGGCCTATGTTTCTTTAAATTGTCCAACATTTCCAGTTAATTCCCATAAATTCCCCAAATTCTTGTGGAAAGTTTCCGATTTGGAATATTTTCAAAAATCCTGAAAAATTCAGTGGAAAGTTTCTGGAAACTTTCTGGAAATGTATCGGAAATTTTCCACCCCTTTGCAACCCAGCTTCACTTAAGCCTGTTGACCCAGTAAACGGGACTTGTGAAAAAAGTCTGTCATTACCAATGTTGATCTTTTTTTTTTTTTTTAAATATGGTTCTCTTTTGGCTAAGGATTACCTGGGACCATTTGGGTTAGCGAGGTCTTAAAGTAATGTGTACAGTACATAGGACAGCCTAGCACAGAAGAAATTAGATTGAGATGGATTGGGGGGACAAGCTTTTTGCTACTGTGCACCTGTCCTGTAGAATAAGCTCCCCATTTGCTCTCATCATCTTCAGAAAGAGGACACCCTATGTCTTGACTTAAAACTTCCTTATTTACTGCCCCCTTAAGGATGGTGCATGGTAAACCACCAGTCCTCATGAGTTTGTTTGGGAAGGACTGCCTTAGCTGTTATCTCATGGCTCTGGCATCACTGGTGGTGTTGGCTTGCCATATACCATACACCATACCTTAGTTATGCTGCTATAGCTTAGTGCCACCACAAAACCTTTCATCTGTCAAGCCATTCAACTCTCTCTCCCTCCCTCCCTTCCTAAGTACAACTCTCTCTCCCTCCCTCCCTCCCTCTCTCTCTTACACCCTATCTCCCTTTCTATATAGTTTATCTATAAATACATTATAATTAAAAGATAACTGAAATGTAACATAGACGGGCCAAACTCATTTACCTCTTCTTCCCATTCATGCCACAACCACTTGCAGTATGCTGACAGTCATCCCTGCCTCCCACCACCTGATCACTAACTGAATGGACTATAATCAACTCCGTGAGCGACCCCTGACAAGATTGACCCCTCTTCTCTACTGCACACTATAACCCCCCGAATGCTTCCCTATGCTCTCCCTTGGACTCCAACATCATGTCAGGCTGCTTCTACACTGCCAGGGCTTTCGACAATCGGCTAACTGCTCTTAACAAAATGAGACTATATCTTGGAATTACTACGGGAATATTATGATGCTATATTAACATCATAAGTTTAATAATGTGGGACTGTATCCTGAGACTATTAAAATGCTATATTAACAACATGGATTTTGAAATTGCCATCTGAGAGACTGCAGATCATGTTTCCATGCCTACTGGGCCCAATTCACAGCAGCCAATTTCTCAAGAAGTCACAGGCCAAGCACAGAAAAGGCCAACAGGATTCCGATTCAGTGTAGCACAATCAGATCCTTGTTGGATGCCTTTATTAACACCTGTGCTTACTCTTGGAGAAATGGCTGCTGTGAAATACAGTTACTGGCCACCACACAATAGATGGCTATTCTCAGCATGAGTTGAATAATACATGTATTGTTTTTTATGAAAAGGTGATCAATAATTCACTCCTCACAGACCCATGGTGGTTTTGCCAGTTCTAAGACAAGTGAAAAAAGAGAAGACGCACCTCAGCAATTTTGGGTACTCCCTCCACCTGCACCTCTGTGGAGGTCACAATGTCTGGTGACCCTGTGTCCAGGATTTCCACAGCCAGGCTGATCAGGAGACGGGCCCTGAAGGACACCCCCTCCCCCAGGCCCTCATTCAGGTCCTGGTACTCATCCATCAAGGTATAGTTCCTTGTGGAGCCATACATGTTAACCCAGGCAGGACCCAGAGTGGGTAGGAAACCTGAACACAAAAGACTCATAGTTTCTATCCAAATGATAGATTTCACTGCCTCATAGCTTCCCTGGTGTACAAGCTCATTCTTTTAGCTAATTTCCATTTCCGCTGTAGTAACTTATTTGTTGTGTTGTAACAGTTAACACTGAATCACCAGTTTATCTTTAATTTCAGCTTTCAACTGCCTGATACAGCTCCCAGTTGTAAACCACTACAGCAAACTCACCCTTGTCACCATCATTAGCAACATTTCTCAGGTCGATGAAGTGTGTTCCTATGGCCACATCATTCACTTTATCTGAGTCACGAATCTGGACTTTCATTCTTTTGCATAGAGGAGGAAACATTTCTGTGAAGACAATTTGTTCATTCCATATTGGTTCATAGTTACTTTTTTGCACTGCGGTCTTGCCCTGAAATCATCAAAAAAAAAAACGGTCAATCATAACATATCCACATTTTGACTACAACAGTATCCAAAACATTGTCCGTTGGTGTCAAATGGATTTAGATGGAGTTTAAAAGAATACCTTCTGCCCAGCAAATAAGACTTGGACATATGGGTCCAGTAGGTCTTTGTTTTCTCCAATGATGGCCTTTTTCACATTGGCCATAATGCTGGTGTTACTCTTGGGCAACCCCTCAGCCCTGTAGATTTTTACATAGTACCGAGCCCACTGTCTCTCCATCGGCACACCCTCAGGCAGGAGAAGATTTCTGAAAAAAGATATAAATAGAATCAAATAATTTTCTATTTGCTATTTACATTTTTATGTAAGCTTATAAAAAGACCTAGAAGGTTAATCTCACCATAATCCCCTCCGTAGACATATTCTGTTTTGAATGTAATGTTTTGCATGGTCATGGTGTGCTGTACAGGTGTAGATGTGTCAGTTGCTGTTTGTTTGTCTGGTTGCTTGTGTGTTTGTTTTTGCACTGGATAGATCTGCATATAGTCCAGTTGCCTAGTCATCCTTACCCCTCTATGTCATCTTCATCTGTTTCAGTGGACTTGTGGGGTGTCTTGATGTTATCGCCCTTAGCAACCACAGCAACATCACACTTCACATAGCCTTTGCAGCCAGCAGTGATGTCATCAGGGTCAGACAAGATGGCCCACTTGTGGTAAAAATTGTGTTCTAAAAACGTATGAATCATACGCATATTATTTAGTAGAACTGAATAGATTGTTGAGGCTTGAGGTCACAGCAGTAATGTCTATGTCTGTCACTCTGAGTCTTACCCGGCTGTGAGTACACTGTGCCCACGTCCATTTTGAAAGACCCCACCAGTGTGCCACTTCTGAGTAGGTTTTTTGAGTGAATGACCTGAGGGACGGAATGATGTTTACCTTATGGACAGATAAGCTGGATACTGTAACATATCACCCCACACAGTCATAAGCCAGGAAGACTCACCGAAATCTTTAGGATCTTATCAAACATTAGATCAGGAGGGACATGGAAATCAAACACAAAGTACTGAAAATAAAAAAAAGAGAATCTTGGTTAACAATTGTTTACTTTTTTAGAACTGTCAACACTGCATGTTAAAACGTTATTTTAGATCAGGATTCATGGTCACCTCGTTGTAATATGGGCAGTTGGTTGACTCCTTCATTGATGTGTATTTTTTGTCATCTCCAATCTCCACACAGACCACAGGGTCCATATTAAGGCCCACCAGCTGCCTGGCCTCAATGACATTAACGCTCACCTGTAAATTATAGAAAGAGTTTGAGTTAGTTGGAGGACAGGCCTTTTACAACTGAAAGCAACCCCTTTTCACTGCATCTGAAATCCTACATCTCCTTTTTGGACAGCCAGCAGAGGGCACTGTGGGATTGCAACATTTCACTTTTAGACATTGTGATGTACAGCTTGTATTTTTCCAGGAGCTGCCATGTCATTTAACTGGAATCACTGGAAACTTACTTGGAAGTCCATTGGTCTTCCAGCCCCAGGCTCCATTTTTATGTCAGGCTTAGACCTGCATGATTTTGCACAAAGTTATTTTCCACTTGTTTGTTAGTAATTGATTACTAAACATTATGCTAAACTCTTTTCAGTCTTTGAGTTGAATGCTTTAGACAGCTTCATTGAATCATGGCTTCATCTCACCTCTTGTTGGAAACATTGGTGGTCACCGCGGTAACAGATGCCAGGGAGATGGTGTCAGGGTCTGGGCCACCTCTAAACCTGCGGTCCAGATCCTCTGTCTCCAGGACAGCTGGCTCATCTGGGCATTATAAAGAATGGAAATAAAACTATGTCCTGAGACATTTCAACATAATGGTGATTATAATGATCTTATAGTATAGAAACATGGAGCAGAGACTCCACAGACAATTACTTGAATGAGATACCACTCCTGAGGTGGACCAAAGTACATCATCATAGTCATGGATGTATTTGTAATTGAAAATATTGTGTTGATAATGAGGATTGACTGCTCTGTACTGTCTGTTACCTCAGGCTTCAATATGAATCAGTGGGTGAAGCATATGAACTCTATTCATCTTCTGTGTCACCCACCTTGATTTTGACCTTTGTCTTTCGGCGCCTTTGACTTTCCTTTCTTCATGGCTACCAAGGGTTAGATTTCACCTCTGCAGGCACAGGTAGGACAGTGGGACAAAGATTAGGGGATCAAGGGTGCATTAAAACACATGAATCATCCTTTGCTGGCAGATTTAGTCTTATGAGGAGGAGGTCTGTACACAGTTAGTTTCAGTATGAAAGGCTGTAATGCTCTGTTGCATGGATCAATCAATCCTTTATATTGTGTAAATCTATAGACACAAGATACATTTGTTTTTTGTTGTTGTTTTTTTGTTTACAGAACACGTCTGCACATTCTGACTCACTTAGAACAACTGATAAAAGAATAGTGTCTTTCCCTGTGTATAGAGTATTTAAGCAGGTTTCTGTTTTTTTACTCGTTTAAGGAGGTTAGTTTTTTTTTCATCATGAAGTCTTGATGTGAACATACCATATCTAATTTCCAGTTAGCCACTCATCATACACAACATATTTTGATGAGTGTTAAATTGCAGGCCCTTATGCATATGACATATGTGGGCACAGTCTTTATAAATTGAAATTGGTGCTACTTTTTCAAAGGTTCTTTATGATCAGAGGGGGTGGGTAATCTTTCTCTTTAATGAGCCATTAAAAAAAATAATGACACATGGGGTAAATAAATAATGCTCTCAGGTTATTTGTGTAATGCCTTAGGCATAGCTGCAGGTATCCCATAATCATTTGGCCTCAAAAGGGACCTTAATAATTCAAGTGGGTGACCTTAATCTATCAATAGGAGTGTATCTGTTTCACAGGCTTGATGGGAAAAATAAACTCTTAAAGAATGAGGGTTGTTACACCTGAATAAAAACACCACTTTGCCTTCTCATTGTTTAAATCTGCCAAAATTTTCACAAGTTACATCTTGCAAAAACAAAAATCACTGACATTATGTGGTAGATCTAAAAAGCAGCATGAATGATCCACAAATATTCTTCACTTATGAGGGAAAACATACCCAACTAAAGTATATTGGCAGTGGAGATATGCAGCCTTAATTACTTCCAACACTTTAAGACATGACACATTTCAATCCTCTCCTTGATCAGTAAACCAAGATTCACAGTTAGAATTTTTGCTGATTGTTGTTCCTGATTGATTCCTGACTATTTGTACAATATTCCCTATGAACAGCAAATAGTTGCTGTAAGACAGACAGACCATTTAATCACAAAACACCTCAGCAAAATCATTCTGACTTGAAATCTCAAAATCATGTTTGCCGATATTCTCAGTTAATGTTATTTGTTTTTTGAACTCTGAAAGTGTTATTGCTCATTAAGGGTAAAGTTAGATATTCACCAATGATGCTCAGCTCTAAAACAAACTATGCTGCAGCCGTTCACAATCAGCCTCTACTTACCATACAACTGTCCCAGCTCTGTGTTTCTCAGGCCTCCACAAAGCAAGCTCCAGCACTCAGAAACTGATTGTAAGTCTACAGGTTGTCTTTGAAAAACAACCTTACTACATGTTCTTTTTTGAAGCAATCACCGATAGAAAGACGAAGGCCACAAAAGTGAAGTAGCCCAAAAAGAAGTGGTTTAGAGCAGGAGGACTGTTGGACAGGAGAGATGTGATATGTTGATGAATTGTGCATGAGGCTTAAACCTGAGACCTCTGTAACTAGAACTAGATCCTGTGTAGAGACGTCACCAGAGGCTGAACTTCTTCAAATGTTCAAGCAGGAAAGTAGACTTAAAAGGAGTTGTGTAAATAGCAGGTACCCAAAATATAAACAAATATATTAAACATTGCTGTTGAAGCAACACGTTTAAAATGTATGCTCATTCCACAGCATGTCGCAAAGCAGTCATCCAAATATAAAACACAGCACAGGTTCTGAAAATGTAGTTTTGTCATGATTGTGTGCTGACGTGTTAACCTAGGAACCTACATCAATCAAGATTAGGGTTGGGTCTGGCAACAAGTGATTGACCTTCCATTTTCAGGGATGTAATCAGCAAGATAAACTCAATTAAAAACAGATACCCAATCTTTTTTGAAGTTTAAATGTATCACCTCACATCTTGTGAGGTGATGTCCTTCAGCGCTCCCACTTCCTAGTGTGGACACACCATCAGCACCTTGCTACCGCTGTCGCCAGGCCACCATGTAACACCACATCTCCACATGTGGTTAAAATCAACGCTGGGAGAGATACTTATGTTTGCATCTCTGAAAAACAACCTTACTACATGTTCTTTTTTGAAGCAATCACCGATAGAAAGACGAAGGCCACAAAAGTGAAGTAGCCCAAAAAGAAGTGGTTTAGAGCAGGAGGACTGTTGGACAGGAGAGATGTGATATGTTGATGTATGTCATGCAAACTTTGATTGCAGTTATTCACTCACAATCCAGTTTAACCACATCCCACCTTGTGACCAGGTGAACCTACAAAGCAATTTTAAGATCTGACATGACTATTGTCTAGTGAAATTGAAATTCTTTCAAAGATGAATAGACATTAGCTAATGTTCCATATGGCTTGCCTACAACTGTATCTCACATCACATTGGAAAGAAATGAGGATATATTGACCCTTGATTGATCAGCCAGTAATTTTACTGTTGTTCATTAGCAGTTCTGGTCTTTAATGTATATTGCAGTATGCAACACCTGCTAATTTACCTGACAAAAAAAACACATCCACCCCACACACCTACTCCCCCACTTCACCTCTGCCCCTCTTTCTTTCCAACTTCCTCTTTTTATTATTGTTTGAGTCTGACCGCATTACAGTATAGCTCAGTGGGTCTAAAAGTCTCACACCATTTCATAGTCTAAGAAAGGCATGTGTCCAAATATGCTTCTAAACTCATTTGACAAAAATGTACCGTAAATTAAGTTTTAAAATGTGTGTGTTTGTTCTCACATCAGCATTTTACAGGATAATTGCATGAGGATTGTCCGTGCATCGTTGAGTTTCAGCAGGTGGGAATCACAGTGCTATTGGCCTCAGTTTTAATCTGACAATAGAATCATACTCTTTCTGATTAGCTAAATCATCTGCCTCACTTGAGCAGGAGCTGAAGCCTCTTTCTGGAATGACCTGGAATCAGCCTACTGAAACTGTTTGTACGTGTGATCTGTTTGTGGTGCTAGGTGGCAAAGATAGATGGCAAGTGAAAAACCTGTATTGTGTGTCTCAACACCCAGAGCTGAACCTCAGCTGTAAGGATTGCATCCTTTCACTCTTGCTCTCTGCCCTGCAGCATCAGACAGGCAATGCCACCCACACTCAAATGAGGGTAAATTCAATAAACCCAATTCATTATTCAGTTCTTCACCCATGATGCTGTTCCATGCTGAATATAGTAGCGCAAATGTCATTGCTTACCAACAAACACATTAATGCTCTCAAATGTAACAAACCACAACGCAACTCATCTTGTCATCATTGGCACACAAGTTTGTAAGCTATACGTTCGGATCTAGAGTTGCCTGTATCTGATGAAACCCTGCACTCAATTATTTACACACTGCCTGGGTATCGCATGTGTCATCCTCATTATCAAGGCAGCATTGTTCCCACTGGCAAGGAATGGGCTGTAAAGTTTCATACCTAGGCCAAACTTTAAAACACAAAGCACAATCTTTCAACAACTTTGTTTTTAGACATTTTTCTATTTTGTAACAGTTGTTGATGAAGAGGGCTGAGGATAGGCACAGTTTGACTAATTGTTGACTCATCATCTGTCATTAGCTGATTACATAACTTCAAATTCAATTTTAGAAGGTTGTCTCCATCTAAAAAAATGATCTATCAGTAGACATAGGACATTATTTCAAGACATTCATTTGCTGATTGTCCTTTTGAGAATAAACTCATCATTCGTGTGTCCCTCCTTATACGTGTTGCATCTTGCAACCTTATATCCCCAACTAGCTGAGAGATTTTTCTTTTAATCACCAAGCTGATTCCCCTTGTGAGGTGATGTCCTTCAGCGCTCCCACTTCCTAGTGTGGACACACCATCAGCACCTTGCTACCGCTGTCGCCAGGCCACCATGTAACACCACATCTCCACATGTGGTTAAAATCAACGCTGGGAGAGATACTTATGTTTGCATCTCTTCAGCTCGCACCAAACACCCAATCCTTTCAGTTATACAATCCCCCTGCTCTTCATGTAAGTAATGACTTGAGTTAATCCAGGTTTTTTTTTTCATGTTACCTTAAAACTTGACAAATGAAAGAGGCCATAATTTCACAAAAGCTGAAAAGGAAAGGAGTCATACAACACTTTGTATGTTCTTTTTTGTTACAATAAACATTCTGTACATGCATTTGGATAATAACAATCCAAAACTAGATAGTGATATAGTCATGAGATCTTCACTCTGGGGATTTTCTATTCCTATCAAAATCATTATGAAGCAGCTGAACAACCGTAATGAATATGAATGAGGCTGCACCCAAGCCTTTCAGAGTGACACCTTTTGCAATGTCTTCTGGGATGAGCCTCAGTAGCACCTGATACCCCAGGACTGTAACTCAATCCTTTTGGGTCTGAAAGGACCGTCATGGCATCAGACGAGATGCCTGATCCGGTCGAGGTCCACTGCCTTGGTGGAGCACCATCTGACAGCGGTGTTGGGTGTCAGCCTGCCAAGCCAGAGTGTCTTTGAGCAGCTCTGGGGCTCATATGCAAGCAGTGGCACAGTTAACCCACTCAAGTGTGCAAAAGGCTGGAATTCAGTCAAGCCTATTGAGGCATGATGCTATTTGGGGGAAGAAACAGCCTGGTGACATTCTAGGCTGACCACACAACTGACTCAGATGTCCACTGCTTTTACAAAG
>JAGFZM010000011.1:974330-1035724 GCA_017657215.1 Limnothrissa miodon
CTCTCTCTCTCTCTCTCTCTCTCTCTCTCTCTCTCTCTCTCTCTCTCTCACTCTCTCTCGCGCTCTGAGATGCAGATGAATGTTTGCTGTAGCGGAAAAAGAGAAAGGCAGCAGCAGTAGCAACAACAGCAATAGCAGCAGCATCAGCAGCAATCAAATTGACTGTGGCAGTGGCATCTAGAAGTGGGCTACCACTGCTGATCCAGCCGAGGGATTCTCCACGCTAAGCCGAGGAGAGCAGGTACTGGAGAGGCACAGGCGTTTGCGCATCCACCATGCCAGCGTCCTGTGCCAGCCTACCAGCACCAATGAAGCGGAGTGTTTGCTCTCCCGATCTCTCCATCCTCAAGGATGAGACTGAAGAAGGGTTTGCCGAAAAGGACAAGAAGATGAGAGGTAAGTGGCTTGATAGCTTTTTGAAAGGTGGGTATGGGGGTGGGGGCATTTCTGCATTGGTGCTGTAGACTCTATTACCTCTACTGACAATGCCTCTCCCTCGAGGTGCTGCATCAGAATGACATCCACTGTCACCCAATTCCCTCAGGGGATGTCCCTAATTTTGTTGACAACCTAGATTGCTCAAAATGGAATTTGTCAAACGTAAAATGAAATTTGTCAAAACTCACTCTACTGTGGATGTAGTGAGTACTGGCCAGACAGTGCGCAGTGCACTCAGGTGGGTTTTCCTCCACCATTTTGTGCCCCAAGTGAGTTGCTGGAGTTGTGGGCATGTGTTGTCTGGACCAGAGGTGCGGGGTGGACGCTCGTCCTCATGTTGTTTTGTGTTGCTGTTTGATTGTGATCTCCATGAGGACAGGCAGTCAGGCGCTGGAGCAGGCTGTTCTTCGCTGCATGCGCTTGAAGCAGTACAAGTGGCCCCTCTGTTCTCCTGAACCCTGGGGGGTCTCAGAAGCAGAGCCATGCATCAGCATCGGTCACACGCTGTGTTTGGAGTGCGTCTGCTGCTTTGTGGTTCAGGACAGGGTCGTTGGTGGCGGTGGTGGTAGGCAGTTCTTACCGTAGAGAAATGCTTGTGGAAAATCACAGCAATTATAACCCACGTATTTTGCAAGCCTTCTGTAATGATTTAAGTAGAAAGACAGGTTGATTTATTTCAACATGTGGATATCACTTTTAACACTTACTAAATGCACTTACTTTTTGCATTTACAATCTGTTAACATGATGCCCTCACAAATATATATGTGTGTATATTTTATAGCTGCACGGTGTATTTTCACAAATACTAATGTAATTAAAACTTTCTGCAAAAATAATGTTTCAAATTCCAGGAATGAGCAAATATGTTACTTCTTAAGAATATTTTTTCACATAAATTACACAACACTGTATGACCATAAGCTTTTTTTTATCAGACATTTGTTTTGGTTCCTCTAATAAAATCTGAATGGCATATGGTCATGAAGGTTGGATAATGAAAAGTGCCATTTCCACCATCCACCCAGCATGTGCAATGTATTCTGAATGGGGGAGAAAAAATGAAACGAAAATTAAATGAATATCTTAGTTTGATTTATTGCTATCAAACTCCAAGTTGTGCTGCTAAGGACAATGTCTGAAAGTCAGTTTTTTTGCTATTATTAGTGTTACACCACTGGATTGTGCTTCAACTCCATTTTAAGGTAAATTTGTTGATGTAGTTCTGTCAGATCTTTGTGAAAATTCCTAAGGTTCTTTAAATATTTCAGGATCTGGAATGGACTCAAAGCCAAAACCAGCTAAAAAGATAAATGGACAACCACTCATTCAGAACAAGGCCAGAGATACTGCAGGTATTTTTGGAGTACCTACACCATTGAGTTGAACCCTAGGACAGACACTGGTTCTCTGTAGAGAGAGACACAAGTACATAGCACATCATGTTATACAGTATACAGTAGCTGAAGAGAGATGACTGCCAACTCAAACTCAATCTTCTTTCTGTGTAGAGCATTCTCTGAAGGTCGACGAAAGGCTGCGTCTGGCCAGGGAGCGCAGAGAACAACAACAGAAGGAGCTTGGTAAGACCAATACAAAACTCAGTCTAGCAAGGGGCAATATTGTATACTTATCTGTAACTAGACGTTAGGTGTCTTAAAGACATTTGCACATTTGCTAGTTTTGTTCTCTAAGGTCTCTCCTGATTGCAGCAACGCGGGAACAGGATTGGCTTGCCCGGGAGGAGCGTGCAAAACGCCACTATGAGAAGCATCTGGAAGAGCGTCGGCGGAAGCTGGAGGATCAGAGGATGAGGGAGGACAGGAGGAGGAAGGCTGTGGAGGAGAAGAGGAGACAGAGGCTTAATGAGGAGAAGGTAAGATGACATCTGTTATTTGCTGATTTTGTCCCCCGCTGGACGGATGTGAGGTTTTTACTAAGCATTTCCTGGATGAGTGGAAACATGAATAGATTGAAGGAATAATCAAAAATAATCATCAAAGGAACAATCAAAAATAAAGTGCATTCCTATCTATGATCTTACATACTGTACTTTGGATGTAAATTGGTAAACTTGCAATAGTTTTTGTACGTTGATTGATGTGTCATGACCACAGGAGCGCTATGAACAGGTGGTGAGGAGGACCATGGAGAGGAGTCAAAAGGCCAAACAAAAACTTAACCAGCTCTGCAGACAAAGGGCAAAGTTCAATGCCAACAAGGGTAAAAACAGGCTCAATGTGACTCCACTAAAACATTCATTACCACAAAACTAGTACTTTTTCATCTGACACACACATTAAACTTCCTATTCCTAAAACATCCCTTTCCTTCTAGTATTCTGGTATTTCGCAACTAACTTTAAATTAATAGAACCCACAGGATGTCTAAAACTCTTCTAATGCTTCAGCTTTTCTTTTCCCCCTCTGCTCTATATATATACTATATTTTCTCCTCTTCTCCTCCACCTTGCCTTGTGCATGCCATTCTGTGCCAGCTCCCCACTGCCGTCCTCTTACTGAGTGGGAGAAGGATCTAGTCAGGCGTCTGCAGACTCCCACCATTGCCCAGTTGGCACGCAGCAGGAGTGTGGGGGCATCCGATTCAGATGCAGGTACCAGTCATCCACCCTCCAGTATTCTTATGCTTGTGCCCCTCTTCTCTGTTAGGCACTGAACATTGTTTACCTTACAAGGGTCACTTTGAGGCAGCTACTGACAAGTATAAATAATGAATATTGGCTAATAGCTAACTGGTGTCTAACAAGGAACTCTTTTTTCCTCCTGCTGTTTTCCTGCTGCTTCCTGTTGTCCCCTCATCCTGTCCATCTCGCTTCTTCTCTTTGAACTTTCAACAAAACACACACAAATACTTCCCTACATACAAACAATGCAAATGCTTTTTTTACTGCCAAATACATCAATGCACCATTGATTTATACATATGCATCAACCCAACTATGAAAACATTTAGTCTTTCATTGTTGCCGACGTTCAGCCTCATGCCACCAAGTGCGCTCCAGCTCTGCTCATAAGGTGGAGTTATCCGATGCCAGGAGCCACCAAAAGGCCCCAGCGGTTAAACCCCACACCCGCCCTAAAACCACAAAGCCAGAACAGGTGAGAATCAGTTCTACCTTCAGTCTATTCCTTATGATGTCTGTTATTGCTTAAAATCCTATTCACACTTAGAACTGTATCTACAACAATATTTACAACATTGACCAACATGAGTCTATCCTGTTGTGAACTAACAAACTCTAAAATGTAATGTTTTTGACTGGATGTCAACTTTTTATTGTTCTAAAAATAACTCTGACTCTGACAATATTGTTGCACATGTTGTTGTTATAGTTCCCAGTTTGAACATTGTCGTTTATATGAAGTGGATCAGTATTTGTTTATCATTATTACAGTTACTCTTCTAGGTGTAAATGGCCATTAACTCAGCAAATGGGCCAGGCATTGCTGTGCTGTCACTTGCTTTAATCCTCTGCCTCCTTATTAACTGTCATAGTCATGCTGTTTTGTCTAACAGCGTAAACAGAAATCAGTAAATCCATCAGAGAGGAGAGGTATGAAGAAGAATCAGAGTACTGAGATTCAGGCTGTTCCAGTGGTGAGACCCAGCCCACCCCCAGACCCTCCACCTGACAGGTATAAATAGTCCTGTTCTGAGGCTCACATATAAATCCAAGACTTTGTTAGGGACATTTACGTAGAGCCTTTGTGGCACCATTTCTTTCCTTGACCTTTATCAGTTTAGCAGATACAGGAAGAGGATAATTTATTCCAGCTTCAGAAAAGTGACCTGTCTTGTAGGCCTGTTATCCGAGCTGTGACCAGACGCCCTCCACCACAGCTGGAGGGACTTCTTCCACCACTTCCAGAAGAGGAGCTTGAACTGGGTTCTGGCTGTGACACTCCACCACAGGATGGGGTTCCTTTTGGTGGACTTACTGGGGAAAAGTATCAGCACAGGGAGGACAAGATGACAGTAGATGGAGGTCCACATCAAGAACGAATGGAAGAAGGCCACCTTGATAAACCACCTCCAGGCTCAAATCTTTGTCCAGCAACAACTGTGCAAAATGGTAAGTTAATTGGCCGTTATATGGGTGGCTGTATAGAGGGTGTTTAAAAAAAACTGCCTGGTCCTCAACTACTTTTTACTTAGTTGCTCCAAATATTATGCGGAAATAAGTCTTAACCCCAAAAATATTATTTAAAAAAATATTTCAGATTAATCTAATCTCTCTTTTCCCATTCCAGTCCAGCCTCCTCCGACAGGCTCCTCCAGCTGTAGCAGGTCCTCAGTGGGCACCACTGACCCTGAGGAGGCCTCACGCATGCTGGCAGAGAAGCGCAGACAGGCCCGCCAGCAGAAGGAAGAGAAGAGGAGGGACGAGCTGGAGAGGTGAGAGGGCAACGCCGATGAATAGTATTAGTAAATATAGAATAGTAAATTAGAGGGCATAATTCACTGGGTGAAATACAAAGCTCCAGGACAGAAATAGTAAAAAGCTCCAGGACAAAAATAGCAAAAAGCACTTGCACTTGGAAACTCTTGGCTTGGATTGATGCCCTTTGATTGATTGATTGGTTGTGTGTGTGTTGTGTGTTGTGTGTTGTGTGTGTGTGTGTGGGGGGGGTGGGGTTGTGTTTATAGGCAGGCACGGCAGGAGTTGGCACGCAGGCAGGCAGAGGAGAATGCCCGTCTGCAGGCTGAAGCTCACCAGCGGTTGGAGGAGGAGAGAAAGAAGGAGGAGAAGGAGCAGAAACAGATGGAGGAGAAGAAGAAAAGGGAGGAGGAACAGCAGAGACAGATAGAGGAGGAAAATGCACGCAGGCTCCAGAGACAAGTAAGAGAAAACCACCTTACTGATCAGTGGAGCTTCAATGGTCACTGTAGCATAGCTTGTTTTACTTTTCAGGGCTTTCTGAATTAGTAGAATTGAGAATAATTGAAAGTGTGTATTTTTCTTTCCAGTGATTTTACAGTGCACATCAAAAGCATAAATTAAACCTTATGCTATAATAAAATTGTTTTATTGTATACTTTTGATGTTTGTAAAAAAAAGTGCCAGAATATAACGCACTACATCTCATATGTTGAGTTGGGAATGACTGCCTGGCAAGTCGGAATATCTGCCACTGAAAACTACCTTTAGCCATAAAACAATAGGGAAAGATTCCATATTTCCTATAAATCATTCAGTTGAGAACAGGGTTGCATAATCTCCCAAAAGAGGTACAGTACAGTGTAATATAAAAAAAAACATAATAGACCCACCAAAATGCTTAATTTTGAGAATTATCCCCCAATATACACTATGACAGGTTTATGGTTAGAGTCACACAGGAATAAACACCCTGACTGACATACAGTGAAGTGAGATCTATGTTTTGGTCCTGTCTCAGAGGGATGAGGAGGCTCATCAGAGGGAGATGGAGCTCAAGCGACAACGGGACCAGCACTTCCAGAGGGAAGAAGAGGCACGCCAGGAGAGGAAAAAGGTACTATTTATGAACCTTTTAAGGGCCTACAGGAGGAGGACAGAAGGGCTTTATTTGATGGGAACACATACAGTCATTTGACCTCCCTCAGTTACAATTCTGTGTTTAGGACGATATGAAGAAGCCTTGTGAAAATAGTTCATTGTGTCAAAACAGCAAAAAAAAAGCACTTTTTTGTGTCATAATTCTATGACTTGAATTTATGATAACGTCTCTAAAATGATCATGAGCACTTAAGTTTTGTGGATTGGCTTTTATCCTAGTAAAGAGTGAATTATGTAAAAACAAATTAGCCATGATAAAAAGCCATTTTCCTTTCTTCTCAGCGTCTGGAGGAGATCATGAAGAGGACCAGGAAGGCAGACTCTACAGAGAAGGTAAAGGCATTTCTAGGAAGCCTGCATGAATGAGATATGTCCCTTCCATATATATTTCACAACTCTTCTAAACAGTGGATCTTTTCTTTCTTTTAGCTCTTCTTTTAGCTCTAAGTTAAGTTACATAATAGGACTGGCACATGCATCAGCATGTATTATAGATTAAATTTTTCAAGTTGCTCTGTACTATGTAGAAACCTGCACCTGCCATCACCGCGGTGACAGAACCACAGCCTAAAGAGAACACAGAACCCATTGGGAACCACAGAGAGGATGTGATCCTGTTGTCAGGTCCAAGCCAGCCCAACAAACTCGATCTGGATCCAAGGGAGGATGCTGTTCCGTCTGTTACTTTCAAAGAACGGCGTTCCTTGCGCACCCTCACAGGGTTGGACCACATACAGTCTCAGCAGAGAGCCGGTGAGCTTAACTTATTGTCACCTGCAAACTTACAATGATTTGGCATGTCATAAATTCATAGATTGTCCAATTTTTTGTGCTGGTCAGTTTTCAAAATCTTTGTTTATTCTTTTCAACAGAGGTCATCTGAGCACCACGCACCTACTGTACAGTAGAAAAGGTCTACAAAATCATTTCACCTTCTATTCCACAGAGGCTGATGCAGTATTAAGACCTGCACTTGAATAAAGCACTTAAGAGATATTTCCCTAATATCACTTGAAAGACCTTCCAGTCAGCTTTAAAGAACTAATGTTAGTTTGGTTCTCTTGGTGGAAATAACTGCCATTCACATTTTCCTTCAATAGATGCCTAGATGATAGATTGCTTTTTAAGTTTTCATTTCTACATTTAATATTTTATTAGAATTATGTTATATACGACTGCTTGAAACTGTTTTACTTGCAATGCTGCTATTTCTGCCTTATCAGAACTTAGACATTTTCAGTTATTGAGTTATTCTTTCTCAGTGCTGGCTTTAAGCTCTCTCCATGACCTCCTTCACTGTAAGTGAGACTCTTTATCACGTGTTGCTGCTGATTCATCTCAGTCACCAGTGTGAGACTTTTCTCCCCAGTCTATCACCAAATATATTAGCACTGACTGTTGTACTTGATGAGTAGGAAAGTTCTTAGCACTCCCTTAAGTTATCACTGAGCTACCTTCCTGACTACACGTGCCATAAGTTTAGTTTATGCAATACAATTTAGTGTAATGATCTGATGATATAATGACATGATATGTATTCTGTAATGGAAAATCTTTTACGAAACAAAATAAAAACTCTTCAAAACACAAATGTTGCCTTTTTTTCAGTAATCCAGGGACATTAGCCTTTGTAAGACGGGGGTTTATTCCTTGAACAGATTGGTTAATGACCGTGCAGAAAGGAACATGTGTGGAAACTAAATTGGCCATATTTATAGGAGAAATCCGGTGTGAATCAATTCATAGTCAAAGAACAGGAAAATTTGATACAGCATCTACAGTACAATAGGCTACTGAACCTGAGCTTACACTGAATGGGGCAGTAATTTAACTTTGACGTGCCCCATCCTGTTAGCTGCTGGTTATTTATATATACTGCATCATACCGGTACTTTCTGGTTCTTCTCAGTACAGACAGCACTTTGAACAGGCTATGAACAGGCAAATTTTACTTTTAAAGAAAAGCTACATTGATTTAGTTCTGATCACTAAATCACTTCTCATACAATTATTTATTTATTTGAAATCAGTTAGATAATGTCTCAGAATAATGAGATACATGAGACATTTTATTTTATGTGGTGCAAATGGGCTTCCTTAAGCCAATGAACTTAAATGTTTTTTTCGCCATAACTACACAATGCCATTTTATTTTCAATAACTATACTACTATAATACTATAATACTCAAATACTAACATAGGCCTAGCCTAGGCTATATTGTGTTGAAATATGAGAGATCCGAGATGAAACAGTATCTGTGTAGGCCTACACACAGACACAGATAGGTGTAGGCCTACACAATACCATCTCTATCGCCTTTAATTCACTTTAAGCAAAGTATGCATTGCTAAACATTTTACAATTATGTCTATTGACATCAACTTACCATCTCACCAGTTGTATTACAAATTTAGTCATCTTCTTTTATATAGCCAGCTTCTTAAAGCAAGCAAACATCCTGCTTGAAACCATATAGGCTATGCCCGACAAGGGCTAGGGCTGAGAAACAATAATTCTGCACTTATTTGAAACATTGTAATTTTTAGGGGAACTGATTCACCCTAAAACAGATCTAGTGAGGTCGCAGCAGGAATATAATGAGTATGTGAAGTCCAGTTTTTCATTCATTCATTCATTCATTCATTTAATTTGCCCTATACACAGATGAGACAACGTTCCACCGGAGGGAGAAAATTCCATGAGATGAATGTTTGGTGTCGTTGGTTGAGTATGCTTGAGGTTTTGTGCAGACATTGAGTGTTGTAGATGTCGGGGACCGAGGGAAGAGAGGTCCCTATGTATTTCGTATTGACGTCCTTTCAGGATGCTCTTAATGGTACCCCTGAAGGTTGTCAGGGTGGGGGTGAGTAGGTGGGCCTTTTGCAGCTTCCATAGAAACTAGAGCCTTTGCTGGGCTTTCTTGGTAATGTGTGTGGTGTTCTTGGTCCATGTGAGGTTGTCTGTAATCTACTCCCAGGAATTTTGTGTCTTGAACAGTCTCCACTGGTAGGTTGTTTATGGACAGTGGGGTGTGCTTGCTTGTAACGTTAGGTCTCCTGAAGTCAATGATCAGTTCTTTTGTTTTGTCTACGTTGAAGGACAAGTTGTTTAGGCCGCATCAGTTGCTGAGCAAGTCACATCTTCTCTGTACAAATCCTCATTGTTTCTGCTTATTAGACCCACCAAAGCAAATTTGATGATGTGGTTCGAACTGTGTGTAGATGCACAGTCATGTCATAAGTGTGAACAGCAGAGCTGAGCATGCAGCCTTGGGGCGCTCCTGTGTTCAGCAGGGGGGTCTTTGAAGTCTTAAGTTTTCCTAAGTCCAGGATCCAGTTACAGAGGGTAGTGTTCAGGTCCAGCTGTTCCAGTTTCTTTACCAGCTGCTGTGGAATAATTGTGTTGAATGCTGAGCTGAAGTCAATTAACAACATTCTGACATGTTCTTTGTGTCCAGGTTGTGAGTAAGCCAGGTGCATGGTGGTGGTGATGGTGTCCTCCCTGGAGTGGTTAGGGCGATAGGCTTGCATCGGGTTCAGTGTGTCAGGTAGTTGAGACTTGATGTGTTTCATGACTAGCCTCCCAAAACAATTCTTCATGGATGTGAGTGCAACAGGGCGAAAGAGGCCACTGTTGCTTTTTTCAGTACATGAATAATGGTCTTGAAACGTGATGACAACGGTGCTCAGAGGGATGGTTCAATGAACATGATGCACAGAATCTGCTAAGTTAAAATTCTTGTCACAGACCCATATGTGAAAAATAGGCCACCTATATAGGTATAGGTTGATGTATAAAAAACCTGCATACTAGTTATCTTGCTTCAAAAAAACAGCCTAATTGTAGGGGATTTGTTGGAAAATTGGTTTAGACCTACATAGTCTTTTATTCGTATTATTCATAGTTAGAAACGTAGGACTATTGGCCTTGCCTACAGTCTATTTATGTGGACGGTAAGCCAAATTTTGCTCTCTGGCGCATGCCAAGTCATATTGAATTTAAAACGACAAAAAAATGCAATTCTGTCTCAGCCTCATCGGTTTCCTACAGTATGCCAAAAACGTCATAGTTTGCCTTTCCCTTTATGCCCCACCCACATTTAAATCTGGTCGAAGAGTGCCGCCGCGCCGCCTGCCGCTACATGTTGCCAAGATCATTGCTGATGTTGTTTGAGTGCAACCATCGCAACGGTCTAGTGTTAGTACTGCTACATAGCTAGCTTGGAAAAAGCCAACATATCTTTTGCTGAATACAGGTCACATTCACAGGTATGTTGCATAACAAGTTTATCAAACATCTTTAGTGAAGGCATCTGTAATATGTATTCGTTATAGTGTTTTTCCCACCAGTTAGCTGTAAGCCACTTATCCTATCCTAATATAGCTACAGTACCCTAGCCTAGAATAACAACAAGCTAATTTTTAAGGGCAGTAGGTATAGTTAGTACTCCTCAAGGCGTGTGTTTGTTATTTAGCGTGGTTTACAGTAATGCCAGTCAACATATGAATCATTATAGACCATTTCTTTAAGGTTGTGAAATGTTATATGTATGATGAAAGTGTAGTTAGATGTTTTGGTAACGCTAAAGTAAAGTTGGCTAAGTAGCTAGACTAACGTTATAACGTTACATTGTTTTCCCCTAAAGTTTGCTAACTATCGGATAGCTTGTTTTCGCCTTTAACTACAATACTTTTATAACCAACTTACAACGTTGTGATGGCTATAACGAATCGATACAGCTACAACATTAAAATGTATAATGACGTTCATCACTTGTTGTTTAGTCTTGAAGTTACAAAGCTTTTTATTGCTACACTTTCAGCACTTTATCTGGGTAATTCATGGTGAAGATTCTTGGATTTTGGTGCAGTATGGTTGGCCTTTTCTTCGAGAATGCCGGTTGGTAAGTGTCTTGTGAATTTGTAAGAATTATTTTCTTCTAAGGGTCTGTAAATCATACATCAAACTGTCAATTCTTATTTGATCCCTGCCATCCCAACTTTAGAGCAGTCTTGACTGAATACTACATTAGTGGTGGTTTTGGATTGTTGTCAATAGGCTAGTTGTTTTGTCTTTTTCAGAGCTTGAGATGAAAACTAGAATTGATGAGGTCTTGAAGAGGTATGATGTTGCTCCTGTAGTAAAGAGGAAAGTGAAAAAGAAACCTAATGAGTTTCAGGAAAATATTGTGGTAGGTTTTTTTCCTTTTAGTGTAATATTATTTTCTGCCTATATTTTCTTCTCTCATGGCATTATAGTACTTTGTAGAAGACATTTATTTAATTATCTGTGGAAGCTTCTATGAACATAAACATGAGTTGATTTTCATCACTGTCTCTACTTCTCAGCTTGAAACCTTAAAAAAAAACCTTGACTTGACCAAAGACACAGAGGACCATGAAACCATCCTGCATAATACCTATGACCCAGCACAGGGTAGCCCTCGCTTCACCAAGAATAAGCGCCGGGAGTGGGAGGTGACTGAGAAGGCTAACATCAACAACAGTGCCTCAGACCAGCCTTTCCTATCCAGAGTCAAGAAAAAGAACAAAAGAAACTTGCCAGCTCCTCCTAGTCAGGAGGTGTCCCAGAGCAGCGACCATGGCGGCTCAGAAGTGAGCGCAGTTCAGGAGGATGACAAGGGCGGTAGAGAGGGAGATGGCCAAAGAGGAAGGAAAGGGAAAACCAAAGGAAGAGAAAATGAAAAGACAAAAAATGAGGCGGATGCAGATGATGACCTCTTGCAGGAGTACCAGAAACAACTCAGCCAAGAGCTTGGAGGAGCATCAGGCCCCAGCATCAGGACCAAAGTGGAGGGCATCCTGAACAACGAGCTGGGTAAGAAGAAGAAGAAGAAAAAACAGCTGAAGTCCACAGAGGGTGAGATAAGGTAAGACTCCACTTGAGAAAAGTACACTTTCTTGTGAAGGTCTTCTAAAGCCAACAAACAAACAGCTGGACTGTTCTAAAATCAAATGCCTGTTCCCCCTACCTGACCTTGAGTCCAGGTAAAAGCCTGCTGCCTGACAGCAGTTAACGAATTTCAGTTACAGTGCTGTGCTCTTGGCTGGATGGGGAGGCAGCAGTGACCTTACGCTTTTGTTATTTAGCACTTAATTGTGCTCTTAACCAAGTACAGAAGACATTACTGTTGTAATGACCTATTGATTGACATCAGGTACAGGGAGAGATGTGGAGGTGGTAGTAGTTGTTGTAAATTTGGATGGCATTGGTAAATGACGATTAACAATTTCTGTGGTGTATAGTACATTTATGTCTAGAAAAGTTACACTGACCCATCTGATTCTTCTGAAAATAGTGCCCTGCAGGATGATGCCCAGGAGAGGGGGACGCCCTGGCAGTCAGAGCAGGAGGAGATTACAGAGGTTGAGGTGGATTCTAAGGCCAAAGGCAAGAAAAAGAAGAGAAAAGAAGGTAAGTGACATAAGCGGACACTACTATTCAGAGAGAGAGTGGATTATAGCAACATCATCCGACTTCTTTTATCAATACCCCTAAAGTGCAACAGGACTAGCAGCCTTCAGATATTTACTGTCTTAAGAGTTTTGTATCATCTCAGTTGTCTGTATTATGTTGTCCTCCTGTCTCGTTGGAAATATTGAGTGACAGGCTGAGATTGCTTGCCTCTTTTGGCAGTGTTGACTGAAGAGAGCCAGACAGAGATCGATCTTCCCGCACGTCCCATGTTCGATGACAGCCTGGTGTTGGGAGTCTACATCCACCGCTCTGATCGGCTAAAGACAGACCTGCTGGTGTCTCACCCCATGGTAAAAGTCCACGTGGTAGATGAACGCACGTCTCAGTATGTGAAGAAGGAGGATGCGTAAGTCTTCTGATGTCTTATTTGCAGATCTCACTTGTTGTAGACAGAGGCTAAAAACACCACATTTTAGTGCTGACACTTTCTTGCCATCATGAAAGTTTGGCGTGAAGACTGGGGCTTATACTGGTACTCTAGGAAATATGCCAGTGAATGGCAAAACTACTCATGATTTCTCATTACATCAAATCTGTGATGTTTGGCTCCATGTGTGTTTTTTCCTCACTTGGCCACAGTAACCGGCCTGTGTCCTCCTTCTACGAGCGGGACAGTGTGGACCACATCCTGCCCATAATGACTCAGCCCTTCGACTTCAAGAAGCGCAAGTCCATTGTACCCGAGTGGGAAGAGCAGATCATCTTCAATGAGCGCTTTGGCTACTTGCTGCAGGATGAGTATGAGGCACCAAGGGTCACTCTGTTTTTTGAGGTCAGTCAAAGGTTTTTTTTTTTTTCTTTTTTTTTTTTTTTTATTCATTTTTTTTAATAGAGTTGACGACAGTATGGAGACAAAAACTGACCAAAAGAACAGTCAGTGTTTCTGTGAATTATTATTCACAATGTTGGGGTGTTTGTGTGTGTGAGTATGTGTGTGTACATATGAGTTAACGTGAGTAGTTGAATTGGAGATGATGTATGAACATAATATTTAATATAATATATAATAACATAATATATAATAACATAATATTATTTATTTACACAATATTTATTTTGTTATTATTATATTATTATTATATTTTGTTTTCTGGGTGGGGGGGGGGGGGGGGGGGGGGGGGGTTGTACATGTCTTGTACATGACTGTCCCTTGAGGACAGTCAATTATACCAGAGTATACCAGTTGTTAAAGAAATACATCAGTCTTGTCTTGCAGCAGAAGTGTGTGTGTGTTCCCCTGTGACGGTCTGTCACCTCTGTTTTTAGATCCTGGATTTCATGAGCATGGAGGAGGCAAGAGCTCACGCCCATACTGATCGACATGAACGAGGATTCAGGAAAATAGCCTGGGCCTTTCTGAAGGTAATTACTTTCTGCATTCATATCATTGTTTCACATTTAAATCTCTCTCTCATCAGGAGAAGTGAAGGAGTAGATTTTGTGGGCTGGATCTCATTTTACCTCTGGTGCTACTTTTAGCTTGTAGGAACCAATGGAGTTCTAAACACTGACAGCAGGCTGAGGCTGCAGCTTTACAGTGTACCTCCCAGGGCTAAGAAGATGCCCAACACCATAGAGGTGGTGGAGTGGTGGAGGAAGTTCCCCAGGACCAGATATGCCTCCACCCTCTATGTCACTATCAAGGGTCTCAAGCTGCCTGATCACGTATGTAACACAGACTCATGATGTACGTTGACATGGGCCAACTCATGGAGGATGTTTAGTGTGGTGAACCGGTTTCTCTTTCTCTCTCGCACACACACCATCTCTCACTCTGTGTGTGTGTGTGTGTCTGTATGTGTGTTTGTGTCTTACAAAGATGGGTGATTTAGGATGTGCATGTAAGTTGGTTGTGCTGGGATTTGGCAGTCTAGGACATGTGCACAAACTAGCCATCAGTGGGTTGAGACCGGCAGGGCTAACAAAAGGAAAAGCCAAACAACTTGCAAAATACTGCTCTGTATCCGCAGTAATAAGCAGCCTTGCTGTGGGCGCAGGCGTTTTTGTTTCTGTACCCTTGAATGCAGTGAAGTGTTTCACCTCTGAAAATATTTGAATCCTGTCAGTAGTAATATTATTGGTAGGTTCAAAAAAATAATCCAAATGTGTCTGTGTGTGTGTGTGTGTGTGTGTGTGTGTGTGCGCGCGCGCGCGCGTGCATTCCATACTACAGGTTGACCCTAGCATTCGCTCTATGATGGCCTTACAGCAGGAGCGGGGCAGCACCTCCTACAGTGAGCTGCAGAGTGAGATCACAAGGCGAACTAATGACAAACTGCTGGACAGCCAACGCAACATTATCAAGTGGAATAGGCTGCCTGGACAGGTATAGTTTTATGTCAAGCATTACAGCTGTGGATACTGTGTGGCTGACAAGCCTGCAAGCCTTTGTGTTTTTACGGATTTTGCAAACCGACTTAAAACACAACACACACTGTAACTGGGAGTCTATGTCACAGCCCTGCTATTGATCTGGAAACTAGGTGTTCCCCTTACACAATGTTTATCCCATGGAGGTGTCCCACAAAGTCCCTCCCCCATTCATTTCAATGAGAAATGCTAGGCTAGGGAATTCAGCCAAAATTGAACGATTTTTTCATCGTTTAAAATGGAGTTTCGTGAGGCCTATTTCTGGTACCATTTTACTTGGCCAAGTATATAATGCATTACTGATTGAGGTAAGGTTAAGCGGTAAGCTATATGGATGACAGGAATTGGCCGTTTACACGGTACTTTTGATGTTACACATTGGATGTTTCCCATGAACTTAAATTTATGGAAAATGGTGACGAGGAAGTGGTATGCTAATTGGCTGAAGGCTGAACCCTGGTTTATCCAGAGTTCATATGAACAAAAATATCAGTACACTAAGTTTATCAGTATACTAAGGCCCTTATAAGGCACGCACTGTGCTACCTGTAGAGTGCCAAATGGTGCAAGTTTAACTTTTGGCTTACAAATATGGATTTACATGCACATAGATAGATGGAAAAAGGTGGTCTATGATTTCTCCAGATGCTCAGGCATGCTTGATATTCCCTGACCATTTGTGACAAGGCCACACATAACAGATTTTTTACACCTACAATTAGATTTTTATTGTATTAAAACCATTGCTGTTTTAGTTGAAATTCTAGGAAATATAATTAGGACAGAGAAAGAGATTTGTGCTCTTGCTCAGAATGTGCTGTGCTCTCCTGCAGGTTTGCCGCATCCCTAACAAGCCCATGCTGGCGTTCCGTGGGGGGCAGATGGGCTGCTTCACCCTGCGCTTCTCTCAGCAGGGCCTAATGCTGGCAGCCGCCTGCGCAGACAGAGAAGCCTTCCCTGTCATAGGTGAGCAGGAGGAGGAGGAAAACACAGGGCTGTAGTTTGGCTGGGGGGGACGTTTCCTAAGGTTTCCTAAGAGGCTTTTAAGCTGTTTCTGGAGTGTAAACACTGGAGCTGTAAACTCTCCAGGTCTCGTGCTGTTTTTAGTAGTGAGTGGCCAAATTGCCTTGATGTTTCCAAAACAGGTGGTGAATTTTGTTCTCCGTTGCTGTTAATTAGACTAACCCTCTGAGTGCGTTGTCATATGTTTTTGTCAGTGTATGAGATTCCCTCTGGCAATGTGCTGGCTTCCTTCAATGGCCACTTGAGCCTTGTGTATGATCTATGGTGGTCAAGGGATGACTACTATCTGCTCTCTACATCCTCTGATGGAACAGTAAGGTACTGTGCTAAGAATATTTATTAATTAATGGAAATATTAGTGTATTGTTATAGATTGTTCATGTAGGGCGGAATTTTGCTTTTAGCTGTGGGAGGGGTAGGCATCCACAAAGAATGCGCACTTACGCACACTTAAGCACTTTTGTACTGTGCGCATTCTCCTTTTGACTTAGTCACTCAGAGAACTCCACCCATAGAGAATATCTATTGTATCTGCATTAACAGTGCAATGGTGCAAAACATTTGACTTGGTCTGAGTGAAGTTTGCTGCTGATCCAAAAAAGGTGGAGACAGCCTTTGTTTTTCCCCCTGTTGTGTTGGTTGACCTTACTGTCTGTAATCAAACAGGAAGCTCTTTAGGTGTCATGACCTGTGAGCTTAATCTGAGCCAGCATCACCTGCCTCCTTGATCCTCAGCCAATCACCTGTCTCTGTTGTAGAATATGGGATGTCGAAAGACTTGAGAGTGTAGCTCAGAAGATCCTGCCCCATCCCTGCTTCCTCTACTGTGCACAATTCCACCCCACTGCACAGCACCTGGTGGTGACGGGTGGCTTTGACTGCGTGCTCAGGGTTTGGGATGTGGACGTGCAGGATGTCAATGGCCACCTCCAGAAGGAGTGTGAGGGACACAGTGCCTTTGTCAATGCCCTCTGCTTTGACCAGAAAGGTAGGCCTACAGGGTGCTGTTTCTGTAATGCATGCTGTTTACCAAAAGTTTAGTGTATGTAGTCTGTATATGGGATACAGATGTGATAAAAACTCCGTTTTGGTTGTTCTAGGGGGCCGGATGTTTTCTGGAGACAATGCGGGTGTAATCATAGAGTGGAATGTAACTGTGGATAACAAATCCAGTCAGAATCCAGCTGACTGGAAGATTGAGAGGGTGAGTCTGTTTCTATGGAAACAGCTGCTGTAATTGATTGGCTTGCACCTCCGTCATACTGTAGATGTCACTGCTTTAGATTTGTTGTTTTGTTATAATATTTATATATATATATATGCTATATAAACATAATGGACTGTGTCTATACACTGTATGGTGAATTCAGCAGTGTGTATGGAGCTTCATATAATAATAATAATAATAATAATAATAATAATAATAATACATTTTATTTAAAAGTGCCTTTCAAAACACTGGCTTAAACATATGGCTTATTTTTGCTGTGCCCCAGAGATAATACAGTGTTTTTTTTCTCTTTTGAAGGAGATCAAAGAGCCTGATCTTGAAGGAGTTTCCATCACCTGTTTGGAAGTGCATCCCAATGGGCGCCGTCTTCTGATCCAATCCAAAGACAGCACCATCCGCATTATGGATTTGAGATTGTAAGTGTTGTGGGGCACATATTATTTCTTTTGTATTTCATAAAGAATTCCTTGTAAATTCTCCTCATTTGCTTTTGAATGATTGTGATCACTGCATATGAGAAAAGTTGTGGAAACTATGAATGAGAAAATGATAAATGATCTATGTCACTACCATCAGATCACACAATTGTCATAGGAGTAAAATCATGTTGGTCACCAAGTCCCTGTTGTAATATGGCTGAATCTAATGAATGAATTGCAATGTAAATGGTGTTGTTTGCCAGATTGGCTGTGAAGAAGTTCACAGGAGCCACAAACTACCGTGAGAGGATCCAGAGCACCCTGACCCCCTGCGGGAGCTTCATCTTCTCTGGGAGCGAGGATGGCCTGGCCTACGTGTGGAACGCTGAAACAGGTTAGCTGACAGACTGAACAAAGATGTTCAGTGCTGCCACCAACATTTTCTAACAATAATTTTTCCTAACTAAACTCAACTAATATTTACTTACTACTGGTATTAAAAAATCAAGTGTCTGCTATTTCATTTGATTTTAAATATGAAGAATTTCCATACTTTCACAGGGCACAGAGTTCTAGTTCACATGACTAATTGTAGTTATACTGTAGACTTGCATATATTTTGTAGACATTTTTTGAAACGTGTGTTGTACTGTTCATTGTATTACTGTGAGGCAATTTTTACTGATTTTACAGAGTTAAAGGTATGTATGTTTGTTTGTGTGTGTGTGTGTGTGTGTGTGTGTGTAGGGGACCAGGTGGCTGTGTACTCTGAGTTGTGTTACCCCACTGCTTTAAGGACTACCGTTTTTCATCCCTTTGAGAACATGGTGGCCTTCTGTGCATATGGTCAGAATCAACCCATCCACCTATACCTGTATGACCACAAAGGTAAGAGCTAGGGATGGGTAAGTTGATCAAGTTTTTATCAATATCGATGGCATTATCGATTCTGCCTATCAATCCAATTCCTTATCAATTCTCTTATCGATTCCCAAAAAATTATGTGGGTGCCAATAAAGTAGTTCTACACAGTCTTTTGCAACAAAAGCAAACATTTATTTTTTTTCTCAAAATTATTTTCTGAACAAGACTGGTGAACATACAGTACTTGATACAGACATACTGAGCAACTTGACAAGAGGTTGTGTAAAAGACGGGAACTAACAAATAGCAAGACATTTATAAAAAAAACAGATTAACACTAACACTTTCCTTTAACATAATATATCAAATGGACAAGCCAATGCGAGCTACCTGTTGTAGTAGCAGCCTGTCTGTGTCCGTCATCGTTGTCATCTAAAATTCATCATGAAACCGAAATATATTTGTACTCAAGTCCGCTTTAATGATGAAAAACATGCAAGCTACTCGCAGTTGCAAAGTGATAATGTGCTAGCCTAATACAGGACTTTTAATTTGAGCATTACCATCATCAACGGAGGTCACAGTGGAGCTTCTTTGACCGGCAACGCACCCCTCTGTAGGCTGTTGAACACATGACACTCTTGGAGCTTAATCCCATGCTTCATGGACAAATGTTTTAACATATTGCTGGCATTGGATGGATAGATAGATAGATAGATAGTTACATAGATAGATACATAGATAGATAGATACATAGATACATACATACATACAGATAGATACATACATACATACATACATAGGGAAATTCAAGGTCCAAGCATCTTTAAAAAATAACACACAACTTATACTACAGTGTACACAGGATGATAAGAAGCAGATCAACAAAACAACATGACTAAATCAACATTACTAAAAGGAACAATAGAATACAAATACTAAGGGTAGAGATGCGCATGAATGTACTGTGGTCCAGTATGCGGTGTTTGTCACTATATGCGGTGTGTATTACTACTCTTACACGATATAACAATACTACACTGGTTGCAGACGGCAGAATTTTCATCACGTTTAGTGAAATGGAGCAAGGCTTCGGATCTCTTCCACCTCTCCATGATGGTGGCTGCCTCCTGGTTGACTTGTAGTATGAGTCGTCGCAGAGCGTGTGACGTAAATGTTCCGCGACACAAAATTTCAGGAAAACCTGGAAAATGTCTGACGTCACACAGGGCAGGCTGAGGGAATCGTTAAGGGAAGGAGGATGGAACCGGTTTTCGATACCCAACCCTAGTAAGAGCTGAACCCACTATGCCACCCACCCCCTTGTACCTGTCTTTGCAAAGAATGTCAAGCAAACACAACAACATTGCAAACACGCACAACTTCCACATGACAAGAGTGGACAGTCATGTCAGACAGACACATGCTTGCATTAGCTGGACTCGGCCTACAGTATGACTTCAGTTTAGCTTCAATACATGTCCAATTCTTGCACATTTTATTGTGATGATCTGATGCCAAGGTGGGGATGGAGTCAGCATCGTTTGTGTGTATTGTGTTTGTGTGCAGTGGCCCAGCTAGAGGTGGAGAGCATGAGGGCCCTGACCAAAGCCAGTTCGCCCAACACACAGACCCAAGCCGTGTTCCAGGACCCCAGCGCCTCTGCCATGGAGCGCTTCGCCAGCGCCGCTCGAGTCTCTCTCAAACTGCAGCGCATCCAATCCCATCTGGACTCTGTGCGGGTAGGAATCTTGACATATTTACATAATCTTTACATAATCTTTACTATTTTTGTTTTACAGATTTACAGATTTTACGCATTTTAACTTTGGAAAATGCTTTGGAAAAATGTGTATGTCAAGCACAATTAGATTTTCCAGAAAATCTTACACAGCTCTCTGATTTCCCATCTCACCTATTTTTTAGGAGCCATATCGAAACACAACTGGAGCAGACTTTAGCTCTAATCAAGGTACTGATGATATTCAAATATGCTAAAGCATATTTATACAAGCATAAAGCATACAACATCCATAAAGTCAAGGACAGTGCTTAAATATGTACACATGTTTTAGGTTATATTTAACTATTGGTTTAGTAAAATGAAATCAGCCCTGTTCATTTAAATGTGATAAAGTTGTTGTTACGAAACATGTTAAATGTTGTCATTTCGTTTAAGTAAGTCATTTGCACTGTGTAACCAATGTCTTTTCAAAATCAAAAGCTTGCTATTGAAAGGAGTTTTTTTTTTTTTTTTATACTCTTCAGGAGAGCAGCCTCACATGGGAAGAAGTCTCCCCCAAGAGGCAGGTGTTCCTGTCACCATCTTCTCTTTTTCAAATGCTGCAGACTGCCCACTGGAATGTCAGATTATCACACATTCACAGGCCATCTGTACTAATCCTGTCACTCTCTTAGACAGATTGCTGCTGAAATGGTTCAACTGGTTCAACATAATAGTATAATAATGAAAAATGGGAGCTAGGTTTTTGTTGTTTATTGTGTATTTGAGTCCCTGTTTCTCTCTCTCTCTCTCTCTATCTATCTATCTATCTCTCTCTCTTTCTCCTGTGTGTCCCTCTGTGACGCAGGTGAGTCTAAGCGCATCTCTTCCTCCGCCTGCTCTCCTCTCTCCTCACTCCCAACTGCACATTTCTGCCCCGCTGGCAGCACAGCTTCTCCCGCAGGCAGCCGCTGCCACTCAAGGCCGTGAGTTCCACTGACCACATATACACACACACACACACAGGCCTGTGAATGCATGATAGTGGTAATAGATAAATATATGGCTGTACCTGTACAGGATAGAGAGGCCTTTCTTCACTTATCCTCTTTTGCTGTCTGCAGGAGGGTTTAGTCCAGTGGGCCAGTCCCGAAGACACAGCCCCTCCCTGATGCAGCTGAGGGTGAGATAAAAGTCTTTACCCAAGTGAATTAATCAGGAACTCCTCAAGTGAGATTGCTTGAATGTGCCTTTGGTTTTGTGTCATTTTAGTAGACCAGGGTAGGGCTGGGTGATTAATCGAAGAATAATCGAAATCGAATTTCAGAACCTATAATCGATCACAGTACCGCATGTGGAGTCACGTGATCCCACTCCGTTATGTGACGTTATTCCGCTGACATGTTGAGGATGAGGGCTTAAAGCAACACGCCACCGTACTTCAGTATTGAAATATGTTCTTCCCCTAACTTAGACGAGTTGATACATACCTGTTTTGTCTCTGTGCGTTCACACAATCGTTCTGGTGCACGATGCTACTTTCTTAGCATTTAGCTTAACCCAGTTCTTTCAATGTACACCAACGAAGCCAGAAGCCACCAAGCAAATCCACGTCTTTCCTATTCACATGCGGATACTCGAATAGTTATTAAAGATGGTTGTAGTGACACAAAATAAAACGTAGCAATTTTCTAAGTAGATAACAAGGAGAACTATGTATGGCGGAAGAACACTTGGAAGCCCTTTGCCACAGTAACATCCTTGGGGGAGAACATATACAGTCAATTGGGGAGAAGATTTGTCAGGAGTGAGGATATTACTGCGCCGACGGCGAAGGGCTCCCGAGTGTTCTTCCGCCATACATAGTTCCCCTTGTTATTTGCTTCGAAAATCGCTACGTTTTGTTTTGTGTCACCACAACCATCTTAAATAACTATTCGAGTATCCGCATGTAAATAGGAAAGACGTGGATTTGCTTGGTGGCTTCTAACTTCAAGGCTGTTTGGTGTACATTGAAAGAACTAGGTTAAGCTAAATGCTAAGAAAGTAGCATCGAGCACCAGAACGATGGCGTGCACGCACTGAGACAAAACAGGTATGTATCAACTCGTCTAAGTTAGGGGAAGGACATATTTCAATACTGAAGAACGGTGGCGTGTTGCTTTAAACACTGAGACAACCTTGAATGAAAGACAGTATCTATCTATCTCTATCTAAATAATCATAGAAATTAAATAAAATCAAGAAAGTAGTTTAGAAAGTAGAGAGGTAGAAAGTAGTTTAAAATCAAGTAATGCACCCTTCTTTCAAAAATCTCTCACTTGTAATATGTGAGCATATTTACTGTACAAAACTTGTCACTGAACTATGAGCTCCAAAAAAATCAAATAAATAAGTAATACGATTTTGATTTCAGACCAAATCGCCCAGCCCTAGACCAGAGTGATCTGGCCAAGGCACAAGAAGAGTGAATGAGTCTGACTATTTTTTTTTTTTATTAGGGGAGCACTGGATTCCCTGAGTCATCAAACGTGTCAGTGGATGCAGATGTGCCTGTCCATCAGATGGTTAGTCTTTCAGCATTCTGAATTTGTTGTGTTCAGATCAGAAGCTCCAACAGAACTCCGATCTTTGTGCTGCGCTTTCTTCAGCTGCTGCTTGTTAGCAGGGAGTGGAGCATGATCATTCTCTCACAGAGCACGGCCTGTCTGTCCCCCTCTACAGGTCGTGTCCCTTTACGACTACACAGCCAACCGGTCGGACGAGCTGACGGTGCGACGGGGAGACGTCATCAACGTGCTGTACAAAGATAACGACAGCTGGTGGTTTGGCCAGCTGGCCAGTGGGCACCAGGGCTACTTCCCTGCCACATATGTGGTAAACGAGAGTGAGTCCTTCCTCCTCCATAATGTGTTCCCTGTGTTCTGTGGTGATAGAAGTATGGCACACAATTACAGTAGATTGTTTATGTCAGCACAGGGGTTAAACCACTGTCTCTTTCTTTTCTCTCTCTCTGCTCAGGGAGCTTTGATGTGGAGATGTCACAAGCCATTGATGCTGAGCCCCTGTCCCAACAGGAGGGTGGGCCGTCAGAGAGAGCTACACCAACCAGGGTAAAGCCCAGCACACTAAACCCAACTGTCCCTGCACTAGTTTATTGCACGCTATTGCAGTTGTCAGATCTTTAGTCATTTGTCTCGGTGTGCAGATGAGAGCATTCCTGCAGGCCTCTGAGGATACACTGTCATGCCTCTGTGCTAGCCCTTTTATTTACACCTGGGTGTGAACCCCACATTGAAGTGTCCAAAAAAAATCGCCTAATATTGGCTGCATTCTGTGATACTCGTGCAAAATGAACTGAAATTGACATTGATGGTGTTGATGGTCTGAATGGCCAGGTGCACTACATTCATGCTAATGAACGCTTTATCTCCCGTCTGCCGTTCAGATGTCGGCTGCCATCAGTGGTTCCGGTGAGCTGAAGATCCTGTCTGAACAGGACACGGACCCTGAGCAGTCCACAAACAGGCGAGTCTGCATTAATCTCTACCAGATGTGTTTGACTGATCATAGTCTGTACTTGTCTAGTGCATGGCTAGAATTGTTGAGTGTGTAAAGGTCAGGTCACACCTAATCTGACTGCATTAAGGAGAACCATATTTCTCAATGTTGATACTGTAGATCAGTGGTCCCCAACCCCCGGGGCGTGGATCAAGTGGTACCAGGCCGCACAAGAAATAATTAGTTAGTTCTGTTTATTATTCTCATGCATTTTATATTCGTTTTTATGGTGGCAAGGATTCAAGGATTCAAGGATATTTATTGTCACATACTTTTTTAAAAAGATAAAAAATGTAGTGAAATGTAGATGTTGTCTGTCTATTGTGCATTAAAGAGAGAGGGTGAAGAATGAGGTAAAGAGATAGTGTAGAGAAATGGGAATGGCCTACAGTATGAAGTAAGAGTGGAGAGGCAGCAGTAATGTCATAACTACTGCATGAAGGCATGTAAATGTTACCATAGCAACCAGATACAGAGAGCATGTCTGCAAGTGACTTAAGCGAAATGGACAGAGCGACAAAAACTCTTTATAAAGTTGCGTAGCATTGCGTTCTGTCTTGTTGCTTCTAGTTGCATTCAAGTAGGATAGTCCAAAATCAAGTGAGCAATCAGATTTTGTCGCACACTTGCACTTGCCTTGTAGTTAGGACAAAGTGGCTAGTTGTTGCCAACGAGGTAGGTGAATGAGAGCGCAGAGGAGAGGAGGAGATGATGTTCTACTGTTGTTAGCGCAGTTACAAAAAGGTTGGGGACTGGGCTGTAGATTTTTTAAATATTACATTACATTTTCAATTCTATAATAGTGTTCTTAAATCTTCAAATAAATATAAATTGGACTGGCTCATGTATTTCTTGCAGGAATAAGGGCAAGAAGATGAAGAAGAAGGTAAAAAGGCGAGAGGCCATCACAGCCTCCTCTGACTCCGAAGGGCCTCGAACAGGAAGTCGTAGGAGGAGGCCCCTTCCCCCACTGGGCAAGGCCAATGATGCTTTTCAACCAGAGCCCCACACCAAAGAGGCAGGCCTAGAATAACAAGAGAAGATGGTGCTTTTATTGCACTATGCTTCCAAAAACTCCTCTCCTTCTGGACACAATATAAACGGATTGCACTATTTTCTATATAATATACTACAACATATATTCTGAAGCATTTGAGATTTTAGCTGTGTACGCATATTTTTTTTAAGTAAACAAAAAGTAACACAGACCTGCTGGCCAGTGGTAACAGGTTTCTGATTATGTTTGTCATATTAGCTCCGCACGGAGGGAAGAGTTACAAAAAACACTATTGTTGTCTGGCAGGGTTAAGTGCTGTTTGTCTCTTGTAGGTGGCGCTGTTTAACATCAGGGTTCTCATACCACATATCATTGCATCATTCTAGGTTACATGGGTATGAGTGCGCTTACTTGCAGTTTAGGCCACAATCGAATCAAATAATTGAGTGTACCCTATTAAGATGTTTTGAGTAATTGCATACGTCATAGGGTGTTTTTTGTATGTGTCTGTGCCAGTTTTTAATACTATTTATATGTCAATACTTATCACTTCTTGAAAACAATGTTTATGGACTCTACTATGTCAACATGCACAAAAGATGTGTAGTAGCTCACAGTAGCTCTTCAAAGTAGTATATACTGTATGCTCAATGCTACAAAAGATGCAAAAACCTTTATAAAATATCATATCATAGTTTATCATGGTAACTTAAAAAACTGTAAAAGAAACAGTGCAATATAACATCCCAGAAAGCAAATTACATAGGAAAGAAAAATAGATTACGCCATAAATTGATTTTATTTTACAGGTCAAACACAGATAAAAATGTAAAAAATAAAAACAAATTTACAGTAAGTATTGAATACTGTTTCTATTAAATATTCTATAATTCAGAGACTCTTAAACACTCATGGTGCAACAGGTAGTTCTGCTCAGCTGCTCGTATACGCAACATTCCAAGAACATGACTTCCCTGATATGGAAGGGACATTTATTCCGGTTTGAAAGGAGAGAGAAGAGGTGTTTGCTCGTCAGGTGGGGCTATATCCGTCTCAATAGCTCTTACAGACCTGATGGATTAGGAAAAAAATCAATCAATTTCCAGGATAGCAACCGTACTTACTGCCTAGTGTGCACCTACCGACTTTCTAACCTTGCAATGACTCAACAATAAGCACTGTAATGGCATTTTTACGGCACACCTAGTAACCATCTCCAACAACCAACAAATTCTATACAAACTTCATTGTTTTAAAGCACACATAACCACAAACATAATGTGAGTAGTGGTGGCGTGTACACTTAATGTATTTGATTGGATTTAAATAGGGGCTAAGAAACATTCTGTTTTTCTATCTCACAAGCTCCCTCTAAAGACAGCTGTATTGCATTGTATTGCACTGCATTCTATTGGAGGCGGTCCGCGCTGCTGAACATTGCAAGTGCTGTATCTACTGCTATAGGCCACGGTGGCGCATTCTACACCATTCGTTCGCCGTGTAATGACTCATTTTAGCATCATAAACAGTATGAAACGGATTAATTAAATGAAAAATGTTGCATAGTGGACCTTTTAAGATTTGTTGTTTTGAATGCAGTTACAGTCATAGCATATTTTTCCAAATCCAGTGTGCCTGGGTCAAGGTCTAGATATTCTAAAACTATTCTGCTCTTGAAAATATTTTGTTACTTTCAACATTCACAGTCAGGTTTTGAATACAGTTTTTTGTTTTTACATTTATCCATTTAGCAGACGCTTTTATCCAAAGCAACTTAAATGTAGTTCAGGGCCATTTTCTCCTAGAGCTTCCCTGCCTAGGGGCACAATAAGACCAGTCAAATTTCAAACCCACAATTTTCAGGCTATTACCATGCATGTTCCTTAAACCAAATAGTGGAATAATGTTTTTATGTTGGTTACTGATTGCCGAAATGCAGAAATGTTCCTTTGCATCTATCTAAATGGCCTTAAAACATTACCTAAATAGGTCAAAGTAAACAGGTCACATGAGGTAGGAAAGCACAAACCGGCCCTGTGTATGTGAAAGTTGATTGATCATGTGAGCAGTGAAGGGAAACATCTTACCTCTTTTTATGGACCTCGTAGATGGAGTAGATGCCCAGAAGGGCTGCCTGTGGGAAAGGACCACAAAGCTCAGTGAGATTTTTCGAAACCCCCATCATTTACTATGATGATGAGACATGTCACAAGACAAGGCTGTAACGTACTGCTAGGAAGGCAAGTCCACCTTGAGAAGCTGAAGCATATTCAAAATTTGATCTTTGTGTGATTAGGCTGCCAATTGTAGGTCCTACAAACATTCTGATACACAAAGAGATTAATACCATATATAAATAGATTAATACCATATAAAAAGAGTTGTGTACAAATGTGTACAACCGTTAAGCATCCATACTGCAAATGTACAACCTTGCACAATTTCGTCACAGTGTTAACTTTTAACCTTTCAATCCATTCAGATAAGCTTGGTAGGTTTTGCTCAACTGGGTGTTTTGGTTCCCCTGCATCAGATGGATCTGGCTTATTTTAAAGAGAACATACATACCCACATGACCACACAGCAGAGAAGAGTCCCGACACAAGTCCCAGTGTGCTCAGCCCCTCCTCAAACCCATTCTCACTGGCACACAAAAACAACACAAAGTGCTACGTCGAATGCTTCCGTACATAAACAAAGACAAATTTGTACTGTTATGTATAATGCTAGAGTTGAAAGGATGAATTGAGATTTATTAGATTTGATGGCGACAAACTTACTGTGCACATTCAAGCATCTCTGCGAACGTAGGGATAGCGGTCATGCACAGAGATAAACCGATGACAATCAGCATTAAAATAGTCAGCCAGAGTTGACTGTTGGTAGAGAGACATTTTTACAACTCAAGTTTACAGCGGGAATTGGGTAAATCAGTTATATTAGAGATAATCTGCATCCATCTGTAATTTACTTAAGTAGTGAAAACTGACCATAATGTAAGTATGTGCCCTGATGGCTTAAGTAACTAACTTACTAACATTCAAACATACCTTTGAACCCCAATGACCGGAATCGGCCCAAGCAGACAGAAACCTACTGCTGTTGCTAGTCCTCCTATCACCATCATCCATTTCCGAGCAGACTAGATAAAAGTACACAAAGTACTAAAAATTTCCTCTAAACATAAATTATACTAATTATTTCTCTTTTATAAATGCCTAAACAATCCTCCTCATAACCGTATTCATACAGTGGCATATCTGTGGCATAAAATGCCATAAAGTGGCAAGTCACTTTTTAAAGTGCTTTTAAGTGCTAAAATGCTTTTTAGCTTTTTTAATAGAGTGGTCAGTACACCTTGACATCCATAAACTATTCCTAGCATTTTCATTGAATAGTTCAAAAGTTTACTTAGATTAAAGCTAAAATAATTTTAAAAGATGATTTTTTTTTTTTTTTAAATACTGGATCATACCACTATCCAGTAGTCATTACATGTGCTACATGCAACTGCTGTGTAGGTGGAAGAGTTGAAGTTGCTATAGTTACCGGGTACTTATCGCTGAAAATGCCAAAGAGGGGAGAAGCAGTGCCATAAGGCAGAGATAGACCAATCATCAACAACCCCACTGTACCAGGGGACAGCGAGAACTAAACACACACACACACACACACACATACACAAATATATGCCACCATTTCATACATGTTTAAACCCTACAATGCTTTCAAATTTTATATGACACACTCAATTCCACATTACACAGGTTCAGTGACTGTGGTCTTGTAAAACTGAAACAAAATAACTTCATATAATACTAAAAATAATTACCAGCAGTGGTCACAAATGAAATATAATACCACCATGGCATATGAACATAACCATAGATTGATGGAATGAACAACAGATCTCTCTGACCTTATCAATTGCAAATATGGACAGAGTAGCATCCAGGAAACCGAGGCCAGAGCTAAGGGTGAGAACCACAAAGCAGATGATGGGGATCTTCAGGATTGTGCACAACTTGAAAAAAGAGTTCTTAGATAGATCTGCATCTGAGGACGAAATTTCCATGTCAACTCGTTATAAAAAAAAAGATTGGTCTTGCATGTATGATCTACACTATGCAATGAAGGCAGACCATTGTTCAGAAGTGAAGCTGTACCTTGACTGGGTAAAAGCCAGATATTGAATGGAACCATCAGGAAAAGGAGTCCTCCAAGCACAAGGAATGGAATTTCATAACCAAATGCTTGATATAGCCATCCACCTATTGGTGGTCCCAAGATCAAGCCAAGGCCAGTGAATATTTCCATGCAACCCTGAACAAATGGACTATATTGAAATATACACTACATCTTAAAAGCAATGTCTGCTGAGATATACATGTAGGTCAGCAATACCAGAGGTATTAAAAAGAGGCAGCCTCAACTTACCAGGACAGTAGCTATATTGTTGGGGAATACTTTAGCTAAGATGGCAAATGACGCTGTCATGGCAGCAGCAAAACCAACTGCATTCACTGAACGAATGACAAAACAGAGCACGATGAACTGTGTCCCAGCCTCGGCTCTGTCCAGCAGGCTGCAAGGGAGAAGCAGAGGATCCAGTGTTGTGACGGCAAACCAGCAACCCAAACACTCAATCAAACTTCATTATTGTATGAGAATGCTTGGTATGTAGTCAGTCATAGGGCAAGCATACGGCTTCTTTCACTGGTATAGCTTATCACAGTGTCCTATATGTTCTTAAGTGATCTAAAGCACATAGATGGACATGTTTTCCCACATTTATTTGTAGTAATTTATGTATTCATTCTGCGTTTAGAGTCTGCTATTTGGTTTATTGTCAGATTCCAGTGAGGGTTAGCATGGAATTTACTTAGGTACATGAAATATCATACTTACAGTATGATACCGTAAAATACCTCTCCAGTGTACACACTACACACACACATCTTCATTCTACTTGGGGTTCAAAAGGTGCTTTGTGTAGACTTACCCAAAGAGAACAGTACACACTGCCGAAACAAATATTCCCAAGATTATCATCAATTTTGCCCCAATCTGTACAATCTGGAAATAAAACAGAATGCTGTGGAACCTGTGGAATGCTGGCTTTGCAAACTGTGAGGCACTTAATGATTATGGACTTACATATTTACCCAATAGTAAGGATCCCACCAAAACACATAGGGCATACCATCCAAATATTAGGCCAATCACTGTTTGACTCACACCCTTCTTTTTTGCCTTTGGAAGAGCACAAGTTAATTAATTAAGCATATTGAGACTATCATATAGCATCTTCATTTATTCTTGGTAAAGCATGCGCATGGAGGCCTAGCATTAAAAATAACAACATACAGGAATTGTTTAGCTTTCAGCTAGCATACCCATCCATTAAACAGCTTGCCTTGGCACACACACAACAAATGAGCTATTCACATTCTGTCCTCTCTATGAAAGGGGGCAGTTGGTATAGAGATTATGTTTGGACATGATTGTTCATGCTCCTGGGAATTTATATGAAATGTGACCTGACGACAAACCTTGAAAAGTTGTAGCCTACAATGACAAATTGATCTACCAAGTCAGTATTTGGTGAATGGTACATTACAAAATATCTTTCCACTGAAAGGGACAAATACAGGTAATGTGCCTTCACAAACAACTCTGCCGGGTCATCCCTGCCTCTCGCCATCGATCCAGTCACTAACTCCCCCTGAGAGGACTGCAGCCAACGTTACAAAAGACCCATGTCAGGGTCCCCTGTGTCCTATAGGCCCTGCAACTGACCACCCATGGCACTGTCTAACTTGGACCCCAATGTTACCTCCAAGAATGATCTTAATCCTTGACTTTATCATTTTGTCAGGCTGACACACTATACTGTACTACTACACTTTTTGACAACTGGCTTGACTCTCATAACAATATAGGACTGTATTTTTGGAATTATTATGATACTCTGCTAACACCATGGACACATTTCAGTCAGTAGGTCCGTAAATCTTCGTAGAAACGGATAGAAAAAACACAATCGTTTTTCCTGTTGCACACAGGCGCACTTTGCTCTGAAGAGCCATGCCCATGAGATAGGGTAATGCAGTAAAAGGTAAAACTATAGGGTAAAACGTGTTGCCTACCTACCTCATTCGGGAAAAATGGAGCTAACACTGAGTAGCACATCATAGAGCTGAAGTTGATAGATGACATTGCAATCATGGTCAGAATTTGTTGGCGAGACAGCCTTTGACTTGGGTGACCATCATCTGCAGAAGGAAAACGTCTTAGGCTTGGGCTATAGGTACTGATGCATACATATTGATATTCAATATAATGTCTACAATTGCTACTGTATAATTGTACGTTAACAATACATTGCATATTCGGGTCATTTCCCACCTTGAGGTGTTTCATTCGTCCTTTAATCAGCAATGTAGTTAAACCAGATAACCAGATAGTAAAATTACTTCCCTAAACTTTAGAACTAGCCTACTGACAGCGAATGTTGACATAGGATAACATTCTGCAAGGATGCCTACTCCTACAAAATAAAAATTAAAAATTAAAAAAAAAAAAATCAGTAAGTCAGTTATGGCATATTCCATCAGTATTTGAACGAATCTTACAAACCTGTCAACGAAACATCGTTGGCCTCCATAATACGGATTTTAAAAAGTTCATAGATGGCAGCTTACGTTTGATCGGTGTTTGGAAAAAAAGGCCTAGTCCAAAGTTTGAACGGTAGTCTAGTATATCCGCTGGAGTCTTTACCTACAATGTACTGCTGATTCTTCTTTGCAAGACATTCGCGCACAGGTCTGTCACTCTCAAAAAATGTCCACACTGTAGCCTACAAAACCTCCCACTTCGCAGACCGGCCTACTTGCGAAAGTGATGTTTTCATGAATGCATTTTCCATGTCCCTAGTATAGCATTTACGACAGTAGCCACAGTAAAAGCAGTGGGTTAATACTGTAGAATGCTACAGAAGGATTTTTAAGGGAAAGATTTAGGTTGGCCCGGTTGCATGTCTGTCTGCCCGTCGCACATAACTTAATGTCAAGTGAATGACTGGGTATAATTAAAGGAGCATTACGCGATTTTGCATGGTTTGTAAACACATCTTAAGAAATCTCATGACTCGCTACCTGTTCGAGTTTTTTTGGTCACTGTAACAATTTATTTTTTTAACGCTCTGAAAACAGGCACAGCTAAATTACAACAAACACTCGACAGGCTTGCCTCCCAAACAAACAACAAATTACTCAATTTCTGTATTTCTGGTGGCATAGGCTACTGCTAAAGTGATAGCACAGTGGTTACCAAACTTATAACTGCTCCTTACACCAAACAGGCTGTGGCGTATCCGCTGCACAACGGCCCGTTTGCTATAAGCCTAACAATTTATATTTTAGAAACATAATGTCATACCAGCCTACACTAGGGATGGGCAAACCTTTTGACATGTTGGTCACAATGGGTTAGAAAATTTGACACGTGGCCGTGTCAGGAGCGGGTTGATGTAGTTTTTTTTACGAAGTGGTATAAATAACATGTAAAGGTCATTTTATTTCTTTTTTTGTCTTTAATAGGCAGTAAATCAGTGACATGCAAAGCTTTAAAAAATGCATTTATTATTTCCACTCTTTATGAAACACTTGACGTCTGGCCACTTTTTTTAGACTACTCAAGGGGCAACACCTGAGACCAAGAGAGTAAATACAACCAATGAAGGCCAATGTACATGTTATGGGGAGTGCTATTTGGCGAAACGCAGACATTGCTGGGAAAATGCATCAGGGATAATAAAGGTATTAGGGATACTAAGACATTAAAGGGATAGTTCGGTTTTTAACACATTGAGCCCCTTTCACAGGTTGTCTAAAATGAAATAAAGTGGTTGACACCAAAATCTTGATGATTGCTCCTGTCTCGGCTATTTGGGAAATATAGAATCGCCTCTGCCTGCCTTTAAAATGGCTAGCAATGGGCATGTGTTGTTTCTATCCTTAAAACACTGGTTTTAAAAAAAAGTGCTACTCGTGGAGTGATTAGTGGCGCTTGCTGATGTTCCAACCCAAGTATTGTAGCAAAATACAGTTTCTGTCATGTTTTATTTGCCATTTTGTAAGTCCCATAGGGATCTATTTGCTCCTTCATATAAACAAAGTGCCAAATAAAACATGACGGAAGCTTTATTTCGCTACAATACATGTTTTGGAACATCATTGAGCACCACTAACCACTTGGTGAGTAGCACTTTTTTAAAAAACAGTGTTTTAAGGATAGAAACAACATATGCCCATTGCTAGCCATTTTGAAGGCACGCATAGGCGATTCTACATTTCCCAAATAGCCGAGACAGAAGCAATCGTCAAAATTTCGATGTCAACCACTTTATTGCATTTTAGACAACCTGTGAAAGGGGCTTAATGTGTTAAAAACCGAACTATCCCTTTAAGATGTTTTACAAACTTTTATCTGTGGATTTCTGCTTGTACTGTAAGAGCTGAGAACTGGAGAACTCTTTTCAATTCAAGTAGCCTATGCCCAGTGTTACATTCACCTATCTAAATCCAGGCCCAAATATCTCTTTTAAATAACAGCTGCATGGTGAACATGGCAAGTAACATAGGTAAATCAAAATAAAGCCCAACAATGTTCTTTTTATTTGTAATTAATATGTCTTTATTTTATGTCATTTTTGTTTAGGTGACAATTATCCATCATTCTATATAATTCTGAAATAATTCTGAAATGTACTTAAATGTTTCTGAACTGTCAACAAATATTTTGCAATATTTTACAATAGTCAAGCCACTCAACACATGTAAGCCCATCTCCTCTTGAACCATCATTCATCTACCTCACAAACCACCAGAAAGACAAAATATAGTTTAATGATAGAGGCCTCAGGAAGGCCTCAGGAAAGTTCCACACCAAGCAGCAGTTGAGCTGTGAAGTGAGGTGCTCTCTTTGCAAACAAATAACACATCAAGTGTTCCCTTCAAAAACACTTTGGCAACAACTCTAAGCTGTCAGGAGGTTAGCAAAACAATCACTATGATGAGTGGCTGATCAGCACCACTCAGAGTATCTAATGTGTTCATGCATTTGCCAGCATTTTTGAAACAAACTTAAGCAGCAATCTTATGGTTACTGAATGTAAACATGTTGTTTATCCTAAAAAATAACACGTGTTATAGGATAAAGTGCATACCATCTAAAGGCAAAAATGGCATAATGACATGCCCAAAATCTGAGTGACTTTTAAATGACACAAATAAGAGGGTATGCCAGTGAGATCACTTCACAGAAGTGATATTTAATATAATCTAAATTTTCCCAATGCAGAATTAAATTTTCCATGGTCTACATGGAATGAATGAATTACTTATGTAGCCAAAAGCAAACCATCACTCACAATCATTGTCTGTTTTTAAACCTGAAGACTCCTTTTTTGTAGCCATCAGGACAGGACATTCAAAAACATTGAGCCATTACATGCACATACCGCTTATTTACCCAAGTCAGCACAAAGCCAGAAAATGCTTTCATAAAATCAAAACATACTGCAGTATTAAATTTCAACAACAGAAACAACATCAAATATCTTCCTGATAAAGCCATAATACAGTTTTTATTACCCTATGAGTTGAGTTGAGGGATCCTTTTGCTGTATTATGTTGCATTAACGAATAGTTAACTATGAGTGTCCAAGTGACACTTATTCATACACTCTATTCATGTGTTGTTTTTTCAACAGACTTCATTTTCTGGAGACTACAAGTTTGCAATCACCAAACATTACATTTTCATTCAGGTTTATGCTTTACATGAACAGCAGCTCTTGTGGAATTCATAGGCATTAAACAATGGCCACAATGCACAATGAACAACAGATCTCTTTGTGCCTAACTCAATGCCAGAACTGCTTGAGAAAGGCTTCTTATTTGAGCCTCTGAGTGACGTTGGCCAAGGCAACCGCAAACGCCTGGACAGCTGAAAAAGGATATTGAAAGTCCAAGATGTAGGCGTTGCCATCAATTCTACCAAACTGCATTACCTAAATGGAGAAATTAGTTCCTATGTTAGAGGACCATCAGAATATTTACAGAATTTCTAGCAAGCAGATAATATCAAAACAAAGAAATTACATGGCATTCTGGACAATCAGACATATTGATAATGTACTATAGAGTAGTTATCTTTTCTTTCTATAGCTGCTAAAGCTTGTTAAGCTACTAAATAGATGTAAGTAATGATTTAAACATGTAAAAAATATTTAAAGATATAAAGCATGGCATCTGTGAATACAGCAGTAAAGATATTTAACTGTAATAGCTATATGTGCATAAGCGGAATGTTTTGAGAGAAAAAGTATACCTGTCTCCCATCCAGTTCTATCTGAAAGTTTTTGGCTGACTCTTGTGTCACACGACCTCCAAAATCCAGCTGGTACACTTGTGTGGCCTCATTCCACAATGGCTGTTTATTAGCCATGACATAGACAAAGCCCTGACTGCCAAGACTGCGGTCCTCCCTTTCGTTAGCCTTGCGGCACTTGATCTCCTCCAGTTCGCTAGCCATGCGTAGGTTGCGCTTGCTTTTCCAGCCCTTTTTGCTGCTCTGGCTCTGGTTCATGAGCTCATCACCACTGATGAAGAGCTCCGGCTCGCTCTCTGAGCTGTCCTGGAACTCATTGGTAGTCCTGCTCAACTTTTTCCCCTTGTTCAGTGATTCCCTTTGCCCTTTTGGCTTTTTCTTCTCCCGGCCTCCCAAACGTGGGCTAGATATGAGTGAGTTGAAGTCTGAGAGTGCACGACCTTCTTTTTTACTGGATTTACCCTCTGACACCGTGGGCATGTTGGCCTCCTCGGCTCGGCTGTCCAGCCTTTTGCGGCTTTTTTTAAACCTGTCAGTGCCCTGGGGAACCGGGCTCTCACTGAGGGAAGCTTCTCGCTCCTGAAAGCTGTCATTTGCCTCTGCCAGAGCCTTTGACGTGCTCTGGTGGTTGATGAGTTCAGCAGGTGGGGGAGGAGGTGGAGGTGGGAGAGGCGGTGGAGGAGGCAAAGGAGGTTGAGGAGGGGCTGGTGGTGGAGACAGAATGGGCTTCTCTAAGACTTGCTGGGACTTGCCAGGTAAGGTACTAATGGGCTCTTGCATCGGAGGACAGGGGTTATAAGTGTTCCATGGGTGCAATGCCATTGGGTGAAGCTGTAGGTTGCTGCAAGAACTAGCACCTGGATACATGGGCGGAAGTGGGCAGCAGGCTAAATTAGCAAGGTTCGGTGGGTAGCCTGGAGGAAGAACCATGGAGGGATCTTGCACAGAGGTCACCATGTCATTAGGCGAGCAGGGCGGTGGTGGATTCTGTAAAGACTGGATCTGTGGCCCAGCGTGGGGCCCAACACCAGGAGGGAAGGGGGACAAGGAGATCTGGTAGCCTGGAAATGTCATCGTGTTGGGGTTAGGGGGCAGTTTGGTGGACAGCACAAAAGGCAAGCGGCTAACATCCAATTGTTGCATTGGACCCAAGACCAGAGGAGGCTTGTGGGGGGCTGCAGCACCACCAAGTAAGCTCTGATCTTGCGGCAGCCATATTTGATCAGTACAAGCAGGGTCCCACTGGTAAGGTGGAGGCCGTTTCACTGTGAGGTTCACATCCCCTAGTGTTAGATGTCTCACAGACTTCTCCAAATGGCACTGCTGGTTAAATGTCTCATCTTCCGTGAAGGCAGAGTTGACATACACAGTTCTGTCTCTGCTATTGTCAACAGGGCTTAGAAGGTTGTAGGAGGACTGTGAGGCCAACGATGATGCACTTTTTGAGTGCACTATGATGGTGCTATGTCCTGCACCTTTCCCTGGAGGGAAGTCTTGGCGCACAACGGTTCCTCCAGCGATTCCACTGCTATTAGTGCCTCCGCTGCTTACACTTACACTGGCAGTGCTGCTGTTGCTGCTGCACTGAGTGCATGTGTACAAAGTGGTGGGAGCCCTTGGTTGATAGGAAAGAGTCAATCCACTGTTTATTTTGGTTTTTGTGGGTAGGGTCCGAGCTGTGTCCACCATTTGTGAGACCTTCAGAGCCACGTCCCTGCGGTCACGCCGCAACGTAGCATGAATGAGGCTACTGTCTATCCTTTGAGTGGGACTCCTGATTGTGTTAATCTGATTGGCAGGGTCAGGGTATGGAGGAGGGTCTCCACTCGGTATGGTGTACCGAGGCACAGAGAGGCGGCTGAGAGTTGCCGAGCTGTAGGGCAGCTGGATCTTCTTGCCTTCGGATGACGTGACCCTAAGCGTGGCCGAACCCAAGCCAGACATGCTGTAGGCATTTTGGTTCCGTATCAGTCGCCTGCGAGGGCGGCACACTTCCTCGACATTCCCACTGCTGTCAAAGGTTGTGATCCTTTCATAGCCAAGAGGAGTAGGGTACTGCAGCCCTACTGGGTGCAAAGAGAAGTCATCCTTGCTCAGGTAGGGCTCTGTAGAAAGAGCAGTAGCACCATCACTACTAGGTATGAGGGTTGGAGGAGCAGTAGATGGAGGTGGTGGGGGCGCTGACACAACAGTGCCTGGGTATGGTGGAGGTGGGTTCACCTTTCTCATCTGCATCTCCAGAGACATATCGCTTTCGATAAAGGACTGTGGGCGCGAGGAGCTCGTCCGCAAGGTAAGCGTGGGCGGCTGCTCCACTCGGTCAGGCACTTGGTCTGACAGCTGAGGCATGGGGGGCAACATCTGCAGCTGGTGGAGAGGGATGGTGGGGTAGCCGGTGGGTGGTGGAGGCAGGGTGATCTGCAGCTTTAGCTGTTGCTGCATCTGCTGATGCTGCCTTTGAAGCTGCTGGTGCTGCTGCTGAATTTGCTGATGCTGCTGCTGGAGCTGTTGCTGCTGCTGCCGCATCTCTTGGATCTGCTGCCGGATCTGCTGCTGCTGCTGTTGCATTTGCTGCTGCTGCTGTTGCATCTGCTCATGCTGCATTTGGATCTGCTGCTGCTGCTGTTGGAGCTGGTGCTGGTGCTGCTGATGCTGCACATGCTGTGGGTGTTGCATTTGAGGGTGCTGCGGATGCTGCATCTGCTGATGCGGTTGTTGATGCTGTTGCTGCTGTTGATGGTGGACCTGTAGCTGCTGCTGCTGTTGATGCTGCAGCTGCTGCTGATGGTGCTGCTGCTGCTGAATTTGCTGTTGGTGGTGCAAATGCTGTTGCTGAATTTGTTGTTGGTGTTGTTGCAGTTGTTGTGGATGCTGTTGTTGCAACTGCTGCTGATGTTGTTGTAACTGCTGTTGTTGATGTTGTAGCTGCTGCTGTTGATGTTGCAGCTGCTGTTGTTGCTGCTGCAGCTGTTGTTGCTGCTGTTGAATTTGCTGTTGATGTTGTTGCTGAGCCTGTTGTTGATGATGGTGCTGTAGTTTCAATGTTTGAACTTGTTGCTGCTGTTTTGACTGTTGACTATGATGGTCCTGCTGACGTTGTTGATGACTTTGCTGTGATAAGTGATGTGGAGGCGGAGGAAGAGTCCCAGTCAACAGGGAGCTCATCTCCAGGCCACTGAACATTGCCTGGCCAGCATTTGAGTACCTTGTAGGCAGAGTATGCGAGGTCATTACTGCCTCCTGGCTGTGGTCTGTGGCTGGAACACTGGCAGCTGCTGCCGCTGCAGCAGCAGCAGCTGAGGCTGCGGCTGTAGGGTTAGTCAGAACATCCAGCTGAATATTCTGATTGGCCAGAAGGGACTGGACAAGGCCAATGCTCTGTGTTGGAGACATAGCTTGGGCAGGACTGTGAATCGGGGCAATGGGGATGTTGACTGTGCAAGGAGGATTGTCTCCTGTCACTTCCGATGGTCCCATGACTTAAAAGGAAGTATTATGCTTTAGATTAGACATAGGAAAAATGCAAGAGTTAACAAGAGCTCATCAAGTATGATTTAAATAAGCATACCTGGCAAGTCATCCTCATCCTCACTGAAGACATTTGGGTTGAAGACGGGGAGGCTCATAAAATCCAGGGAGATTTTACGCACCTCTGGCAGAAAGATGGTCATCTGCCTTGGTTGTAGGTGAAGTAGACTGGTCTTGTAGATAACTGCAAAGCAAATAGATTTATACTATAGTAAATTATTGAATACCAAACCAAGTAAAGCATTTTTGTGCATAGCATTCAACTTCTTACCAGCACCCAAATTGGCTGGTAAAAATGCTGCAAGTCCCACAATTTTAAATTTGGTTCCCCAAATATTGGATGTAACCTGAGCCAGATAATTATGCTGTGGATAAAGAAAATTGATTGAAATTGATTAAAATCTATGTATTTAAAATTGTATCATGTATTTAAAAAAGTAACATAAGTGATTAACTGCTGAGCTGGAAAAATCTATGTTACCTCACTGATGCTGTCCATGGTGAATTCTCTTCTTGTAAGACTGGGGGATCGAATAGGTGTTTTCTTTGGTAGCCTTGGAGACCTCGACATCTCTTGGGCAAGCTTTGGGGATTTCCTAGATTCCATATTTATTCTGTTAACACATTAGTTGACACATAGTTGACACCAGTCCTCACACCCCAACAAACACACACCTATACTGTGCCTCTTTATACAGAAGATTAATTTTGACATGTCACTTACTACAATTGCTTTCCTCTAGATCACTTAAATGACTGTAAGTGTAGTTGTATGTCTAAAAATCACCGCCAACACATTTGCTCACACATGCGAAATGTAACATCTACGTTGACATGATATCCCTAGTTGTATTTTTATTCAGGTGAGTACAAATGTTTTGCCATTGATCAGTACCTTGGAAGCTTTGGGGATCTGTTCCCTCTGGACAGCTTTGGAGACTTCCTTCCACCCCATTCATCACTGAGCTCTATGTCACTGGAGTCAGAGCAGTTACAGCTGTCCGTCATGTAGGATGACATCATGCTATTTACGCACACCTCATCTTAAATCATACACGAAAACAAAAACAAAAGATAAATTCTACATCAAGCCATATCCTATTCAGACTTCACAAATGCATCACAACACATTAGATTGCTAAATAACACTACAATTACTAAACAGACTACCTTAGAATTAGTATTTATATATTGTACTATATCCATGTGTCCTCACATGAAAAACTAATACTATGCAGAGTGAACCAAGTTGCAAGTGTTAAATAGTCATACCCACCTGCTTTGCTGTCCACTTTTGGGTCCATGATGACAAACTCGGGACGGAGTTTGCTGATGCGGCGTCCTTTCAGTATGGGCACAAGTCCCCCCAGGTGTTCCAGGTAAAGGGTGTAGCAAGGCCCCCCAGCCTCAGGGGTGTCTTCCGCACGCTTCATGGTACAGTGGAGCCTCTCATTCCCAGATGTGGGGTAGCTGACAAAGTCGCGGATGTTGTTTGGATCTGGAATTGGTGGCTACAAAAACAAAACAATTTTTTTTTTTATGTATGTATGTTTGTCAATCACATGCTTAGTGTCTTCCTTTGCAATATGGTTGACAATATAAACCCAGAAAATGAGAATAAGAACGCAGTTGAAAAAAAATCCATAGTCAATCCTACTTTGATGGTGGGAATAAAGGCAGAGGTGACATAGGAGCAGAGCAGTGAGGGCATATTCAGTTTGCCCACATCCTTCTCCTCCCGCAGGGCACTTGCGATACCCTGCTGGCACAGGAGCTGCAGGCTGGCCACCCTGTGCTCCACGCGCACCACGTACAATGCTGGCCCACATGCAAGGAAAAGCCGTGAGTCTCTGTGCCCCCAGCAGATGGTGCTGATAGGCCTCTGTGGTGGGCACAACAAAAGGCTTGTCAACTGTCAGAGCTCACCCACGCAAAAGATATCATGAACAGCAAAGAATGATATGAGTTGTCATGACCAGAGGCTTTGTGTCTTAGCAACAACTGATAGGAGAAAGGTTTTTTAAACAGTAACCTGTTTATGATGTGCCATCTGAAGCCCAGAATGCCCCGATTCATTTTAATGTACAAATGTGTCTGCAAATAAATCTGTAATACACCTTCCTGTAAATATGCAGATTATGCGAACCCCCACTCTAATGAATATTTTCATTGCCTTCACAGTGACCACCGGCACGACCAGTGGGTAACTTCACAATGACTAGCAGCAGGACGCTTACCTGTGCTGGAGTCTCCAGCGTGTAGATGTGTTCTCCTTGGACATTGTAGAACTTGACGAGGGCATTGCGGGTGACGGGGGCACAGGCTGAGGCAGAGGGAAGGCTCTGACGCTCCATACCAGCCACGGCCAACAGGTCCCCCTGCGAGCACCACTGGACTGCCACATCTGCAAGACGTACACGTGCACACACAAACACACACAATATACAGCTCATACACTCACAGTACATTATAACAGTACATTCTTTCAAATAAAAAATAAGGCCACATGTGACCAAGGCCTTCAAAGATATAGGGAATTTAATAACATCTAGGAAGCACTTTTTTAGTATTTGCTGCACCTTGATTAAATTTGGAGCTCTTTCCTGCAGCACACTCAGAGCTCATTAGCCATCATGAGCACTTTATTTGTGGCTGCTTACCTTTCAGTCCTGAGCGGATGATGTGAGGTGAGAGATCATCATAGTTGTTCATTAAACTAATGTCTCCAGATATGAAGCTTACAGTCAGGAGGGGCTTCAGATTGTGCACTTCAAAGATCAAAAAACATTTTCAACCAAACATAATAAAGTACCGACTGCAATAAAATAACCACACTCAAAGTGTATATATTTCAAGAACATATCTCTGGAGACATGAAAGGATGCTGCCTTCAACTGTACCTTGAGGTGAGGTGTTGTCATCTGTGTCTGTGTCACTCTCTGTACTGTCCTCCACTAGGAAGTCCGGGCAGTTCCAGGACATGCTCACAATGCCATCTGACTCATGCAGGAGGACATGGGCCAGCATCCTCCCATGGCAGTCCATCACAATGACCTGACCATCCGCAGTTCCAAACAATACCTGCAAATATAAACAGACAGCAGTGATAACACTGTGCAAGACCTCCTCTGGACGCTTACACTTTGATTGAGGCAGATCAGAATCAGAAAAAGGTAGGAGTTTTTTTTGTTAGGTTACTGGAATTGTTTATGAGATTATTTGTCAGGTTACTGAAAACATTTAAAATTGTATTAAGTTTTTAAATCATTTTGACAAATTTAATGGGTATTCTAGCACTTCACTCTTTCACCTGAACACTTTCTCCTGTCTCTTAAATGGCTTCACATATTATGTCTCCCTCTTCTGTCTGTGTATTATAATATAATCTATCTCTAGGTACCTGCTGGTCATCAGGGGTCCATATTCCACAGGTGATCTGACTCTCCAAGTTGATCTCTGACGACCAGTGCCTCTGCCCACTCACTGACCCCACCAGAACAAAGCCGTCACGGTAGGCAATGAGAGCCTGGGTGCCATCATGTGACCAAGTGAAGTCACTCACCTCAGAGACACATCAGAAGAAAGAGAAATAAAAACTTCATACCACAAGAGCTTGAGATCATTTGTGAGCCCCAGATGTAGATATCCTTGATAATATCCCGACAATTTGTTTGTATTTGAGCGTTGTCACTGCTTATTACTGTACATTCAAGCTTTGACAGAACAGATTTGGTGTAGGCATTGTTACTCACTTGGGCACCGCGATCATTGACCAGCTCCACAGACCATCTGCCCTCATACTGAATCCACACGAATATTCCTCCCTCCATGTCACATGTCGCCAGCTTCTGAAATGGTTCGTTCCAACGCACCAGGACAACCTGTAAATTGATGTTTGGTTTGGTGTTAACAAACAACTTCTCTTTAATGTTTTTTGCTAATAATTATGTCCAAAGCATGATGGTAAAATGAAAGACAATTTTTTAAATATATAAAATAGTCTGAATCTGTTTTACATACAAATGAAGTGAAAGAAAGTGAAATAAATTAAAATATATTATCTTCTAAAACTATGAATAATCTCTGTATCCATTACTGCACTGTTACATCTAAAAGTCTTTAACATTTTAGCCTAGCAAGTTCTTGAGCTACCTCGCTGTTGTGCCCACGCAGGTTAAAGTTGATCCGTTGTGGGGTGCTCCTGTCCCGGCGGCAGTGGCTGGAGGTGAAGGTCACCCCCACCACGCCCCTCCCATTCCCCGTGGCCAGCCAGCCCTCCTCGTAGTAGCGCCTCCTGCAGACTGGCTTCTCTTTCTCGCTCTTGGGCACGCGGCCCTTCCAGGAGAGGCACAGGATGTTAGAGTCGCTGCAGAGGGTGGGACCGTGCTCCACCGCGGCCAGCATCCCTACTGAGTGACCAGGCTTCCGAGGGAAAGAGACAAAACAAAGCTACAGATTAGGGTCCATTTCACCTCACTCAGCTTCATCAATATTGTTTGTATCAGTAAGTCGTGCAGAGCTTTCATTTTTGTAATAGTTGTGTCCTGTGCAGTGTTATTTTTGTGTTTCCTAGTCCAACAACTGCTGCAACAAGAATGGTCAGAAAATATCAGTATATGCCTTGTTCTTGAGGAACAAATATTGGCGATGCTTTCCAGTCAGAAGCTCTGATTGAATGTTTTGCCCATATTACTGTGGGGTCTAATAGTGATGTCTCTGTTGTTTTGATGTTCTTATTATGAACATCTGCCACACATGATTAAACACACAGTAGCAATAGCTACTCACTTCATAGCTCCTGGACATCATTAGACAGAATATCGTCTTTGAAGATGGGCTCCATTTTGTAATTTAGATGAAATGCGGTAGAGGCTGATTTCCAGAATTGCAGATGTGAGCACAAGTAGTAAGCAGGGGGGGCATCAGGCCATCACACTGCAAAGCAAGATTGCACATGTGCTTAAATTCATTTCATTTGTGAGATCAGGGTCAGTATACAGTGTCATTTGTAGATTACTGCAGGTATAACGAGTCTCTGTGTTTGGCTAACCGTCACCTAATAAGAATGAAAAACAACTTGTATCCTCATTCCAGTCTACCACTGAACTACTGTATGTAAAACAATTTAGTTTTCTTCTGTATAAAATATGTTTAATTGTATTTCCTTCAGATGACAGACAGGTTAAAACGAGAAAAAATGTTCACAAGGAAAACAATGAACAGAGATTTGACTGAAAATTAAATGTTTTCAGTAAAAATGGCAAAATTAATGATTTTGAGACATGAAATGAGTCAAAGATGTGAAAAGGTATGCCTAAAAAGATTGAACTCATCAAACACAAACTGAGTCATTCAAATGGAGTATTTTAAGATGAGAATGGGCAATGTATTGGATAGTATTATGAACATGGATCCAATGCTCTGCCTCGTTACTTAAATGATAATACGTTTAACGTGAGAGCAGGATAAAGAAGAACACAAGTCCACAGTCAAAATAGGCTTTGCCAAATGTAATGTAAAATGTAAATGTAATATGAAAGGGATGTTGGGCCACATGTCCATTTAAAGACACATGCCCTGCTCTTGATTCTATAAGCTGTGACTGCATATTTTCCACTATGAGACGAAGGATTATTGTTATTGATTATTAAGGAGGAGGTTATACTACAGCCAAGGTTCATGAATATATCCATTGTTGTAAGGTCTTTTACAATGCTGTAACAATTGAATATCAAGGTGTCTTCATTATGGCTTCATTGTACTAGATGAACTAAAATAAGAAAATTTGTTCCATTCACCACTCAGAGAGATGTCTCAGTGATCTTGTAAGCCGTATCCAATTAATTGTATTTTGGAAAGTAATTGTCATAGTTCCACCTGATGGTGGATTCTGACTGGATAAATCGAACAATCAGGAGGGTGGTCAAGAATGGATGTCCATGTTTGCTGGGGGACTACAAATGCGAACCTAGGTCAAAATAAATATTGAAATGGCACCATGATTTTCAACATGTTTTACTGACAAAAATGTCAGCGACCTCCCCCATACTGAACAGTGAGTCTCCTAAACTGTCTTCGTTTTTAGGACTTGACATTGGTCTGAGCTGACGTCACGGGACGTGCAGAACATCAGTAAAAATGCAGCTGTTTTTTTGTATAGGCCTACAGTATGTGCATACAGAAAAACGGTTCGCAAGAGACAGGCTCTCGAGGTTTGTGGAATTTGTGAGCTGATGAACTCGAATGATGTGGCCTTCGTATCTTGGGGGAAAATGACTGAACTGTCGTCGTGGCAACAAGAGCCATGATATCACATCTAAAATTATCCTGTGTTTTAAAACACATCTGTAAGGCTAACTTTTTGACATTTTAGACATTTGTTTCATAAGAGCACCACCTACCACATCGACATCTAGAATTAGGTAATCGGTCCATATTCAAAATACGACTCCATGCTAGAAAACGGATGTAATCGACACATTATTTGTGTAAAATATGTTAATTACATATGATTCAGTTTCAACAAATCATTCACAATGACTGACGTGTGCCGAGCAAAGCTGGATAATTACCTATCTGGTAGTACTGTATGTCCATCCCTGCGCATTCCAGAAAATAAAAAGAACGCAGTAGGTAAGGCCAGAAACAAAAAAATACACAACGAAACCAAACTCGTTTAAATAAGAGATAATCCTGTTGGGAATTCTGCGATTGAGCCAGCGAACTCAGCTCGCACTGGTGCGCCTTCGAAAGAGGTTGCCGCATGCGTACAAAAATCCTCCAGTAACGAGGGCGAAAATTTCCATCAATTATGTGGAGCGTTGTCGCAATGTACACGAACTGTGGGGGGATTTTTAAAAATTGTGTTGGCAACCTCGATTCTGACGAAACCGGTTTACGTCACTTGATGGACGACCCTGTGAAAGTGGGCGATGTTTTTTTTGCAGGATGGTAGGGAAAGGTGCATTATTATTCATGATGGAACGCACCCCTGATTGGCGGAACATCTCCCTTTTCACGGTTACAAAATCGTTTATTGGAAACAGAGACGGTTTCACTCCAATTTTATAAAAAAAAATTGTATTTTTTTCTAACTGTTCTGTTCTGAACGTACGATTCACATTGATGTCATAGCATAGTTTAGACACAGCTGATGCCCAAAGTCTAGGGTTATATCACTATAAGCTGTATGTTCATATTGTAATAAACCTAGACGAAAACTAGGAGAGAGTCTACCACAAAAATATACTTTATTTGCATATAATTCATATTACATAACATACAGCCACCTTTCACAACACTGGTCAAGTTATCTATTGTCAAAAAACGTGAATTTAAAGCAGCAATAAAGACTAAAACCTTACAATTATGTTTTCAACATAATTTTGGTGGTCCATCAACTCGTAATAAGGTGAGCCATGCATTTCCTCAGTGGCCCTCTATCGGCTTTAACGGCACTAAACAAGTTTGCCCAATTGGATAGCAATCTGTAGTTCAAGTAAAACTACAATTGACTTGCCTTATGACAAGCTTCTGTTCAGATCTGTAGAGGGTGCGATTTTCAAAACTCCTTGCTGCTGCTTTAAGATTATTTAAATAATTTGTTTAGGAATAGGCTATAGCCGATTGTTTGTTGCTCCATGCAACAAAGGTGCTCCATGAGATGTTGCAGGATTTTAGAGCAATTTTATTTTTTATCTCAAATCGTAGGCATCTGCCCCCTGAATACGCTATAAAAAACCCTGGTTTCGAACGACAATACAGGGGCTGTAATAACTCTAACCTGAGTGGTGTATTCAAACAAACGCTAGCAATAGGAGGATGTGCACTTAAACATAACAAACAACGACAAACCAATTGGCAATAAGATGGGGTGGGAGTTAATGCGCATCCTTTACCAACTTTATTGTGGATTGGTTGGCCGTGGGTTGTTGTGTTTAGGTTTTGTTTGAGTTTACGTTTGAGTATTACAGCCTCAGTGTTGATGTTCGAAACCGGGGTTTTTCATAGCGTATTCAGGAGGCAGAAAGCTAGCCGATCAAGGTGAGATAAAAATGAAATCGCGCTAAAATCCTGCAACATCTCATAGAGCACTTTTAATGTCCGACAAGACTATTTCTATTTTTCATGCTTATTTACATAGTTTTGCAGCTTAGGAAGTCCTTAGACTCGTTCACAGTTGATCTCATCAAGTAAGCCTCTACATGTTTACTGGATCCAATTCCTACTGATCTCCTTAAGTCTGCTCTCCCACACCTGGTTGAGCTGATACTTAATATTATAAATCACTCTCTTATAGCAGGACATGTTCCCAAACCCAAAAGACATCTGTCGTTAAGCCCTGTCAGGGTCATCTGTGGAGCTGGAGGCAGCCCACCCAGGAGGCCAGAGATGCAGAATTAGTACGAAGGCAGGGGTGACCCTCAGCAAGGTGGCAGTGGCATGGACCGTGGAGTGGGTTGAGGACCATTCAGGAGTGCCATCGGATCAAACGGTGGGAGAAGGCCCTCAGCAGGGTGGCATATTCGGTAAGGTTGGTTGGGCACCATCCAGGAGGTAAGTGGTGCAGGTTCAAGCAGTGGAATTCAGGGATGACTCAAAGCTGGATGGTAATGGCATGTAAAGGCAGAAGGAGGAGATGAGTTACAGCAGTCTCCATCAGATTTCAGAGAATGTGTGTGTTATACTGCATGTGCAACCATGTACAGATGTAGGTTAAATGAAGAGAGGAGAGGGCCTGCTTTGGTGGAGGACGTGCAACAGTCTGGGCAGGCATCACCAGTCAGCGCAAAACAGATTTGGTTATTGTACAGGCCTCACTGTACACTGTCACTGCATGTTCTTACCTCAGAGACATCATAGAACCATAGATCATCTTCCCCCAATTTTGCCAGGACACCCCCAATTTTCTCTTCATGGATGTTGAGGGGGGTTTGGGGAGGTGTTGAGGGGGGTTGGGGGGTGTTCGAGGGGGTGTTGAATGGTGGTTTTGGGGGTTTGGTAGTTGGGTGTTAGGGGGTTGAAAAGGGGGATTGGAGTTTGGTTCGGGGGGTGGGGGGTGTTGACTGGATTATACAGTCCTGTGAGGAGGAGTCTGACACGGACAGCTTTGTGTCAGAGGATCCGGATGATTTCCTTGTAGGAGTAGATCCTGTCCTGGAGACCTGGAGAGTGAGTATCTTTCTTTTTCACCGCAGTTGCTATTATAGTATATTTCCTAAAATGTATGCTGCTAAAATGTATGTTGCCATTATAGTATACTGTATTAGCTAAAATGTATGTTTCTAAAATGTTGCTACCATAGTATTTGCTAACAAACCCTAGTATTAGTCCATATAAATACTTATGATTGGTAATGTTTCAAGAGACACTACTATTTTGCATTGGCACATGCATTATGCAGCTAGTAATGCAGAAAGTTATTAATGTCTACTACTGTATGGAATATGAACTTGCACATGGCCCAGGGAGCAAAAATGCATGATGATGTGCGTGTGTAGCTCCTGCATGTGTGTGTGTGTGTGTGTGTGTAAACTTCAGTAATGCTGTAACATGAGAAAGTGCGGGATGTAGTGAAAAACAAATATTATCTTGCATTTTGATATACAACATCACCTGATCCAGATTGTGACTTTTTTGAAAACGATGGTGTATGCATGGAATTATTTTGGAAAATGGAGGGAAGAAAATATTCCTGTCCAATAAAAAATGTGCCACCTCTGCATGACTGCATCCGATTGGAAGTTCTTTTGCCGGCGAAGTTCTCTCCCCCGTTCCAACGAATCCCCAATGTAAACCCGTGTCTTATTTTGTTGCTTCTCAATTTCTCTTCTTCATGCCTTACAGTATGTTCCTCCAAGCATCTTTTCTTCGGACGTGCCTCAGCCATTTTTAAAAAATAATTTACCGACACAGTATTGCTAACTCACACCCGGATTCACGCTGTACAGTCAACAATGTCGCACGCACATTAACCCCCACCTCTTCTTGCCGATTGGTTGGCCGTTGTCTGTTATTGCTTTGGTGCACATCCTCCTGCCCCTAGTGTTTGTTTTGGTATTGCAGCTTCTGTGTTGTGTTTTGAGACCGGGTTTTTCCCCAATGTATTCAGCAGGCAGACAGCAAGACAATCAAGGGGTGATAGAAACAGTTTGAGATAAAAATGAAATTGAGCTAAAATCTTGCAAAATTGCATAGCACCTTTAAGTGGTTAAGAATATTTTAGGGAGGCTTCAGCCACCCTAAAATAGACCTAACGACGGCACTCACAACGCAACATCATCATGAGGCTAGTGAGGAGCATGAGACGTTGCTTTCAAGCTGTCATTGCAGCAATTGGAGGAAACACCTGCTACTAACATTGTCAATTTTTGTTATTTGGGGCTAGCCATTGTTTTTGTTCCAACACGATTTTTGGCCAACTACTAGTCCTAGGACTTCTGAGATAGAGACACCATTCTAAATGTAAAATGTGCGGCCTGATCTCGACTGGTCTGCTTACATTCATATTTTTGATATCTCCTGTTGTTTGTCCGTTATTCGTTTTTCTAGTCGTTTTTCCCATTGAAATGAATGGGAGAAATGTGTGTGTGTGTTCTAGAGCCCGACCAATATATCGGCAGGCCGATATTATCGGCCGATATTAGGCATTTTCCAAACTATCAGTATGGGCAGTTATAATGGCCGATAAATAAATATTTCCAAATTAAAATAAAAACGGACGAAACACATGAGTGTTGGCGTTTTATATACTCAGATAAGCATGACAAAATTTGTGACTATCAATTCCAATATTTTGAATTTGATGTTCCGTTGTGACAATAAAATAAACAAGTTTCTTTTTAAAATGCATTATCATTATTTTCGTTAAAACTCGTAAATAACTACAAATAGCTAATGTTATGGAAATCTTTTAATGTTTTGTTGCGAGTTTTTTTTTTTTTTTATATCGGCCGATATATCGGAATATCGGATTTTTAAACCAAAAAATATTTGTATCGGTATCGGCCTTCAAAATACTTTATCGGTCGGGCTCTAGTGTGTTCTGGAGATAGAGACACCATTCCAAATAAAAAATGTCCGGCCTAATCTCCGTCAAAGACTGCTTATCAAAAAGGAGGTGCTGAGAATGGGACAGCTGAGGAAGACCTTCATTGAACTGGTTAAGTAAGTGAAGGTCTTGATCCTTCAAACTACATGTACAGGTCATTTCAAGGCAATTCATTATTATTTTGTCACATGCAAGGCCAATTTAACATGACGTGTATGACTACTCAGCTTGCTGTCCACACTAACATTTGTCAACAAGGAACAGAAACAGCTGGTGGTGTGGTTTGGGATATGTGCTTCTCTTCTCATTGGTGTGAAATCTGTTGTATAGTAGATAGGCTACAGTATCACCTGCAGGGTTGGGAAAGTTACTTTGAAAATGCAATGTGTTACATTTACAAGTTACTCTAGCTGAAATGTAATAGTAGTGTAACTATTTCAATTACTTTAACAAAGTAGTGTCACAATTACATTTGAATACTTTTAGATTATTTTCCCACATTTTGAATGAATTGTCAACTTCAAACAATTTCCAGATTTTAAACCCTTCTGGGGTTTACCTTACACTATTACTCAACACTGACTGCTGTCAAAATCCTTTCAAACTCCTTAGACTTCAAGTTGAGTCTTCAACACCTCTTTAATCACGTAATTTTACTATTTTTTGAACGTCTATGCTTGCTAAAACAAATATTTGACATTCAATATTTGGTGAATTAAGAAGTTGCCTCTTTTGTGTGGGATTGTGCATATCTGCACCTGTTCAGCACAGCTCATTTTTAAATTTTCTGCAATAGGCTAAGCCTGAACTGTTTCTATCTGGTATTGCAGTCATCCTTGCAACTGCAGACTGCTCGTAGGCTGTACTGTAGATCCAGCAGCAAGTGGATGGAGTTGCCAATTCAAACATGATAAATGTTTTTTTCTGCAGATGATATTCAGATGTAACTCAAAATGTAATCCTGTATATTTTCTTAAAGTAACTGTAATTTAATTAATCAAAGTAATGTAACTAATTACTGTTACTTTAGTAAATTAAATTAAATAAATTAAATTACGTAATTTTGTTGCATGTAATCCGTTACTCCCCAACACTGATCACCTCTACCATTCTGTTTTGTTTTGTGAAAATAGATATACCAGCCACAACGATCATAAAGGCTATACCCCTTTAAAATAAATTTACCAAACTGATTCTTCTTAATTATCCTCACACACTGACTTCAATTCATTTAACCAGCTAGTTGCTCAACAGTCAATGATCACTCAGAATTTTTAAGATGTAGATTATACATAAATTATAGAGAAAACCGTACACAGTGTATTTCAGCACCACGTTGTTTCCTTTATCACACATTTTCCTGCTAACTCCAAGTTCCAAAAGAAACATTAGCTCGTAATGCTAAAACACAACCCTGCGAAGTAATCCAATTCATCAACAGACTGAACAGAATCAGAAAACAACACTGAAGAGACAGCGGAAACGGAAATCAGGGGGGCGTTCCATCATGAATATTAATGAAGCTTCCCCTACCATCCTTAAAAAAAAATTGCATTCATTGGGTAGATTGTCCGTGTCTTACTGCGGTGCGACAGCTTCAGCTCACGCGCCAACTGCCTCCATTATATTTGCATTTCACATGACATCTCATGTCAAAAGTTTGTGATGCTGGTTCAACATTATTGTATGATTAACAAAATCTGTGAACTAAATAGACCTATGTTATCAAACTGTATCCGTGGCTCAGTTATGCTAGTCAGCTAATCAAATAGGTAAAACTGAAACTGCAAATAGTCTACAGTTAAAGATGCAGGAATGTTATGACGGTATCAAGTTCATGAAGAAATTCACAGCTTGTTGAGATTCACCATGCACCATGCATCCTCTCTGGTGTTTCCATTTGTACACTGATTGAGTATTGTAGATTATAGTCATACACTCTCGTCATGACTCAAACAGACGCAGTATACCTAACTAATAAGACTAAATTAGTAATTTTATGATTCAAGCCAACTTTTGGATCAATCTGCAACATGAAATTCAATAGGTCATGTAGTGTGCAGTTGTTTCCTAAATTCATGTGAGCTATCTACACAGCAGAAGTCTGTACATGCAGAGCTTTTATATAGCCTAATGCAATAGATTTTTCAATCACAGACTCAGGTCTCTGTCTCCTGGAAAGCATTGATGACACTGTCATATGCAGGAGGGGGTGTTTGGGTTGGAAGATATCCTCTTAGCCCATTGCCACCAAGCCAGAAAGACTGACGTTTGTTCCCAGAGTTTGGAAGTAAGCTCCCCTCACTGTAGGAGGGGGACTCGATATCCTGAGTGCTGGGGGACGACAGTGGACTGTTGGCCATGGGAGACCCACCCTTTCCTGGAGGGTGGAAAGTGGAAGCCTTGAAGGGCGTCTTGCGGCCAAGCACCTCATCCGTGTCCAGAGAGGCCTGTCGGCGGGCATTTAAGTGGGCAGAAGCATTGCTGCTGTCTACAAGATGTTGAAAGCCATGGCTCCTGTACAGGCCCATTCGGTTGTGGGCACGGGAGCTTTTTTTCCGCTTGGAGGGTCTGGTAATCACTGCTGAGGCTCTGTGTCTGGACAGCCATGTGAGGACGATGAAGATCAACACACCAATCAGGAGCCCCACCAGAATAGACAGACAGAAGGCCAAGATCAAACTCTCTGTGAGAAAGTACAGAAGACTTCATCAACTACATCAGACTACATCAACAAGTTTATGTTTTATTTTTTAACTCATGTTCATGTCTCCAGGAGTAGGAGTGTTATGTAAAAATATATAATTCAATTGAGATCACTGCTTCATATGGAAATGTTTTCTCTTTGAGATAAATTCAACAATCATCCTACAGTAATATTCAAAAATCTGAGACATGGATATGAGCTTTGGTTATAAGGGAAGGTATTAAAGCCATTTTGATGACCTATGCCCATGCATATAGATTTTCAACTGTGGTAACGATAAAGCCAGCAACTGCAGCCTGGAATACAGCCTTACCCATGTCAAACGAGTGCAGAATCTCCAGAATAGGGTGAGTCTCATTAGCAGCCATATTCCCCAAACGTCAGCTGAGATCAGGAGGGCAAAACAGCAAGAGAGCAGCCACCCTGACTGCTCGATACTCTCTGTACCCAACACCAGGAGTGGCTGTGGTAGCTTTTTTCCTTGCTGACCAAAACGGAAACTTTCCCCGTCATGTTTCCTGCCAGTTTCCCCGCTTTTAAAATTAGCATGTACTTGTCTTATCTGTAGAGACCATGGGGCTCTGGGAAAAAGAGGCCTTTTCCTCTTGCATCATTTCCTCCATTACATTCAATACACAACAATGGCTCAGTGCCCTTATTATAATCGCACAAAATAGTTTCTTGAGAGGCGTTATTCCTTTTTTCTTTAGTAATATCTTTTAATGAATATTTTTACTGTATTTTCCCACTTTTCAGCGTGGCTGTACTGTGTAGTGAGAGCCTTTATAATGAAAAAAAAGAAGTCTGCAAAAGCCTGTGGCCAACAGAGTTTATCATCATTTAGGCCTACTCTGTTAAGTTGTTTCCTTCTATTGTCTGCCCTCCCCGGGCTGAAGTTTCCCTCCCACCAAGAGATGATGTGTGCGCCTGTTTGCCTGCTTTTGGCTGACAGCGTAAAGTAGACCAACCATCTACTCCTTTCTTGGTTATTCAGTTTAAACAGCCTCAATACTAGCAAAGAAAAAAGATAGTATAGCAGCTTACCTCTAGATGGCAATGTAGGACAACAAAAGCTCATCTTGCTGACTTGATGACATCAGAAAGTGAAACTTCATGTTTATAAAGTGGGACTTCAGGTTGGGAAAGACCCCAGAGTTTGTCATCTTTTTTCAATTACAAAACCAAGCTTGTCCTTAAGAGCTCGGGGTGTCAAACATAAAACCCGGGGTCGGATGTGTCCCATTACAATTTTTATTGCAGCCCGATTTAAAAAAAAAAAAAAAAATGTGGTCTGGTCTGGTTTGGTCTCAGCTTTGGTAGGGACAATCAAACACTCAACATAGAAACTCAAAGGCATTTTTGTCACCAGTTATATCCACGAGCTATGGTATGGCGTTCCTCTAAGAAAAATACCATATGCCCCGCAGAAAAAAAAATTAAGTAAGTAAATAAATAAGTTTGACATTCCTGCTCTAGCCAATATGTTGATTCATCATTGTAACATCTTTTACAGTAGTAGGCCTAGGCTCTTTGAAGTTGATACTTTGATGCGTTGAGTTATCAGCGAGGCGAAGGACTACTATTGGCTGGGGCAACAATGTTTGACTGTTTCCACTAGCAACGAAAGTAACACATGCGCTTCCTTCTCTAAGGCGGTTCCGTATCCGATGGTTCATCTGCAGTGATAGCTACATTAATTGAGGTTACAAGTGTCTTTATTAAACGCTGAATTGGACAGGCGGTAAACTAACGCACGACGTAATCGAAGAGAAGATGCCTGATGAAGGTAGGCAGCAGCTGACAAGGAGGGCATGCGACTTTCGCCTCCTCACTTGTACATCGTAGACTATAGGATGGCAAATAGTTTTGGACGTTCAAAAAAAATCGAGTAGCTTATACATTAAAATGACAGTCGCTTTAAGAGTAGTCTCTTCTTAGCATTTTTAAAGCATACACAGTGTTTTATTGACTAAACATTGCCTGCAAAAATAATTGTTTACAGTTTTGTCTTTAAAATGCGTATTATATATGTGTTTCATCTGCAGGCAAAGTACTGATAAAAGGCTCCTACTTTTGCATTACTGTGGACCAGGCCAGAGAGAAGGGCTTCTATTGGATAAGAGAGGTGTTCAACACAGTAGGACACTGTCCAACACTGTGTTCTGATTGGCAGGCTTCTTTTACAGCAAATCAAGTTCCTCTAGTCTGTATGCAGTAGAGAGTGAGGGAGTGAGAGAGAGAGGGAGGTGTGTATACGCAGGAGGGCAGTGGGGAATGCCCTACTGAAAGAGAGCACCGCTTTCCTAACTGCATCAAGAATCTATTCCAGTGATCTGAGTGCCCTCCAGGGGCTCTGCCACTGGACATTATGGCTTCTCCGGGGCCATTTGGTCGGTCTGGCAAAGACATCATGAACCTGATGCAGAGACTGCAAGGTAGGTGCATCTCTTCTTTCTTGCATCCACTGCCTGTCCTGTCTGGGCTGGGAGATTTTTTTTGCTGATTCAGGGTGTCCTCGACTGAAGTTTGCTACCTCCCTTGTGTTGCTTCTATTGTGCTGCATTCATACATAATGTTACACACACTCTTTCACTTCTTCTAATTTCTTTTTTGACAATTGCTGCACACACACACACACACACACACACACACACACACACTCATGAATAATTCAATAATTCCATTGGAAACGACCCATCAAACTCTGCTAATGCATGCTATTATCATAGGTAATGCTGACTGTAAAAACTTAAATTTACTCCTATAGCAATGACTACTTGGCTTGTGTTCCCAAATCACTTGGTATCACAGTGCACCCGTCCATAAAAGTAACCTTGTGTAATAAGGTTATTGTGTAATTACTGTAGTAATAACAAAGTAGTCTCTGACCCTTACTTGTGAATGCCCCTGTATGAGCAGTGTGGGATGCTGCCGCTGCCATGGACTTTGTTTAAAGGTGTCTCCTCTCCAATAACTCTAGCTCTCTGCACTGCACCACTGTAAGAGCTGCCAGCTCCCTTATTCTTTTATCTTCTCTCTCTCTCTCTCTTCCCCATCATTTACTGTGCTCTGCTTTCCTCCCTCGACTGCTCTCTAGATCCCCATGTCTCCCTTCTTTTTTTTACTCTCATATCTTCTCTCCTTTGCTCTCCTTCCTCTCTTTCTCACTATACCTCTTCCTGTCTGTCACAGCTTGTCTTTATTGTTGTTTTCAACAGCTTATCTCTTGTCCTCTGTGTAATCTTGCTTTCCTCTCTGCAGTCATCATCTGCTCACATCATCTGGCACAACTGCTTACTACACTCTCTTTTTTTTCTCAGGTTTCTTAGACAGTGTCTTGTCTAAAACCTTGTCTTCATTCATGCAGGGTGTCTATGCCTATCACCCAACCCCTCACAGGTCCCTGTGAGGACCAGGTAGCTATCTCTATCACCCAATAGCTGATTGAAGGCATATATCAAGGGCATATATCACAGGAATGCCCCACAAGAAATATACTGGTAAAACCATAAAGACTGTTTTGTTGATCAGTTGTTAAGTACAAGAGTAGCTATTGTGGTTCATGAGCCATTCAATTACATTCTAAGAATACATCACAAAGGCCTCTGTGTAGAAATACTGGCTCAATCTGTTACCACCACCACGCCACGTGTTGCTCTTTCCTGGTTTAACTGCCTGAAGGAGAAAAGGAAAGAGAAGGGTTTTTCTTCATAGTCTGTGGTTACCACTTCCTCAACCTCTTTCTGTTTTGATCATCTTGTTTCAGTGCTACTATCATGATGCCACTTCATACCGTTATGTTTTACTTTCTTCAGCTGGAAGCCATTAAAGCCATAATATAGCATACACAAAGGCTTACTCAACACTGAATACAAAGATGGCCTCCTCTAACCGGGTGTGGAGCCTCTCTGTGTGTAGCTACTGGCTCTCTCTTTCACTTTCCCAATTGCCTTTGTCTCTTTGTCTTTTACTCCTTAGTACCTCAATTTGCACATCTCAGCTGTCTCAGGTAGGCGGAGACAGATAGGCTCTCTCTCAAGGTGTTGTTCTTGTTTCAGTGTTTTGTTCTGTGTGGTTGTGTTTTGGCATGTTCAGGTGTCCTTGAAATGTGAGTGAAATGCAAGACTTGTATGTTAGCATGTGAAGCTGCCAGTCAGCTTGTTCCATACATTTAACAAAAACAACAGCCCTAATAAATATCATCAGTAACCCACCTACCACCACTCCCTTCAAGGTTATAAGGGAGTTTTCCTTTTTATGTAAACATCACTAATGGAAACATCACTAATAGCTGGCAAGAGGCTGAAATGTGACGTCAAACACATATACATACTGGTGTTCTTTTCCTGTTCAAAATCCATTTAGTTCTAACATGTCAATCTGTCAGCTTCATGTTAAAAAGAAGAATCAGTCTAGATTTGTCATTTGCTAATATCCTGAATTAGTTTGAGACCCTTTTATTCCTTCTTTCCCTCAGTTGTATTTCTGACATGAGGTGAATGTTTAACAGACAGCAGGCAGCTAAAGCTGATCTGGATATTGACCTTGGGGAAAAGACAGATCAATAACAAGTACTCATGCTCAGTCTCAGATTCACTTGAAGCTGTTGTCGGCCAAAGCATTTAAATGGATTGAAATGACGTTAGGGAGGTCTGTGTTCACGTTCTGATTCACCATATTAGTCATGGCCTATCAGGAGACTTTAAAACAGTACAGAAAGTGTTGTGTACTATGTATGTTTAAAGGAGGCATCAAATGCAAAACAAGCTTTGCCATGGCTTTGACGAATTTGGAAAGGTTTTGCAAATTTCAAAGAGCATGAGGCTTCATTTGAAAAGCTTCATCAAAGAGCATGAGGCTTCATTTGAAAAGCTTCATCAAAGAGCATGAAGTTTCATTTGAAAATCTTATTAATAGCCAGTAAACATTAGAACAAAGCATCTGTGTCCTCTTTAATGCAGTGGTTGAGTTTTTAGTAATGCTTAAGGGTAGGTAAGTTTGCATTAGGAATAAACTGTGATGTAAATGCAAAACGAATGTGAATTAGTAGTTATGCAACGCAGTCTGAATGGCTAAATTCACAACAAGTAGGTTGGCATGATTCAGAAGCCTGTACACGCAAACCATTCACCTCAGTTTTAAGACAGATCAGCAGCTAGCATGTCAAAAAGCAGGAAGTCCCAAATAACAGGAAGGAAGATGCAACCACAGGTTTGTGTCTGTACGCTGTAAATTTCATTATTAAAATGCACATACACATGACACGCACACATTACTGAAAAAATACTATGTGCTTTTTAAGGTACTAAGATGTTTGGTTTGGAATTGGTGTAGAAGATTCAGGAGGACACTATAGTAACCCTAGTGCATGCAGAAAACATACAGTTGGCACAACAGGTTTGCATATGTTGTTGACACTCGGTTGCCATGGTGGTGGTAGTTAGGGTAAATAAGGACATACAGTACATTTTTGTGTGGTGATGATGTAAAAGTTGTGGTTAGTACCTTTTGATTTCAGGATGGTTGTCACCGCCTGGTATTTTTCCTCTAATTGAAGAAATAGGTTGCTTTTCATGTTTTTATATTGGCAATTTAACAGCATTTTTGTGTATGTTGTTATTTTGTCATGTATGTCACATAGAGTTCATTCTTCGCCCCGTTAGACATTAGTGACTACATTTATTGGGCCATGTGAAGGATAGCAAATTCCTTGCTAGTGTTCTTCACTTACAGTTGTCCTGAATGTTCAGTTGCCACCATACATTTCCAGTGTAGGGCTTTCATGTTCAAGTATTGCACTCACATCAGATGTTCCCCAGGGGACTGTGTACTCTGGCAGTTGCATTGTAAAGTCGCCTGATCCACTGACCCTGACGCTCAGCAGGACGGGTGTCCTGATGACGGGGTGTGGTGTTGTCATTGTTCACTATGGTCCACCTCAGGGACCACACACTTCCTCTTAGCCCTTCCTGTCCACATTTACCTGCTCAGAGTGGCCTGGGCAGACCCCTGTTGCCACCATGGTCTGGCTGATAACGGCCATCAGTGCCCATCAGTATTTTTTTTATCTCCCCACAAATCACTGACCATTATGCTTCCTTTGTGTGCAAATGCTGATAAAGTGTTTTTTTTATCACAATATAAAGTCACCAATATTCTCCACCAAATATGTAATGCTTTAGGCATGAATGAGACCACGTCTGTTGTTTGATGCTTTGATGCTTTGTTTGATTACTCAGCAGTTCATCTCAAATTAGTGAATTAGTAAAAAACTATAAATATCTTTCATCGACCACCAAGCCTCATTATTCGGTTGAAACCGGTTAAGCAGTCAAATTTGTTACCCTAGGGTTAAACTTTAAGCCAAGCCATCAAAATACAATTATAACACCGGCCTATTTTTTGAATGTTCGCTGCGCTGCCGCATCTGATGTACACAAGCTATGGCAGATGCGGTTTTGACTTAAAGGTATAGTTCGGTTTTTAACACTTTGAGCCCCTTTCACAGGTTGTTTAAAATGCAATAAAGTTTGACGATTGCTCCTGTCTCGGCTATTTGGGAAATATAGAATCGCCTCTGCCTGCTTCAAAATGTCTGGCAATGGGCATTTGCTGTTTCTATCCTTAAAACACTAGTCTTGTTAGTGGTTAGTGGGGTTCGCTGATGTCCCAACCCAAGTATTGAGCGAAATACAGTTTCTGTCATGTTTTATTTGCCATTTTGTAAGTCCCATAGGTTTCTATTAGAAGACTATTTACTCCTTAAAGTAACAAAGTGCTAAATAAAACATTTCACTACGATACATGTTTTGGAACATCACTGCACTTGTTCAGGAACATTATCTGCACTTTCCTTTTCTGGAAATAATGCAACATAGCAGTGAAAATAAGATTTTGAAAAATAGAAAAAAAAATTTTAGGAAACAGCGTATTTCTGGCATGTTCCATCACTTCTTTATGTTTGTTTGTTGTGGTTACTGTGACAGTGTGGAAGTGTTGTTGCTAATGGCTGTTGCTATCTTGGTCATTATGGTAAAAATGGCATAACCACCAAGATTGCCACAGAAGTTTTGTGTGTTGTTGTGTAGAAACTCAGCCCTTGGCTGTTTTTCTTTAAAAGCAGCTCTAGTCTATATAGTTTGCAGCTTTTGAACTTGGCAGTGCTACCACTACCATTCACAGCAAACATCCCACCTGTCTCAGCAGAGTGGAATACTAGGGCAGACGACAGGTGTCAGGCTGAGTGATAAGGCTGTTCGATTCAGTGCAATCAGGCATGGCTGACCACACACAGTAAAATTGGCAGTAGGCTGCTGAGTGAATGGGCTGGCTATCGGGGGGCTGCTGGGAGAGGCTCTCTGTCAGGTCAGGTGCAGGTGGCAGGGGGGTAGGAGTGGGAGCTGAGCTGACAGACTGATGATATCTCTGAGCCTGAACTTCAGCTTGTACACTAGCACTTAGAAGTAATTCACTAGAAATGCAGCATACACTCTTTTTGTCTGGTTAATTTGTTTTTTGTTTGTTTGTTTTTTGTTATATAATGTCACCAAGGACAGATATTACTGATATTTCTTTACTGATATTATTTTTTGTAAATGTAAATTAAAATTGTAATATTACATTAACTATTGTAAAAAAAAAAAATTCTAATATAAATTTAGTTTGCAGTATAAAATGCACATAGTTTGCATACCAGCAGAAAGTGGGCAAAGAATCACTCCCAAAAGATATTACATTCAATGACATGGTACATGCAAAATCAAGCACGATTTTCTTATTTTGACTCTTCTAGCTTTCATTGAACACTAGATGTCACTGGTCTACTATGTTATATGTGCTACATGGGAATTGAAGAATTTCATAAATTAGTTAGATTTTATCTTTAAAAACTGATTTCATTTGTCTATGTCAAATAAATTCATTTTCATTCAATTTATTTAAAAGGTTTTTGCACAGTCATGGCCATTTTTTCCTGCATTTTTGGTGTAGATTCTTAGCATCCAGCATTGCTTACAACGCGTCACCGTTCTTCCTCTGTGTCAGAACAGATGGGACCTGTGCTGAGGTGTTTAATGATAGCTGTGAGTAATGTATGCAGTTTTTTAGTGACTTCTGTCATCCGACCCATGTGAAAAGCAACCCCCACTGTCAGGGGTACTCTCACTGGACACGAGTGTGGCTGCATATCATTTTGCCTGGGCATTCCCTTTTTGACTACATCTACAGCCAAAAGAAAAACGCTTATGACTCTCAGAGGGGCATAAAGAGAAAAATTGATTTTTAGAAATAGACTTTACAAACAATGATTTGTCTCTTCTCTCCACTCCCTAAAACTATTCAAAGAAGCATGTGGCTTGGAATTCAATTAGACATGATTCAATAATGCATGATGCTAAAAACAATGCCAGAGTTCAGAGCAGAAGAGTGGCCTCAACCATGTCACGTCTCTAAACAAGCAGGCACCAGCATGACCGTGGAAGACCCTGCCAGTGTCTCGGGAACAAAGCAGGAGGAAGCCACAACCTAGGCTCTAGCTCAGGGAGCGAGCGCTGGCAGGGGCGGGGGGGTGACAGGGGCGGGGGGGGGGGGGGGGGACTGGGAGTAGTAGAAGAGTAGAAAGAAGGAGGAGGGTGTGTGAGGGGGGCCCTTGCCCAAGGAGCAGGTGGCCAACGCCTCCTCCGGGTGTCACATGAATGATTTAAAGACCAAGACATTGTATTGGACTCTGCCACATTCAACATGTCCTCCTCTGCTTGTGCTCTGAGTTAGCCAGTCAGGGAATAAGGCTGTAGTTTATTTGTCTCAGTGTGTTAGCCTCTGTTTTTGTGATTTTGTCCCACAGCGCTGTAAATTTCACCATATGTACATAAATCTTCGCAAGCGGGGATGGGGGGGGGGGGGGGTGAAACAAGTAAAGTAGATAAGTCAGTGATCATCCGCAGTAATGGTTTTAATAAGAGGCCATATCTTATGGAGAGAGTCTTTATAGTCCTCACCAAATAACTGTGTGCAACCCCACCACCCCCCC
>JAGFZM010000011.1:1036124-1049882 GCA_017657215.1 Limnothrissa miodon
ACACACACGCACACACACACACACACATTACTCGTGTGCGCCCTCTGCTGTGTGAGGATCAGGCTTGCCAGGCTGTGACATCATCGCCGTATCCCACTTGCCGATTGGCTGCGTGGAGCTGTGGTGTGTTTCTCCAGACGGATGCTGCTGCCTGCTGCAGCAGACACGCACACACACACACACACACATACACAAAGAGAGACACACAATGTAGAGCATGTTTCAGAGAAAGAGAGGGAGGGGGGGTCCTAAGCCCAGCTCCATTAAGAAGGCTGGTGTATCACAGGCTGCACACCAGATCCTGAGCGTCACTTTGTGCGTGCGTGTGTGACGGTGCGCGTGTGTGTGTGAAAGGAGCAGAGGGAGGAGAAAGGAGGGGAGGAGTGGACTGGAGAGGGGGAGGAGGGAGGTTCCATCTCCAACCCCCAGCTGCTCTCAGTGTTTTCAGGGGAAAGCTGCAGCCGGCTTGCCTCCACTCCGCTTCCTGGAGGAGGAAAGGAGAGGGAGAGATAGCCAGCCCTGTGTGTGTGTCTGCGTGTGTGTATACACGCATGTGAGTCTGTGTGTGTCTGCGCGTGTCTACGCTACGAGTTTTTTTTATCCAAGAGATCCTCTCCTATCTGTGGATGTCATGCTCAGATGTTAGCATGTCGTGCACACACTGACACACACACATACACACTCCAAAGCCCTGATGAAGGGCATAGCCGATGATCGGGGCTGAGGATAGAGAATGGCCCACTTTAAGGACGTGCCTCTCAAAAAGACCACCTCCCTCAACTTGGTGACAGGATTCTTCCAGTACCTACGCGGTAAGTGGGACAGACACCTGCCACTGCGTTTCACGCAACCACATATTCCTCATGGACTGAAAATACACATTTCAAGCACTCGTGTTTGTTTTTGAAGGTGTGTGTGTCTATGTATGTGATCAGGTAGCGCTCAGTGGCATGCGTTTTAAAGATGCACTACACATCTGATGCTCCTAACGTCCTGCTGGGCTTTCTTAGAGGATGCTGTGTTTTATAAACATTGATGTGTGTTGCCCGTAGGCCAATGTGTGCATGTTTATTTTTGTTCATGTGTGTGTTTGTGTGTGTGTGTGTGCGTTGATGACATGCTCTTCTGGCTCTATGTTTTTGCGCATGTCATTGGATTAAAAATGGCTCATGCGTGCTGCGTCCGCGCCGGCATATGTGCCCGCTTGTGTGTGCGTATGTGTACTTGTGCTTGTGTGGATAAGGTTTGTGGTTGTATGTGTTGCTTTTTAAAATGTGGTCAATGCACAGAAGCATTTGATGCCCAGCATCCTAATGTGCGTCAGTATCCAGTTGTCTCCTTAAATTGTCATGTTATCTCATGTTATCTCAGACAGTACTGTTGTCGTTTAAATATCTTTTATGGAAACCAGGCTATTCTTATCCTTCTGCTCTATTTCTGTCTGATTTCCTTCATCTCGCTGAAGGGTGTCTCTGTCTAAAAGAAGCATGGCTCTATGGCTTTGGTCATCTTTACATCATCTGTATCTTCGAAAGCCATTGTTTTTTGTGTGGAACTTGTGTGTTAACAAGCCAATGGTGTTTGGTTGTTAGCAAATAAGCCAGTTAATATGCATTGACTCCACAATTCTAACACTGACTATAAAGAAATATGTATATTTTTTTAATTAAATTATCCAAAAATATGGCAGTGAGATCAGAATTCTTTTGTCCTCATTTCCCTAAACAACACAACAGCAGTGTTCCTAATGCAGAGATGGTCTTATGTGTGAGCTATTTTGTTTAGGTTTTCTTTTGTTAATTGTATGCTTTCTTAGTTATGATATTCTCAATCCATATAGAATTACATGCCAAATGAAACTAGCTGCCAATTCATTACTTGTTCAGATCAGCTGAGATTGCTGACTGATTCTTGCTTTTTTGGCATTGTTTCTGACACTGATCCAGGTCCAGTTCAGAACATCAGCGCCACATCATGGTCCAGTCCATTGTAATTAGGGTCCCATTACTCTCGCTGATGCCTGTCATTTCTTTCATTGCGCCTCCAGTGTTGTTTTCTGTGCATGTGATTCCGTGGACATGCCAACTCATCTCCATGCTTCTGTGGACCACCATATTAATGCTGACTTATGATGATGCTTTTTGTCAGGGGAATGAATCCTACAAGAGACAAATATTTCTTTCTTTTCTTTCTCCTGGGAAGTAAACCCCTGTGTGATAATGTGGGTGTTTCTGTTTCAGATGAGCAGGAAGTGGTCCAGAAGAGAACCTTTACCAAGTGGATCAATTCCCATCTGGCAAAGGTAAGAATCTGATGGCATCATATCTCTTTCATTTTTGAATGGCACCAAAAGCTTTTATATTGATGAGCTGATATCTACAATTTTTTACATGCCATTCTTTCACACTGGACATCCACCTGGTTGCTTTGGCTAAAAGCATCTGCTAAATGCCAGGAAAATGTAACTTTTCCATTGTCCATGGTCCTGGTGCGTTGGTCTTGAGGTATCTGTAATGTCTGGATGCGGAGAGGTCATTTCATATCCCTGCCTATCACTACTGTATTAGTACAAGATGACCTGACCAGCTCCAGGAAGTGAAATGTCTTCTCTAGTATATTAGGCCAGCTGTCGGGATTTGTAAAATAGGTCATTGCCCAGGTAGAACTAACCACAGTGAAATCAGCTAAATCAGCAAATAGACTTGTGGAAAGCCGACAGACAGGACTGGCTCTGAATTTAAATAGAACGTTGCCTTATTGGAGAGGGCATTAGAGTGGTGTTCGATTGATATTATACAAATAAAGTCCTCTGTGAGCTACACATTTGTGTGCTACCTGCTTAGAAAGATGTCTGTGTGGAGGCTCTTTAGAGTGTGTGTGACTAGGTGGGAGCCCCTAAGTGCTCATCGTGCAGTGGCCTTAAGAAAACTGTGAAAGCAAGTAGGGGCAATGACTACTGGGAGATGGCCTGCTTTACGGTAGGACCGGGGCAGCATGGAGAATGAATGTGTGTGTGTGTGTGTGTGTGTGTGTGTGTGTGTGCACCATAGTATCACGTCTGGCCTGTCAGCCATGAAGCGTCTAATGAGCTCACTGACCCGATGCCATCATGACTGAGATGCACACGAAGCATCACTGTAATGGCATAGAAACAACGAGTCACCCTGCCTGCCTCCGACCAGTCCCTTAGCATTTCAGACTACTCTGAAGCAGTCCAACACACCAATACCAACAAGGCAGTGCTTGCAGAGTGAATGCAGAATTGTGATTCCCTCCCACCTCAGAGAAAAGAAAGGTCTCCATTCTTGGTCGTGTTGTTGACTGCAGCAGCTTTCCGAAACAAATCACACCCCCACACACAAACACACTCAGACATACACACAGTGCAAAGTGTAGGTGGCTTTTTTTTGTTGTTCTGCACTGAGAGAAGAAATAAGGGTCATTCATTCGCACAGTCCCAGCGTGATAAAACACCATCTTTGCCTATCCGCCACGTGGCTATTATAATGGGATGGGTGCTGTCTCAGACCATGAGAGCATAGCATTACCTATGGGCCTAGTAGGCTATGAGCCTACTTCAGATACAGCTGCATGTCACTGCTCTGTTGCTGCTGGAGGTTTGGTCGTTTGTATTTTTAGCCTTTTGTACAAGCGCACCACATTGCACACTACACTGTGTCTAAACTCTACTCTAGTTCAGACGCTGTAGCTCTGCTAGCAGTCAGGAGGCATTATGCCCAAAGACCAAGCACAGGCAAGACAGGTACGAACGACGACTGACAGCCCTGCCACTCAACCCTGCTCTTGCTGTCACTCTGTTTCATCCTGTTTGTGTGTGTGTGTGTGCAACATTGTTTTTGTGGGCGTACATGTGTCTTTCTGTGGCTACACGTGTGTCCGTCTGTGTATGTATGTATGACTGTGTGTATTTGTGTGGGTTTGTGTGTGCTTACAGTATCTGTGTTTGAGTGGTCACTGTGTTTATGCGTGTGTTTGTCTGTGTGTTTATGACTGAGCGTGCATTTGTGTGGGTGTGTGGCTGTGTGTGTGTGTGTGTGTGTGTGTGTGTGTGTGTTTGTATGAGGTTATCTTTGGTAGGGGAGCAGTAAATTTGGAGAGGGCAACCCAGTGCAGATGGGCAGGGTGAGTGTGAGGAACACAGCCCTGTGGGAAATGTTCTGCTCCTGCGGCTCTGGACACTTGTGCCCAGCTCTTACTAACAACACGCACAGTCCCCATGCCTATTATTACCAGTGCTTTTATCCTTTATAAAATATAATATAATATAATATAATATAATAATTATTATAATATTGTGTCTGAATGATATTTCCATAAGATGCTGTACTGTGTGTGGATGACAGAGTAGCAGTGAAGTCATGGAATAATCACAGAGGAACATGACAGAACTGAGAGGAGAGAGCAGAGGTCAACCAGATGACTGACTCCAGGCCACAGTCTGAACAATAGATAATAAACAGGCTACGCTTGCTAAAATGAAAAAAAAAAAAAACAGAGACAGGAAAGGTGGGAAGAGGATCAGCAGGATTTTGCTCCATGCAGACTGTGCAGTTCATCAGCCGGCCGTCTGTGGCCCAAAGTGTGAAACAAGGCGCTAAGTCTCTACTGAGCAGAGATGGCCGAGGCCAAGGGAAATAATAATGAGGACGAAGAAGTGTGCAAAGTGAAATGAGAATGACGTAGGAAGTGCTGCTCTTCTAAGAAAACAGAGGCCGACGTTAAGACCTGCCATCTAAGGCATGCGGTGGAGGACAGTCTGACTGCTGAAATGAAAGTAATGCTGAAAGGAGAGAAAAGGCCTCAGTAGATCAGTGGGGATGATTTTTCTTGAGGGATTAGAGACACACATTCCTCGAGCCCAGGATATCGGGGCTCCTCCGCCTCTGAAGAAGATGGCTGGGTGAGATTTTAATCAGCAGAGGCAGATAATCGCAGCCAGCAAGGTATTTAGCGTGGCTGCCGGGCTCCCACAGAATGGCTCAGCAATATACCTAATGGACGCTTAATCATGAACCAAAACACCAGAGAGCAATAGCACACAACTTTCTGTCAGGCAATATCAACAACAGAATTGTTTTGTATTCACAGTAGGGCACTTTACAGAATCCTTGAAACTTCATTTTGTCTGTCTGTCGGTCTGTCTATCTATCCGTCTGTCTATATGGATATATATTTTTTTTTTCAGCCTGTTCTCTTGCAGCGATGATGAGAGTCAGATTTTGTGAGCAGGGTCTCCTGATATACACCATAGCCACTCAGTTTGCTGAGTCACAGAGGCTGCTGTCAACAAGCCACCCCCCTCACCCCCTCATTGCTTGGGCCATTGAAGTGTGGGCTCTTAAGCATTCCCATCAGCAGAGATTGGGCTACTGGCCTGCACTCGCATCAAGCCTCTGAAAGTTTGGGGGAGAATCTAAGTAATGCAGGCTGTGCTTTGAGAGACATTATTCAGGGCTTACAGACACGGGTCGGGCTGAGCATACCAATAGGCAGCAGGGGGGTGCCTCTACTCTCACTGCCTATTAGCAAAACAAAGCAGGGCCATAACCAGGACGACACAGGACTCATGCAATGAAAGAGAGATCTCACGACTCCATTTGGTCTCATTTCTCTTCTGTACTATAAATCTGCATGTCGAGCAGAGCTGGTGATTTTTTACAGAACAGATTTCATTGATTATTTTAGCGATTTGACAGTCTCATTTTTTTTAGCAGAATCCTACAGTAGTATCTCTCCTAATTCTTAAAAGTCTATTCACATCAAGAACTATAGAGCTAACCATAGCTATCATAGGATTAGTGTCCACACTATGTAATGATCTCAAACGTCCCTCCTCACCCAATAAATATAATGGATATATTTTAGGGAAGGATCGGCAAAGGACCTTGGGTCGGACTCAAACCCGGGTCGCCGGATTCATGGTATGACGCCTTAGTGTAGATTATATATTATACTGGTATGAATCAACTTTACGATTGGCTGATTCGTGGCAGTTAAGGGTTTTAGGGCTAAGGGAATAAGGTTTGGGAGGGCATTGATTGGGTGCATGTATGCACAAGATTCTTCATTTTCTGTCTTTAAAGTCAGCCCCTGGGCATTGTTCCAGTATCATCAAAGGAGGGTTTCCTGTTGTGTAGCTTTTCAGGTGAAACTGTCACCCCAGGGCCCTTACACGGCAGGGAAATGTAATAAAAAAGCAACTCTGCTCCCCCTTTCAGTCCCTCCAATTTACGATCTAAGAAACTACTACGAGTAGCATCAGTGGTATTTTGTTATAATTTTGAATTAGTTGAAGTCTTGTCTCAAGCTGTCTATTTTCCTATATTCTCAAGCAAATTAGTACACTGTTTAGACTGCATAGCGTTAATATTGTAGTATACACTAGATACAGTATCATATTCTATGTACACATTTCCATACATTTAAAAAATCCTATAAATTTTTTTGGGATTCTAAATTGTATATAATACTGATTTGCAAAATCTTTAATATTTTATATTAAAATATTTATCCTGGTCACAAAACTTTCTGATTTCCCTATTTCAGCGTCCTAAGAATGTGGCTTGAATAGCACAAAGCAAACACATTTCGCAGTAGCTGTGTTTTGGAGTTGTTTGTTGTAAATGTTTAATCGGAGGCTGCATTCTGGTTACTGTAGTAAAACTAAAGCTGAAAGCTGATGATGCTTGAGCTTAGGGGTGGGCGATATAGTCTAAAATTTATATTGCGATATATTTTGAACCATAGACGGTAGATGATATATATCACGGTGTACTTTGGTATGTAACTTACAGCATAACAGTTTCTTAATGGTTACCGTATGTACAACAGTTGTTTAGTCATCATTCGGAGGTGTTTATATTGGACTCTCAAATTCACACAGAAGTAAACTGGTAAGCTGCATTTGTGTCAGGCAGTAGCTGTTCAATTTATAGGCTCTTCCACAGTTTCGTTGTAAGAATGAAAAGGTGCTATCAGTAAGGTGAAGCTACAGGTCAACATTTTTTCACATGGTTGTGGAGACGCAATGAACCTATCACGGTATGCCGATATGACCCAAAATCTCTATCATTGGCCAAATGCATATTGCATACGGTATATATCGTCTATATTGCCCACCCCTACTTGAGCTAAAAAACACTTTATGTTCTGCCTTTCCCTTACATTCCCTTACTGATGGGATATTCTATGGCTGTTCTACTAGCATTTTGCCTGCTTTATTTATTCAGAATTCAGAACCTCTACTGAGTTTAGAGAAGTAGACCAAACGCAAAAGTAATTCTGACTTTTCTGAATGTAATCAGAAAACTGACATTGTGTTTTCTACAAGGTCAGTCTCAAGGTCAAAAAGTTCAAATCAGTCCAGCCTCCAGGAAATGACCCAAAGTTCATTCCATCATGGAAAATGATTTCCAGATGGTCACTGTATTTTTGTCTTGAGAAATCCTGATGGGGCTTTCTAACTATTATGAATAGTAATCAAATCCTCAATATGACACAAGTTGTGTTAACTGTCTAGCTCTGCCAATAATTGAGCACTTGCTTAACATTACGTGCTTCAAACTTGTATGTACCTCTATTTTACTCCGTGGTAAAATATAGCTTTCTCGAAATGTGTAATTCAGTTTTTCTTTTGTTCCACCTCAGTGCAAGCCTCCACAGAAGATCAATGATCTGTTTGAGGACATCAAGGATGGGGTGAAACTCCTGGCTCTGCTAGAGGTGCTGTCCGGACAGAGATTGGTGAGTGTCTGGCGCTACTTGTAACTGAAACTGGCAAGCATTTACTTTTTATATAAATCAGTTTTAGTGGGACGATAAGTGTTTTTAATAAACCTCCATAAAGTTACATCATGAGAAATCTTGCGTAAAAACATGTGGTTATGTTTTTATTTTATTTTATTGTGAACAGAAGTTTGCATTAGGAAATTGATATAAATAAATATAAAAATATAGAAAAATAATTGGAACATGGGATTTTGATTGATCATGATAGCCATGTGCTGAGTGATCAAAATGTTTTGAGTATGCCATAAACCATAGCTATTTAAAATATTAGCCATAGTATTACTAATTCATGTATAATAATATGGGTGAGATGGGTCCTCTCCAGGAACTAATGGCGTGTCCTCATTCTCTCCCCTCAGCCATGTGAGCAAGGCCGGCAGCTGAAGAGAATCCACTGGGTGTCCAACATCGGCACTGCACTCAAGTTCCTAGAGGGACGGAGGGTAAGGAAGAGGCTGTTGCTTCTGTTTAGTGGTGTTAATGGTGATAAGAGTAGATTAGAGTTGGAGGGTCAGTGTTACTTTAGGTTGTTTCTCCTCTAATGGAGGTATTTGAGCTCAAGGCTGTCATGTCTCTGTTTTGATGAGAAAGGTGCTCCTCGGATTGTGTTATCGTGTTAAGTACTTAAAAACACTACAGAAGCTGCGGGATTGTTAGTCCTACAGTCTAGGCTTAAAGTGTGTGTGTTTTTGCTATGGTGATGTATTTGTGTGTTTGTTTCTCTCAGCTTAGCCTCGTTAGTGGGTTTTTGCAGTGTTTGCAGCTTTAGCATCTTAACACTGACTTGCTAATAAACTGGGTATCGTGTCGTTCTCTCGCAAGTTGCTTTGACTAATGAATGATGCATCACTTCCTGTCCTCCCCACTCTTTCACCCCGCTTCAGTCAGTGTACAGAGGATCTCCGGTCAGTATTGCTGACGTTCCTTCTCGCTCTTGCACCTGCATTCTGATGCTGTCCGCTTTTCATTAAGACATACAGTCCTCTGAACTGAATCTAAGTTCAGTTATTAACACATTAACATTTTATACAGCATTAGTTTGAATGATGTGATGCTGTTGCAGATTGCAAAATTAAGATTTAAATGATGCCATTGTCAACTAATCTCTTAGTCAACTTTGGTCATGTTTTTGAAAAGGGCAATATATGCAGTATACGAATAGATTATATTTATACTTTACTTTTACATGCTTATATTGTTTTTTTATTTAACGCTGACATTTTTAACAGCCTGAATGATTATCTTCGGAAATTAAGGAATAAATGATGGAAATACATTATTATTTTGTTTAAATCTACCATTCTAAAAACAGATGAATGTGCTGACTCCCATCCCAACCTTACACTTCTTGACTGGCTGCATTACTTACTGCTCTCTTGAATTTGCATGTACAGGGCCTGACAGGATAGAAGAAAAGCATACACAAGCACATCCATCTTCTAGATTGGAGTGTAGTTGTGACAGGAAGTATATGCCATTGCATTTGATTTGTTGGTGAGAGGGAACAGGTAGAGACCAGGTCTCTATGTCTTCTGTGCCTTTGCACTCTTTGCCTTGCTTGCTAATGCACTGTCATTGCTGAAATAAGTCACCAGCTAGCTGCTCCAAACTGCTGGCTGTAGAGGCTTACTGCGAGAGGGACACCATAGGGTCAGCAGGGCTGAATCATCAACACTAAAAAAAAGTCCTCCAGGGAGGTGACTGTGTGTGGCCCCCACACAAAGAGACTCTCCTGCCATTGGACTCTGAACCCTTGAACCCAAAGATGACCTACCATTGCCTTGCACTTGCACTGTTCTAAATAACTCTCTTTGTCTGTTCTGGTTACAGATCAAATTAGTCAACATAAATGCCACTGATATCGCTGATGGGAGGCCCTCTATTGTCCTGGGCTTGATATGGACCATCATCCTCTATTTCCAGGTGAAGTCTTCAGATTATTGTATATATTATATTATATTATATTATTAGTGTTTACATAATGTAAACACTGTCCAAAAAAGCAAAGCCAGTAATGCTAATAACACATTTCTCAGGGCTAATTTCCCTATTAAGATGGTAATGAATGTCAGAAGAATCCTTTTTTGAATTACTAAATCTCAATGAAATGGTGCAACACTCAAATGTTTGTTGTTTGTTGTTGTTGTCCTACCCCCCCACCCCCACGTGGACATCCAGATTGAGGAGCTGACCAGTAACCTCCCAGCTCTGCAGGCTCTATCCTCCAGCGCCTCCTCTGTAGAGAGCATGGCCAGCACAGATGCGGCCAGTCCTCCTATGAAGAGGAAGGTGGTCACCAAGTTCCAGGGCAGCGCCAAGAGAGCCCTGTTAAGATGGGTCCAGTGCACTGCTGCCAAGTATGTCTATGGTGTCCCATTTACACACACACACACATTTACACCTTACCAAGTATATTTTGAATTTGAATTTGAATTTGATACAGAGCTTGAAAGTGCTGCAATTCTATGCTAACATAGCATATAAAACTGTAATAATACTATGATATTAAGTCTTAAATGTGCTTAAAAACGGTTCTGTCTTCCCTGTAGTCGTCTGGGCATTGAGGTGAAGGACTTTGGGCCGAGCTGGCGGAGTGGTGTGGCGTTCCACTCTGTCATCTACTCCATCCGGCCTGACCTGGTGGACATTGAGCTGGTGCGCAAAAGGGGGAACCGGGAGAACCTGGAGGAAGCCTTCTCTATGGCTGAGACAGAACTGGGCATCCCGCGCCTACTGGACCCTGAAGGTGCCCTTGCCCCCTAAACCTGTCTCGTTGGTCTCATTTTGTCTCATTCTGTCTGTCTATTTCACTGCTCTCTAGGTTCTGTCTCTCTTCTCAGCTTCTCTCTCTCTCTGCGTCCTTTCTCTTGCTTCCTCACGTTTTTGTTTGTATCTTGGAGGAAGCAACAGTGGTGGGGCCTGAAGTTGTCTCTGTTTACTTTGTTTCACTCTACCCAGTGGCTCTGGCCTAGGCAGCAAAAAATGCTGCCCTAGATTGGCTGAGCTGGGCAGATCTGCTGCTCTGGTCAGATATGGGAATGGCTTTATTTACTGAATGGCCCCTTGTTTTATTGGCAAACTGCTTCTGGGGGCTAAAAACATTGCAAGCAGACACTGCACAATTATGTCAAGGATCAAAGTGCTTGGGCCTCATTAGGGAGAGGGAGGGTTTGTGTGTGTGTGTGTGTGTGTGTGTGTGTGTTTGTGTGTGTGTGAAAGAGAGAGAGAGAGAGAGAGAGAGAGAGAGAGAGAGAGTGTATGAGCGTGTGTATGGCACTTTAGTAGGCCAGGAAACATGGGGAGCCAGAGCCAGTATGTAGCTGAGCTCTGGCATCCCATAATGAGCCCTGCCCTGGCAACTGAGATCCAGACTGTTATAGGAGCAGAGGGTCAGCAGACTCATCTGAGGACCCCCTGATTTGTTTGTGCTTCACCAGAAATCCCACCATGACATCCAAGCTTGTATTCATTACCAGTTGTGGCTGCAGTGGTCATTAAACAGTGAGCTCAGCATCTAGAGCTTAAGGACTGGTTTCACTTTCCCTCTGTTTTAGCAGCAATAAGACTGTCACACTGAAAAATATTTGTTGCCCTAACCACTGATGTCTTGGAAATGAACAATAGCCACCATACATACAGTAAATACATTTTTTTCTGCTTCCCTGATTCATCTGACTGATTTCCACGTGCATTTCTCTGATAGTGGTTTGGTATTGTGTTGCACTGTATCATCAGGCTCCCACGCCTTAGTGTTTTTAGTGGCTGTACAAACATCACATTTTGCCACGAAAAAAATGCTTTACTTGGTCTAGACTCATTCATTTTGACATTTGCTCTTACCTAGCAAGCTGATCTTAGTAAGAGGCTCTCTTATAAGGCACACACGACTCCTCTCTGTGGTGTTAGATACGCCCAGTGGGTGAATCCTTTGACACTCTACCTGCTTCTTTCTGCACAGAATTTGTATTCCTGTGCAGTGGTAAGATTTGGGTATGTTTGCACTGACTGACCTTTATGCATGTCAGACGCCACTGAAGCCTGTGTGGCAAATCCTTTAACCTTTCTACATGAATGTAATCTTAATTTATATTAAGATACAAGGCTGCCTTTAAGATCTGGCTGATCCCCACTTTGTTTTTCTCCCCAGACGTAGACGTGGACAAGCCAGACGAGAAATCCATCATGACCTATGTGGCCCAGTTCCTCAAACACTACCCCGACCCCCACCAATCAGAAACAGACGGCCAGCCAGAGGAGGTACCCAGCATCCCGCTTGTCCTATTGGCTTCCTTCACCTGTCTCTCAACACCCCACTGCTAAAAATACATCAGTGGTTTGTCAGTACTGTGTCACACAGCTTGGTGTTCATGATGCAGACAATATGCTATTATGCCCTATTAGCATCTGCTAATTATAGCTAATACATATTTGATGGGGACAACATCCTTGGGGCAATTTGGTCAGGTGGTCACCTGTGTGAAGCATTGAGCCTGTTGCAACCAGCAGTGTGTTGGGGCTTACTGACTTGAGGCCAGGGGTTGAGAAGCATGCTAATGCAGCATATGGCCCTTATTTTAGTCCATAAGTGTACATGCAGGTAATGAGACAATCATTATGTGCACCTAGGACACTACTGAGTTGTGCGCTTTGTGATGTACAGTGTATTGCTTTGTAATTAGTCTCTGTTCTGTGTGCCTGTTTTTACATTGCTTTGGTTGTTAGTGCTAATGTGCTAGTGCTACTCTGTGTCCTGATGGTGTAACTCTTAAGTAGGCCACATGCTATCATCTGCTGCACTGCGTGCACTAACTCCATCTCTCATTTCTTTCTCACCCTATCTCACGTTCATGTGTATGTATGTGTGTGTGTGAATGTGTAGCGGGTTTTGCACACCATTCCAACTTTTGCTCTTTCTATCCCCACGCTGCAGGTAAGGGCAGAGCTCTGTGGAGTTAGCATGAGCTTGAGTAGTCTACTGTATGTGTGTGTGTGTGCTGTCATTTTGCCTCCATGCTAACACTAGCTCCTGCTACATCACAACCACAGAAGTGTCACAGTAAAAGCTGTGCTTTACCACCTGCACAGAGCAATTCCCCAGCTATTTCTCATCTCTTAAAACGAGAAAGGGTCTCATGGAGAGCACTTGTCTGCAGATCAAAGAGATACTGTGGTGTATTTGTGTGGTAATGATGTACTGTAGCTATGCAAATGTGTGTGTTTGTGTGATGTGTGTGTTTGGGGGGGGGGGGGGGGGGTGGGGGGTTTGGTAACACATAAATATTTTCAAAGTCAGTTTTTCATCCAGACACATTCACACTACAGTGTAAACGTTTCTTTCTGCCTTATTTCTTACTTCGCTCTTTCTCTCTGCTAATGTCTGCACTGTTGTTGTTCACATCTCTCTGCGTCTTGCTTTCCTGGACAGTTTGATCCCCAGGATCTAGAACTTATGTTTGAGGTATGTGTTATAGAGTTAATATTTGAGGTAGGGTGCACGCTGTAGAGGCTAGGTGAGGGGACCCTACACCCTCATCCACCTACTGTTTTGGGACCCCACCTTTCATCAGATAGATATAAAGGGTAATAAAGCAGATGATTGACCTGGTCAGACGTGGAATTGGAGAGCTGTTGTAAAAGTGTAGTAATCAGAGGTTCTTTAGGCAAGCTTTTTTTTTTATCTGTACTCTCCTTTTCCCATTCTTAATCACGTTGTCCATGTTTGCCACTTGAGTGCTTCTTGACATGCATTTGGTGGGATTGGAGTGGCCGTTATGTTGGGCAATTGAGAATATAGTTATGGAAAGGGGCGCCTCTCAACTTCCTCCCCCCCCCCTTCCCCTTCTCTCATTCTCTCTCTGTCTTTCTTTCTTTTTCTCTCTATCTATTTCTCTCCCTCTCTCTTTCTCTCTCTCTCTCTCTCTCTCTCTCTCTCTCTCTCTCTCTCTCTCT
>JAGFZM010000011.1:1049892-1075724 GCA_017657215.1 Limnothrissa miodon
TCTCTCTCTCTCTCTCTCTCTCTCTCTCTCTCTCTCTCTCTCTCTCTCTCTCTCGTCTTCTATGTGTCTCTGTCTCTTGAATCCAGAGAGAGGAGAGGAAGGTTCTGAGAGAACTAAAAAACTGGTTGGACCAACTGGAGAGGGACATTCTCAGGGTCCAGGGTGCTGAGGGAAACCTGACAGATAAATACCAGGTAAGTCAGAGTTTTGATGGTTGGTTTATCACAAATATTATAAAGTATTACGATGACAAACGTGTTTACTGTGTGGTCCTATGTTTGTGTTTCCCCATCTGTAGAGATGTAGTGATATGCAGTAGTAATGTGTTTTGATGTATTGTTCTGAAGTAATTGAGAAGCTAATTGGCTCTGGGCTCTGTGGGTTTTTTTTAGGCCTTCAAAGGCTTTCGTGTTCAGTACGAGATGAAGAAGAGGCAGACGGAGTCCCTGCTGCTGCCAGTGCACCGTGATGGAAAGCTGTCTGTGGACCAGGCGCTCGTCAAACAGGCCTGGGAGAGGGTGGCAGTCAGGGTTAGAGGCTTTTGATGCACACACACACACACACATACACAGTACAGAGAGAGAGAGAGAGAAAGAGCTAGAGAAAGAGAAACAATTGTCTCACAATTTCTAACCAAATTGGAACATGTCCACATGTTGGAACATGAAGTGACAGAGCCGGATTGCTGGGCTGCTTTCCCCTCTGTCTGTCCTTGAGAAAGAGGGTAAACCAGCGGGGCATTGAAAAGAACTAAGACCCATTCTAAGTGGCCATCAATCAGCAACACATCATCAGATGGGACATTTATAGAAAGGCAGTCTCACTGCGTTGTCTGTGAATGAACACTATGTAACTAAGCAGTATGTGTTTCTTGCTTTTGCAGCTGCTGGACTGGCACATCCACCTGGACAAGTCTCTGCCTGGGCTTCTGGGAGTCATTGGGGCGTGGCTCCACCGAGCGGAAATAGCCATAAGAGAGGACATTCCCCTGCAGCAGGCACACGAGGACACGGCCAATACCATACACAGGAAATTGGAACAGCACAGAGTACGTTTCAGGATCAATAAATCCATGACAATGCACTGGAAGTCAAAGTCAGTCCTTCAGTAGCTAGTCAGAGTTTTTAGACAGTATTATTTTTAACAGTTTTCTCTGTTGTCTGTGTTCTCTGCTGGTACTGTTGTGTGTTTGTGTGGATATTTCTGTATATGTGATAACATTTGTGTGTGTGCGTGTGTGTGTGTTTGTGTTTTTTAGGAGGTGCTGAAGAACCTAGAGGGCCATAGGCAGGCTTTCCAGCAGATCCACAAGGACCGTTCTGTCAATGGAGTCCCTGTGCCCCATGAGCAACTCCAGGACCTGGCCGAGAGGTCTGGGAATCACTGAGGCTTCCTGTGTGCCCTGCTGGGGCAAGGGACTAGAAATCTTACCCATTTCTGCTTTTCTTTTACAGGTTTAACTATGTGTCAACCTCATCTCACGTCCACGTGATTAAATTGGAATTCTGGGAGATGAAATACCGCTTGATGGCTTTCCTGGTCCTTGCTGAGTCGAAGCTGAAGACATGGATCATAAAGTATGGCCGCAGGGACTCTGTGGAGCTACTGCTGCAAAATTACATCGTAAGTTCCCCATCCTAACATTCTAATATAGAGTCAGTGTTCTACTATCTACTATAGACTCAGTATTCTACTAGACTGCTTTAGATGGGTTTACCACTGACAGCTTATCATCTGGTGGAGTATCATGCAAGCAGACCATTGTCATTATAACAGGTACAGTCCTCTAATGCCGGTATCCTTTCATCTTACAGGTAGTTATATAAACAGTGAGCTTCTATATCATAGTTGTCAAACTCTGGCCTGGGAGCCAAATCTGTCCCTCTGTGTAACTAAATTTGGCTCGTGAGATCATATTAGATGTGTATAAGAGCTGGTCTGCCAAAGTGCACAAGTCCCTGAATGCTTTGTTAGTGCATTGGCCACTCGGTTGGTATCACCAACGACGCCTCCTTTTCTGCTGACAGTCATTAGCATCCAGGCTACCAGTCAGCTTGAACAAACTTAACACATCCCTCCCCAAACATGATCAAACGAACGATGGAAAACAGGAGCTTTCAAAAGAGGCTGGAGGCTGATTGGCCTGCGATGTAGTCACAGTTTTTAATTTTTCGCCCACTATGAATTTGAGTTTAACACCTCTGTTTTGTTTGATCATTTTAGTGAACAATAAAATATACTATTGGGAGAGTCCCCTCCCTCCCTGGATATTTGTGTCTAGACTGTGTCAGAGACAGATGCAATCACTGCTTTGTGATTGTGAATGAATAAGGACAAATGTGTGTTCTTTGGGTCCACTAAAACACTCCTCTGTATTTCTGTCTTGACAGGCTTTCATTGAGGGCCACAAGTTCTTTGAGCAATACGAAACTACCTTCAGGTCCTTGAAACAAGCTGCTGATGTCTATGTCAAATCTGACAGCACAGGTGAGCTAGCCACTGTTCTCTATCTCACTGAGTTTCCCGTCTGTGTCACCCAATAACAGAATATGCTGTTTTATGCATCTCATGTAGGAGACAGTCTAACTGTCTGTTTCATGTTATAGGCACTAAGAACAGTAGAAGAGGTAAGTTAGTGGTGCATTTTATAATCCTAGGGGAAGTAGTCTCTGTCTTTGCCATCTGAACTATTCATTACAATCCTGTGAAAAAAAAAAAAATTAATACCACACTTTTCCTTTTGATGCAATGTCTGCACTCTCTAACAACTGTAAGGGGGTCTCTAACTAACCATCTTTAGACCAGGTTCCTTACACACTGCTTTACTTTCCTTCCAGATGAGAGCACTTGCAAGCTGTGGTGCAAAACCACTGACATTAAAAAATGGCTAAAATAGATTGCATTTTTTAAAGTTTTAGAAATGCGTAAAATGCATTAAAGATTCAGTTCCTTTTTCAGTTGTGACCGCCTCATGCTTGTTTGAATAGATGCCTAATATGAGACCTCTTAATCAAGATGCCAATCTTATCACAGTTGAACCCTATGTTAGATCCTCTACTCAAATAAACCAAACAGATCAAATAGATATTGATTTCTGCACCTTCTGCACTCTCCTAACTTACTAACAAGCACAAGATTTTGAAACAAGTTCTTCAGTGTTATCATTTTTTAGTACAGTACTTCTTATAGTATCCTCTAAGTATTTGTCTCAGCATTGTCAGCTACACTCTCAATCCGGGGATACCCAACTTTGACAAATTGCAATAGTCAACTGTACATCTAGGACACCAGCAGCAGAAATGGTGGTGCACCTCTAGTTTTTCTGCCTAGTGTGACGACACACACTGCCACACTGGATGTGTGATGAACCTCACCATTATTTTCCACAGCTGAGGAGGGGGAGGGGGTGACCAAGTTCCTAAGTGAAGCCACGGCCCAGTGGAAGAACCTGGCGGTGGAGGTGCGCAGCGTGCGCAGCATGCTGGAGGAGGTGATCTCCAACTGGGAGAAGTACAACAGCACAGTGGCCAGCCTGCAGGCTTGGCTGGAGGACGGGGAGCAGATGCTCAACCAGTCCGAGAGTCACAAGCGGGTAAGGGGACAACCCAAAGAAGATATATTGCGCTATACTTGGTTTGTGCAGAAACACTCTAGAAATGCATTTTGGCTTAAATGCCGTTACACGGTAGTTAGATGCCACATCACATCACATGGTTATGAACAATCATCCCGGTTAGTGTAGGGTCATAATTGTGTCATTCTGTAATCCTCCCCCCAGCTTTGAACTGTAGAGGCAGTTAATCAGTCATCCTCTGTGAAATTATTCAGTGTGTCATTTTTGTGTCAAATTGTTCTGAGATGTGCTGTAAAGGATAGTAGATTCAACCATCTTAATTTTCCTCACCTCAGAGGCCTTTTGTGAAGCGCCTTAGTGAAAGTTATCAATGCCAGGATTTAGCAAGGCACTCACAATGTGCTCTCTTTACTGTGCTGTGTAAATCTCATGCTAATGTCCCTTCCTTACTTTCAATGTGAAATTAAAAGGAGTTCTTCCGAAACCTGCCTCACTGGATCCAGCAGCACATGGACATGAATGATGCTGGGAATTTTCTCATCGAGACGTGCGATGAGGCAGTCTCCCGGGACCTGAAACAACAACTCCTGTTGCTGAATGGGCGATGGAGAGAGCTCTTTGTTAAAGTCAAGCATGTACGCACACAAACAAACCTCAGTATTCAGTCAGGTCTCAGTCCTTAGACTGCTGCATGAATGTCTATCTATGTCTTGGAATCAAACTGCCAAATCAGCAACAATAGAAGCAAGCTTATAAGCACACAAGCATACAGCACCACACAGTTTTACTGCCTTAAATGAAAGTCTTAAAGGGGATTTTGATTGGTTGAAATCGTGGCAAAGCTGTATGTGGTTGTTAAGTGTTATTTATATTAGAAAAATTGGTTGTGGGGTAGTGAGGAAACTGTAAATGCCTGATATGGAAAAACCTTTTTGAAAACATACAGTATAGTGTATTATTGTTAATAGAATAATATGCATACAATGTAAGTCCCCATATATAATTGATATACCCTATTTATACCAACCCTATTTATGGTCATGTCCATCTGTCTAGTAAATACTGGGTATCTCTGCTTGTGCTCCAGAAAGCAGTTCCAATCTTGGCTATTCTGTGTCTGTCCTGCAGTATGCAAGAGTGGACGAGGTGGACAAGCTGAGGAATGACTATGAGGAGAGCATCTCTCTGCTGAAGGAATATGTGGATGCAGCCAATCAGAGACTAAACACTCCAGTGCAAGTGTCCTTCCTGAACATTCGGACGTTTCTGCAGGATGTCGAGGTAGTGTAATCCTCTCTAAACTGTGGATTATGACAAATGTAGCACCATGTGGTGTTGTGCCCACTTCATTTTACATGCAATCATTGGAATCACTCCAGATATGGGTTTTGCTGTAGAGAACCTTGTGACTTTATGGCAATAACTGTAAATCACACATTAGTATAAAGTGGAGTTTTATGGTATAACTTATTAACACACACACACACACACACACACACACACACACACACATAAGCACACTAATCACCTTTTTCCCCAATCCTATTGTGGCATTTACCTTTAGTATTCTGAAAATGCATTTCCTGTTGGAAATCCTAATTATGCCAAGTCAAGTCAAGAATTCTCTTAGGGTTATACCTTTGAACTGCAACTAGTCACAGCTGCATGCCAAAAACATTTGAAACCTCCAGGAACCATTAAATCATACGGTCACTTTGGCAGCTTTGGTTATAAACTGTGCACACAAGTTGTAACTGATGGAACCTAGCAACATAGTTTGGTGAACAACTGAATTTTCATCATCTGAAGGCACCATGTCAAACACAAAAGAATGAATGCTGTGGTTTTGTTATGAGGTAGTTGACCTCGCCCAACACCTACAATTCTCTTATCATAAAGGGAGAAATTCACTATGGCATGTCTGTTTGCCATCATCCATCATTTAAAATTCACTGTAACCATTCTCTTCACTAAAAAACAAGGCATGTCAGATAAGAGGGCCAAAGTGTGATTTGATTGAATAATTGGCTCTTGTGTGAACTAACTCTGTGTAATTGCTATGGAGTCATTTTGATGTGTCAGTCACATGGCGGCCTTGACCTCAGCAGGACATCAAGCACAAGGCAGCTCCCATGGAGGCGCAGTATAAAAGTGCCACACGCAAAGCCCAGCAGCTTACCAAAGACACTCCCAAGGAGGAGATCAACCAAATGCTGGCCAACATGACTGCCCTGAAAGAGCAGCTCTGTCAAGTGAGTGAAGTTGTCTGCAAAACAGTCTTTGTTACCTCTCTTTTTCAGTCTCTTTTTAAGTAGCCTTTTTGCACTATGGTGTATGTTCATCATGTTAGGGGAAACTGAAGCTTTCTCTCATAGAATCTAAAGCACTTACTTTTTTCTTTCACACTCATCGTATCCTCATCGTATCTTCAATTTGTCATCCACTCTGTTCATTCCTCCACCCTTTCAGGTGCGCGAGCGCTCCCTGCCTCTGGTGAAGGAGGCCCAGGTGCTGCTGGCACCTCTGGAGGAAATGGAGAAGAACATCACCGGCTTCTACCAGGCCCTGGAGAAGGCCAGCCGGATCACGGCCGCCCGAGAGCCCGAGGCTGCTGGGGACTTCAAACAGAAGTGCCAGGTGTGGAGGGCAGCACCTGAGGCAGCCCAGCCTGCTCAACTGTTTTAGACACACCACCTCTAAAGTCAAATGAGTGCAGTGAGCAGTGAGATCAAATAAACCTGAACAGGCCCCAGTTGCAATAGAGCAGTGTTTCTCAAAGTGTGGTCCGCCAGCCACCTCTAGTGGTCTGTGATGGGATCAATGAAAAATGTGCTGTTAAAGGGATTCTCCGGAGTAAAATACAATTTAGGCCAATTTACGGATGATTGGGAGTATATACATTGAGTTGGCATCAAAATCACGTCATTCGGATGTGTTTTGAGAAAGTTGCATTTTACCGCTTTGAGCCCAAACTCGTTAGCCTGGACGTAACCAGGGCTAAATTGTATTTTACTCCGGAGAATCCCTTTAATGATAAGTTAATGCAAGTTCACTTCATTCACGATTAAAATATCTAGAACCTACAGCAAAATGGCCGGTTATATTGCATGCTTCATGAATGAACATTACACCTAAAAATATATTCTGAGGGGGGATGGGGAGAAGCAGGTACTGAAAACTTTTTTTTGGACTAAGGGGTCCTTGGTCTGAAAAACTTTGAGAAACACTGCAATAGAAATAAAAGAGATCCTGCTGTTTTTCTGGTGGGTGACATGAGGCAGCTGGATGCTGTTTGAACAGGGATGACAAACTGCATCTGACTCATTCACTAGACACACACTAAGCCAAGAAATGAGTAACAAGGACATACTCCTGTGCACTCCATTGACTGATTCATAGGATTTTTAGTGTTGTTTGAAGAAATAGCATTAATCATGGTAATCAAGTATATTGATGAAATGAGGCGATTTTCCTATCCTCTGACCTTAGGAACTTGTGACCTACCAGCAAAGCTGTAAGAAGTGTCTCTCGGTAATCGACAAGAACCACCAGCTTATCCAGAGGCTGCTGGACAGCAGCAAGACCTTGCGGCACCTGGACACCTCCCTGCTGCAGAAGAGAGTGGCAGAGCTACAGACCTCTTCTCAGGTGAAGTACATAGGAAAGGCCTTAGTTTGCCCAGTATTTTCTTGGGCTCATCAGAAAATGCATTAGTCCATTTCTATTTCACAATATACTAGAAAGAGGATTAAAGGTTCTCTATGAGAGTGCAGGATTTCAGCGCAATTTTATTTTTGTCTCAATTTTTGGGTGTCTCACTTTGATCGGCTTGCTTTTTGCTCCCTGAATATATTTTACAGGGGCTGATATCCTCAAACGAACACTCAAACAAACACACCAAACCAATTGACAACAAGATGGTAGAGGACACGCACCCCCACCCCCAACCATCTTGTTGCCAATTGGTTGGCCGTTGTTTCTTATGCTTGAAGTTCAGATCCCTCAGCCACTAGTGTTTGTTTGAATATACCACTATGGTTTGATTACAGCCTCCGTGTTGTCTTTCGAGACCGTGTTTTTTCACACTATATTCAGGGAGCAAAAAGCTAGCCTGTGATGATTTCTAAGACAAAAAATGAAATTGCACTAAAATCCAGCAGCATCTCATAAAGCACCTTTAATAAAAAAAGTGTTTTTAGTGTTTTTTAGTGTTTTTAGATATTCTCAGAAGAGAACTTGATATCGCTAGTATACTAGAGGTCTGTGGGCTTTGTTCCACTTGTGTCAGCCCAGGCTGCTGAGAAACAATCAAAAACCTCATCAAATATAAACAAAGCTCAAATAAACAAAGCCAATCCAACACAGAGGTCAAGACCTGTATATTGAATGTATTATTAACATTATTAACAAGTTTGTGTTCAGCTGCAGGAAGTTCTGAGCAGGATGTGTACACATACTGGACATTACATTTACATAGATATGCATACAATTGCGTACAATACGTATGCATAAATTGTTGTGACTACAGTACATGTAGGCAGTTGTTCCACTAGAAACAGAAAAGGAACATTTTGGGTGTTTTGGGTGTGGGATCATACACCTAAAACAGGGATATTTTAGGAATCCAGCAGCAGTGTCTAATCTTTTGTAATGGTGTACCCCACCAGGCTATGATCAGGGAGACCACAGAGTGGAAGAAGCACGTGGAGGCCAACAGCAGCCTGATGAAGCGCTTTGAGGAGTCTCGTGTGGAGCTGGAAAAGGTGTTGAAAATGGCTCGCACCTCCATGACTGAGAAAGGAAACCCAGAGGACCTGCTGAAGAAACACACGGTGAGCAGCACTTTCCTTAGTTTAGAAAACAATGGGACCGTATATTTATCTAAAGCATACTGCACTTACCTGAAGGGAACTATTGGAATGTAGTGTGCATCAAGTTCAGTGTTTTTCTCTGTGTTTATTTATTGATGCAGGAGTTCTTTGGGCAGTTGGACCAGAGGGTTCTCAATGCCTTCCTCAAGGCCTGTGATGAGCTGACTGACATCCTACCTGAACAGGAACAACAGACCCTACAGGAGACAGTGAGGAAGCTACACAAGCAGTGGAAGGTATGTTTACGCCAGCTCACTGCCTCATCCATTATTAAGCTGTTTAAGTCATGGCCTTTCTGTTTTGAACATGGCCGTCATTATATCCGAATGTGGTGTGGTGTGGTGCGTGTCTCTCAGGACCTGCAGGCGGAGGTGCCATACCACCTGCTACAGCTAAAGGTGGAGGTGGAGCGTGTGCGACTGATGGGCTCGCTGCAGGAGTGCCAGGCGGAGCTCGCCAGGGAGAATCGCAGCTTGCCCGCAGTGGGTAGTGAAAGGCTCATCAGAGAACACAGGGTGAGATGGGCGGATATGGGTCCCACCGTAAGATTAGTGGGAGAGATGGTTTAGAGAAAGTTGCAGAGGTACTTAAAGATTTGTCTGGATACTCAGAAATTCAGTTCTTGGGTCTGTTATTACTATTTCAGAGGCAGTCTCCCCAGGCCTGCTATTGAAGCAGTTGATGGGATAATTACCTCCAGAGTAGCACTTAAATCCATTATTAGACTGCAATTATCAATTTTGCTCATCTCAGTCGGTAAAACACACTGATCTGTGTCGTGTAGGCTTTCTTCAGAGAAAAGGGTCCTCAGGCCCTCTGTGAGAAGCGGCTGCAGCACATGGAGGAGCTCTGCCAGAAGCTTCCAGAAGCCGACCAGGCCCATCAGGTGCTGGAGTCCTCCAGACTCACATTCTCTGAGGTCAGAGACGAGATCCAGGCCACTCATGAGAAACTGATGCAGCACCCGGACAAATGGAAAGAGTTCAGCTCTCGGTAAGGACATTGGGTAACTAATGTTTATTCTTATGAGTTTATGCTTGCCTGGAGCATAATTACCAAATATTTCTCCCACTGATTATTATTTCATTCAGTGACTCATTGATTTTATTCTCCTCTGCTGTCCTTTGCATTTATTTTCTGAATTAGCTTCACCAAGTATATCCCTCAGCAATAAAAATGAATCTTTTTTACAGGTTCTCTGAGCTTTCCTCCTGGCTCTCGTCCAAAGAGAGCCAGCTCAGGCTGCTGAGAAAAAGAGTCAAAGACCCCATAAAATATGGACAAGTCAAATCCAATATAGAGGTGAAAACTTATATTTGTATATTTAATGTGTGAGCACAAATTATGCTCATTGCACATACACAGACATGCATGCAACTGTATGTGCTGTATTTAAGTAGTGATGTGACTATATAATGTATATTGCTCTGAGCCCAAAAAGCAAATGTATGTGTGTGTGTGTGTGTGTGTGTGTGCTGACTCCCTGTGGTCATCCCTAGGCCCTGCGGAGTGAGGCGGAGTTGCAGGAAGGGAACGTGGGCTGGTTGAAGGCTCGACTAGGTGCCCTGTCCGAGCTCTGCTGGGAGGCTGATGCTGAGAGACAGGGAGACGCCCTCAGCAAGCTCTCAACTGACTTCAAAGGCCTCCTCACGTCCCTAATGGAGGTAAGCATTTGACCACCCATCCCCCCCCCACACACACACACACACAATACTGTGGGAACAGAACACCACACTCAGATAGTCTTTTTCCTAATTTATGGGATGTTGATTCTTGAGAACACATTTTTATCTGTATAATAGACAGTCCATCACTCTGATATGTGCAATCTAAGGCTGTCATGTGACTGTGTCCTCTGCCCTGTGTCAGTCGGAGCGAGTCTTGCTGGCGGTGGGCGACTGTGTGCAGTTCCAGCAGGAGGTGCGTTCGGCACTGGAGGAGCTGATCCAGGGTCAGCAGGAACTACAGGCTGAGGCAGCTAAGATCCTGGACGCAGAGACGGTCCGTGAGGCCCAGCAGATGCTGCTTATGCACCAGGTAACCAACCGCCTGCGACTGAAGAGTCTGTGCTGTGGTATGCAATGTCAGCTTGGTGGCATTTCATGCGAGAAACAAAAAGCAAATATGCAGAGCGAGTCCCTGCAACTATTTTTGATAATAAAGAGGCAGCAGCAGTTACTGTGTATCAGGTTGACAGGATTATGTCAATATTTTTTGAGTTGCTGGTTTTTAATGTGTAAATGTATTAAATGTGCTTTCTCCTCCTTTATGGTATTTCTGTAGTGTTGTGGCTGATTAGTCTCCATCTTTGTGCCATGTTAATCTTCATTCTGCTGTGGAGTGTTATAATGAATGTTGATCTTGTTGTCGAGTAGCAACAGTTGCGGCGTTTGAAGGTGCGCCGGAGAGACGTGCATCAGCTGGCCAGCAGGGGGCAACATCTGCAAGTGGATGAGGACATGAGGGACTCCCTCCACCAGGACTTGCAGAAGCTGCAGGACACACTCAGCAGAATGGACCAGACTATGGACACTCACGAAGAAGGCCTGCAGGTGAATAGAGCGATGGCCATGTCATTCTGTCATTTTACATTTTTCATTTTCATAATTGCTGGGCTTGGGCATACTTTTAATGTGTATGCCACATTACATTTGTGATAACCATAAGAAAAAGACAAATATCTACAAATGAAAATGATGATGTTTGAATAGTTGAGTATAATAAGACACTCTTTTGATCCCATGAGGAAAATGTGGTCTCTGCATTTATCCCAATGGTTAATTAGTAAAACACGCACAGCACACAGTGAACACCCAATGATGTGAAGCACACACTTTCCCAGAGCTGAAGGTTGCCTGCCACAGTGGCACCCTAGGTGCCTTGCTCAAAGGCTACGTCAACTGTAGTCTACTGGTCAGGCATCGAACTGGCAATCCTTTAGTTTGAAGCCCAAAGACCTAACCACAAAGCTGTCCCAACATCCTGTTAACATGCTGCATGCATGCTCTTTTGCTGCAGGCCACTCTGACTGCATGGCAGGAGTTTGAGAGCCAGCAGGGAGCGGCACAGGAGTTTGTGAGCCGAGCAACGTCAGTGGCTGAGAGGGAGCAGACCTACAGCAGTCCGGAGAGCCTTAGCGCAGAGCTGGAGCAGGCACAGGTGAGACTTGAAACTCTTTATGTGTGTATGTGTGTGTGTCTTCCTCTCTTGTGGATTTAAAGGGGTCATAAAACTGCATGTTTGTGTGCTTTCCCCAGGATCTCCTGAAACAGAGTGAGAAGGAAGCTTCAGTGGTTGGTTCACTGCTCAGGAGAGCTCAGGAGATCCAGCTGGGTCCACAAAACCAAACTCTGCTGCAGGAGCGAATCCACACACTCAGCCAGCAGCTGGACCAGGCCCAGGCTCAGCTAAAGAAAGAGTAATGAGATGCACCATTATTGGAAATGTTTTCTGAGGTCCTGATAAAGGATGAACTTCTCAACTAGCTGATTTATTTGCGTCATGTTTTTTTTTTTTTTTTTTTTTTCAGTGTGAAGGCCCTTGAGGATTTGAAGACACAATGGGATTCCTTTGGGAAGGAGTTTGAAACCTTTTCCTCCTGGATCACTATGAAAGAGAAAGAGCTAGAGAAACTCAAGATCTCAGGCTTGCGACTGGAGGAGCTCATCAGTGCAGTTAAGGTGCCCGTTTAATGCTGCTCTTCTTCCACCACACAGAGAAAAGCAGTTTTCAATCTACTTTTTTGTAGTAGGCTGACTTTGTTGCACCAAATAGTTGTTTGGCTATGTAGTTATGCCTTGTTGTGTTTTTTTGGTTTGTCAGGATGTTGACTCAGAGGTTCAGGCCAAAGGTCAGGTCTTCTCACATCTGGAGACGGAGTCCCAGGTACTTGGTCAGTTCTTGTCCTCAGGGGAGTCGGCACGGATCAAAGCCCGTCTAACGCAAATCGGCAGATACTGGGAAGAGCTTAAGGAGAACGTGGAACAGCTGGATGGTCAGCTGGAAGAGAACCACAGCCAGCAACAAAAGTTTGATGCCAACCTTGAAGAGGTGCACTCTATTATTCGTTTATTTTGTCAAATTATATTAATCAGTGCTCTCTCACTGGTGTACAAAATGGTGTGCAAACAAATTTACTTCCTTACTTACTTACTTACTTAAGCCTACTTCCTTGTCTGTTTGGGGAAATCGAGAGATTGTTCCACTGGGGGGAAATAGAGGGGTTTCCTGGGTTCTTGGTGGGGTAATCCATTAGCCCGGGGTTGTTTTAGTAGTTTGGGGTATAAATGCAAATGCGTTTGTGTATTATGTGTTTTCTCACTTGATATATTATTTGGTAATCTATGTTGTTGTTTAGTTATTGAAAAGTAAAGTAACGTGAACATGTCTTGTTGTTTGAAGTTGCTGCTCACAGTAGGTCAGGGTCTGAGTACATAGCCTGGCTACTTATACCTGTTTTGTTTCCTTCTTGTAGTTTTGCATTTTCTATATATATTTTGTATATTTTATACACAGAGTATTTGCATGTGACTATTATAGCATGATAATGTTTTGCTGTTTAAAGGTACGAGGAGCCATCAACATCCTGCAGGAGAAACTGAACAAGCCTATAAGCTCCTGTGGCTCTTCCTCAGACACCTATAGCACGCTCCAAGAGCACATGGTAATGTCAGCCTCCTTTGCAAACATCTATTTCTAGCGGTGTCTTTTAACCTAGCTTCTTATCTGGCTATCTGTGTTTAACTGAATTGGGAATGGGAAGTAGTCCACATATTTCAGTGATATTACATCTCCATCTCATTTTTATTTGTCTACATTAATCTGGATCTTATTTCGTCTATAGTCATTTCTTGTCAAATATCAGAATCATTTGCTACGTGTGTGATTGATCGTCCTGATACCCAGCTGTTGTGCCCTCTGTAGGACCTGTGCCAGTCCCTGGAGAAACAGCGATCATCGCTGCTGACCCTCAGCACAGCAGGGCGGCGCCTGAGTGAGCGGGAGCGTGCCGAGCAGGTGCTGCAGGAGCTTCAGCGCAGCCACGAGCGTTGCCTTAAGCAGGCCGTGGACAGGCAGAGCCGACTGGAAAACCTATTGGGTCTCTGGCAGAAGTAAGACACGACTCAAGGTTCTATTTTACTGCATGGCGAAGCACACTACTGCACGCTACTGTAACTCAAGAGCATTTTACGAAATTGTAGGTGATCTGTCATATTTGCACATATTGATCGGGTTATGCAAAATTATGAGAAACATAATAAGGGTCTGATCTCTTTCAGGTATCAGAAGGATTGGACTACTATCCACAATCTCCTTGAGAGATGTGAACAGGTCACTGGCCCTGAAGACCAGCTGCTTTCTGCAGACAAATCCAAACTTCAGAGTGATCTTCAGGAGGTGCAGGTAATCAAACATTACTAAGCTCTACAAGCATTACTAATCCTACACTCTTCATGCCTTGCTTGTTCCACCTGTATCTGATGTGGAGTAAATGCTATGTTGTTTAGCATCTGCGCTCAGAGCTGAAGAACCTAGAGGGTTTGCACAAGGATTTGGGAGCCCAGGCAGAGGCACTGTATCCCACAGCATCCCAGGAGCGGGTGGAGGCCCTCAAAGAAGAACTTCACCAGCTACGCCAGAGATGGAGTTCCCAGAGCACAGGCTTATCTAACAGGTCTAATCAGAGATTTTGAATACACACATACTTATACATACATATATATATGTTAGTCTTCTTTAACAGTAATTATGAAAGCTGTCAGTGATCTGTGCAAATTAAATGTTCTGCATACAGTAGCACTGCATGCCTGCATGCTTGGCGCTGGCCTCCATTTTAAATCTCTTTCTGCGTCTGTCCCAGGGCCCAGCTGGTGGAGCGGCAGCTTTTCCAAGTGGATCAGCTGGAGCAGGGCCTGCAGGGCTTCTCTCGTTGGGCTCAAGCCTTCACCTCTTCCTTGCACACCCCCCTGGTGGTCAACATCACTGGCCTCCAGACAGCCAGAGCAGAAGTGGAGGTACTGTTTCAATCTAGAAAAAGTAGATACAACTGTTTTCAAAACTTGAAGTTAAATTTGGGAGCCCGATAATGAGACATGAACGAGAAAGACTTTTCGTTTGTTAAATTTAGTTCTGTTTACTTTAGTTTTCAGGATAGCTAGGTTTACAGCAACCAGGGCTTCAGTGTGCAAACTCTCTACATGGAATCAGGTTTAAGTCAGAAAAATTACAGATCAGTTCTTTCCTTCCCTCTCTTAGGATAAGAATACAGTAATCTTTTGCCCCTTCTGCTTCTGCCTCTCTCTCCCTTCAGGCTCGTAAAGACGCTCTCCAACAGAAGTCATCTGAACGCGAGCGCCTTCAGCATCAGCTGGACCAGCTGGTCTCTGGCTGTGGGCCGCGCAGCCTCCAGCAGCTCCAGGCGCAGTGGCAGGGCGGCTTGCAGCCGTACACCGATGCACGCCAGCAGCTGCAGCTGGCTTCCGAGAGCCTTCAGCGGCTGGATGCCTTCCTTCAGACACGCAGTGTGGCAGCCGGGGTGCTGCGCGGCCTGCGCCAAACAGTGGAGAGTGCCGGCAGCTGGGAGCGCAGCCGCGTGCAGGAGCTGCAGCAGGACCTGGCTGAGATTGTGCCTGACATCGGCCGTCTGGAGGCCCTCGCTGTCAGCCTGGATGCGAGTCTCTGCAAGGCCCACCTGCACCTGGCCAGTGGCACCAGTGGAGGAGAGGCAGGAACAGGGGCCCGGACGACATGTAGGGCTCTTGCTGACCTGCTCGGGGCCGAGCTGGAGGCTGTACGGAGTGTACTAGGGGCCAAACAGAGCGAAGCTGAGGAGCTAGGTGCACTGTGGACGGCGTTTAGGCAGAGGCGGGAGCAGCTACTCAAGAGTGTGGAGGACCTGGAGCAACAGGCTGAGCAGCAGGGTCTTAAAGAGCCCAGTGTCACTGCCTTGCAGCAGAGGTGGGAATCATTACTGGATGATGTGCTCAAAAATAAAAAATAACACATCTAACACATCAGTGAATAGGATTTTTCATTTTTATGTCATTAATAGACATTTATAGTTTTTGCATTTAGCAGCATGTTTTTATCCACAGTAATATTTGACAATTAAGTTAGTCTAGAACCCTAGTAAAGTATACTAACCACCACTGCCATAGAATCTATGTCTTTTTTGTACTGCAAAACTCATGAGCCAACCAATCACAAAGCAGTTGTTCCCTGTAAAAAACATGTAGTCCACCTTTACAAATAATGTATTACCTTCCATCTTAAACAAATTAGAACCATGGAAGGCACAATTCAAACATCAACAAATCAATTCAGTTTTTTACATTCTACATGATGACAACTTGGAGGGGTACAGTTATCTGTACCGGGTTTAATTCTAGCCAAACCCTTCCCAAAAATTGTGGTTTGGTTAACAGATGTGCTCTGTCAAAATTGTGACTACAAAAATAGGTTTGTTGCTCAAATGAATCCTCAGTGATTTCCAGTGTTTTTATGCTTCATTATGCTTCACTTTAACATATTTTTTCTGTTATAATTAACACCATATTTATTAACCCTTTTCTCTGGTCTCCAGGCTTCGGTTTTTCCTGCAGTTGGAGGAAGAGCTCCAGTCCCATCAGCACGAGGAACAGTGGTTGAGGGAGAAGGGCCAGCAGCTGGCCCAGAGAGATGCAGAGCTAGCTGGGGAAGTGCGGAGGGAGGTCAGCCTCTTGGAGAGTGCATGGGAGGAGACCCAAAAACTCATTACTGAGAGGTACAGCCACATTCTTGCACTGATTTAGACCCACATTGACTGGGTTAGTGTTAACTGCCATTACAGTTGCAATTAGTTGTTAGTAAATAGACATATACTGATATAACCAACAGAGAGCTGAAAATATATCACCATGTGTGTATTGGCATATTACGCTGATAAGCTGTGTGTTCGCTTTAAACATAATCATTTGGTTTGATTATGGTGTTGCTTGTATGTACTGTATGATCCGTTGGGAGAGTTACTTTGGAAAAGTATTGTGTTAGAGTTACAAGTTATCATATCTAAAATGTAATAGTAGTGTAACTATTTCAATTACTTTAACAAAGTAATTAACTAATTACATTTGATAACTTTTGGATTACTTTTCCACATTTTTTATGAATTCAACCACTTCCTGATTATAAAACCTGGTGGGGTTACCATTACTCAAAGCTGACTGGTGTCAAAATCCTTTTAAACTACTTAGACTTCAATATTTGGTGAATGAATTGTGTGTGGCATTCATGGTGCATATCTGCACCTGCTCACTACAGCTTATTTTTACTTCCTGCAATGGGCCGGGCCTACACTGAGTTTCTATCCTGCACTGCAGTCATCCACGCAACTTCAGGCTGCTTATAGACTTTAATTTAGAGTAACTGTAATTTAAGTACAGTTTTTCAGAGTAATGTAACTCGTAATGTAACTTTTGTAATTAAATTATGTGGTTTGTAACATGTAACTCGTTACTCCACAACACTGTGCATGATGTTAAATGATGCATAATAGGCAGGAGCAGTGTGGAGCTCTGCTGGAACTCATGAAGGACTTCCAGAGTCTGAAGAGCACCATCAGTGATGTGGTTGAGGGCGCTGAAGCAGTGGCAGATGTCAAGACCAGCCTCAGTGAGAGGGAGGACACCAGGAGAGCTCTTTCTCGAGTAGGTGGACTTCACCTTCACCTTTACATAAATAACTCCAGAATGTATTCAGTCAATTTCGTATGTATTTAGGCAATGTTCTAGATTTAGAGGCTGATGTGACAGATTTTTTCAGTGCACTTCTCGTATTGTATTTTTCTGTTTGGCACAGCATGAGACTGTGAAGATGGAGTTGGCCAGCCACCAAGACGAGCTTGACCGTCTCTCCGTCAAAGGCAAACTGCTGCTGGCAGAGCTGAAGAAAGTACCGGACTGTGAGGCTGAGCCTATGAAGAGGGACATGGAGGCTTTAGTGGACCGCTGGCTAGATGTAAGGGGCCCTTCAACCATGTCGGATTATCAAAAGGCTATGCACTGAGTGAGAGGAATCCAAATCCATTGGACATTGCACATTGCACATTGTCCTGTGACCAGAACCTTCTGTGGCTAACTCCTTATTAAGTTTGCTGTTGTGCTTCCCCACAGGTGTCTGAGAGGGTGGAGGATAATATGAGCATCCTGAGCCGGACCTTGACTCTGTGGGAGCACATTACTAAGGTGGGCCGAGAGCTGGAGAGCTGGTCTGCCTGCGCCGTAACAGAGCTCAGCGATAGCCTTGGACAACTAGACGATAGCCAGAGGACCGGCTGCAGGCTCACAGAGATACAGGTACTGAACACACCTGTATGTTCAATATCAGAGACATGTTTGTTGTTTATTTTGGCTGTGAAATGTACAAAGTAAAGTACTATTAAGATTAATTTTAATTGTGAAGCTTTGGATGGGATATTAATTGGAATCAAGTATTGTTGTGAGCATAGCATACATCTAGAAGTCAGGGAAAGTGAAATGTGTGTGTGTGTGTGTGTGTGTGTGTGTGTGTGTGTGTTTAGGCGGAGGTGGAAAACCGAGAGCAGGAGGTGGAGGCTCTGCAGGGCAAAATGGCTGAGCTAAAGGAGCTCAGTGGGAGTCAGGAGAGTCCAGCAGAGCTGCAGGTATTACACACACACACACACACACACACACACACATACAGTAGAGTCTGTTAAATCTCAGCCCACACATTCACATTAGCTCAAACCCAGCTCAAAGTCGAAAGTGCACCTATACTCCCTACAACTCGTACATCAAAACAGTAAAATATACTTGTGTATATTTAAAAAACTTGTGTTCGCTTGTCCCGCAGGTCCTAGAGGCTGAGCTGAGAAAGAAGACCAATCATGTACGCACAATGTGTGAGCAGTCAAAGAGTAACCTCCGAGACTTCTGCACCCAGAAAAAGCAGCTGGAGGACTTTATATCCCAGATGTCCGAGTGGCTTCAGACAGTGGAGAACTCTCTGCAGGCCTCACCCAGCAGGGAGGACCCAGAGGAGATTAGCAGAGTGAAGGCATGTAAGGTCTCTTCAGCCTTTGAAACAGAGGCTTGTTCCTGTTTCTGACCGTAGCTGGGAGATTGATGTCACATTTCAGCAGAAGATTTTCAGTCTGCAAGAGTCCTCTCCTGTTTTCCACAACAATCAGAAATGACCTCACAGTAATGTGAAAAAAGTTAGCTGTTGATACAAGGGCTGCTGAGTGTGAAAACTAAACTGGTGTGTTTCCTGTCCTCTTCTCACAGGAGGTGCAGAAGGAGCTTCAGGGCCAGCAGGACAGCATTGACTCCACACGGGAGAGCCTGAACGCTCTCTGTAGGAAGTTCCCCTCGGAGGAGCTGGCAGGGCTGGGGGCAGCTCTCACCGACCTCATCAGGAGATACGACACAGTCAACCAGCTGTGTGGCCGTAGCCTCGGCTCCCTACAGCACAGGCTACAGCAGCGCTTCACAGGTAAGGGCTTCCACAGGTAAGGGCTTCCACAGGTGACGTACAGCTATTCTTTCAAAAGGATTTACAGGTTCACAGCAGGGTCTTTAAAATGAAAATGAAAAGAAACCTATTACCTGGGATGAGCTTTTGACAGTTCGAATTGAAAGATGGCTGTCTGTATGGCCAAGTCACATTGTCTTTCCCTCTGTGTTTCTTTCCATCTGTCACTTTTTGTCTATTAGATTTGGTGCAGGAGTTCCACGGCTGGCTGGCAGATGAGAGGGATGTGGTGAAAGAATGCTCTGACCAGTCTGGAGACATTCATGTTCTTGATCGGAAACTACAGAAACTAAAGGTACAAAAGCAGCACATCTCTCCCACAATGACAGTGCAAAGTATCTCCGTATCAGAAGCAACAGAACTTCAATCATGCATAACAATCTATTTTGACGACCTGTAGACAATAGAACAGGCACTTGTATGAGTGTATTTCCCCTCCTTTGCTGCAGGGGGCACTGGAGCATGTGGAAGATGGTGAGAGCCGGTTGACGCGAGTGTGTGAAGAGGGGGAGAAGCTGCTGCTGCACCTGCCCAAGGCCAGCGCAGGACTAGTGCAGACACGTCTAAGCTCGGCCCAGCAGGACTGGGACAGCTACGTGCAGCAGTGTCGACAGAACCAGCTCAGCCTAGAGCGCAGCACCACTCAACTCAACAGGTGAGTCTCAGCTGCCCACATTTTGGAGGGCTATGGACCCTGATTTCCTATATGGGCTTCCGATGCAATGTTCTCAGATGCTGTTTGTGCGTTGTTGTTTTTTTTTTTTTTTTCTAGTCACACGCACACATGGCACTTTCCCTAGGCAGTTTCCCTAAGAATATCTAAACTCCATGTCACTCCTCACACATGGATCCAATCAAATTAATGTGTGTGTGTGTGTGTGTGTGTGTGTGTGTGTGTGTGTGTGTGTCTGTGTGTCTGTGTGTGTGTGTGTGTGTGTGTGTGTGTGTGTGTGTGCAGTTTTGAGGATCATGCCCAAAAGCTGCAGCGCTGGCTAGAGCTCATGCATGGCAGGATGACCACTGAGCTGCCTGAGGAGAAGTCAAGTGACCTTGAAAAATCGGCGCTGCAGCGAGTGGAAGAGTTCCAACAGGAAGTGACACAAGAAAGGTCTGAGTCTTCTGCCCTCTAGTTGCAGTCTTGTAGTACAGTAGTAGTACCTTTGTGAAAGAGAAATGTCGTGGTACCTTTCATGACAGTGCACTGTGAATAGCCTTCAGAAAAGTGTGCGTCTACCATAGTTTTCCTTCACTGAGTTTCTGTTTCCACTGATCTAACGCACTGATGCAGGGTATCTCTTGTCTCCCTACAGGGTCTCATTCGAGAACCTGTGCCAGGAGGCCCAGTCCCTGCATGAGGCCGGGCGTGGGGGTGGTGGCGAGGTGCGGGCGGCGGCCCAGCTGCAGACGCAGCACCAGGGCCTGGTGAGGAGCCTGCGCGAGCGCCTGCGCAGCTGCCAGCTTGGCCTGCAGGAGCAGCAGGCCTTCGAGGAGGCCCTCCAGGGCTGCCAGGGCTGGCTGGGCACTGTGCAGGAGCGGCTGGCTTCCCTCAACAGCACTACCGGCAACAAGGAGACGCTGGAGACGCGGCTGGCTCTCATCCAGGTCCGACCATTCTCTCTGTACTTTCTCTGTACACAGAGAAAAAAAACATATCAGGAAGTCAGGAAGTATTATAACATCATCAAAAATGTATTGCCATTATTTCTGACCCATAAAATGTCAATGTTTTTGATGGGCCTCAGCAATACTGTAGTTCTGAAATGATCACACTGTGCTGTGTGCTGGGGTGTGTGTTGGCAGGACATCCTGCTGATGAAGGGGGAGGGCGAGGTGCGTCTGAACCTGGCTCTGGGGAAGGGAGAGCAGCTAGTGAAGAGCAGTGGCCCAGAGCGGCAGCAGGCCATCCGCTCCCAGCTGCAGGAGCTCCGAGACACCTGGGCCAACACACTTGTCACCTCCATGAGCTGTCATAGGTCTGCATGCTCACACATGGACACACTCACACACACATACGCACTCACATACACACATGCACGCACACACACACACACACGCACACACATAAACAGACATATGCACATGCAGACACAGACACGTGTACACTTGCATATACACACAGCCATGCACACACATATTTTGAATCCCATGGTGCACACTCAGTCCATGACCAGCTCACACTCAGCATCCAGCATTTTTGTATATTAAAACAAATCAACAACTTGTTCTAATTCTAGCCTCACAAAGTCTAGCATCTGCATCAAGACCTATTTTACCATACACATTTTCACAAAAACACATCCTCTGTCTGTCACCTCTTTGTGTATGGCTATGTGTGCATATGGTGTGGCGCAGCCGTCTAGAGTGGACAGTCTCGCAGTGGGGCAGTTTCCGGGAGAGCCGCGCAGCGCTGCAGCAGTGGCTGGAGGGCCTGGAGCAGGAGCTGGGCTGCCTGGAGCTGGAGCAGCCGGGCCTGAAAGAAAAGGTGTGCGTGCTGGAGCGCCTTCGGGCCACGCTGGCCGACGTCAACGCCCACACCACCACCCTGGCACAGCTCACCGACAAAGCAGTGGAGCTGCACAAGAAGACCGGGGACAAGGTCTTCTCCAGGGAGGGCCGTGATCAGATCCAGTCCCACTTCAATGATGTCACAACTGTGGTGAAGGTGCTGGAGCCATGACAGTACCTTTCATATATTGTCTTTAGAGTCTTGAGCACGCAAAGTAACACAGAATAATCAAGTCTCCCATTTAAACTAGTTTGTTAAAGTCACCAACAGTGTTGCATATTTTTTGCAGATACAATGTTGACAGTGTTTTTTTCATTGGTTAGTTAACTCTGTGTGTGTGTGTGTGTGTGTGTGGCAGGGTAAGCTAACTCTGATGGAGGCAGCGGTGCGGGAGCACCAGCAGTATCTGGAGGCCGTGCGGGACCTGAGTGACTGGCTGGCCTCAGCCAGGGAGGAGCTGCAGCGCTGGGCAGACGTGTCTGGAGATGCCGACGCCGTGCAAAGGAAACTGGCCAAAGTCCGAGTGAGTGGCACAGTCACCTTGGAACAATAGTTTAGTTAGGTGTTAAATGAGATGATAGTAAATCCCAGAACTATTTGAGAAATACTGTACACAAGAAAATGTGTTATTTAATGAGATTTACTTCAATAGCCTAATGAGATCTCAAATGTGTTTCTGATGTTGGCTTGGATGTGTTTTAAATGGATATTCTAAAATCACTCAAACTGACATGCCTGTCTTCAAGATCATTTAGAACATCATGCATCATACTGCCTGGAGACATGAGAGTTTGCAGCAATGTCAGACATTTATGGCATGGCTAATGAGATAATTTTTCTTTAGTAAAACTAGAAACTTCTCCCCCGTGTGTCTGTGAAGATTCTCATTTGTCCAGGTTGTGGTAGTCATAGTGTTCAGTTAAAGGCAACTGGACTTCTTTTTGAGCTTGAAGACGTCTCACTTCATCAAAAAAGCTTCATCAGTTCTCCCTGGGGATGGGAATAACAGGAGCTTGTAGGAGACCAGGATATATAAGCTACGTCTAAAAGAAGTCCAGTTGGCTTCACCCCCCCATTGTTTTTCTCTTCTAGCATTTTTTTATTCTTTTTTCTTCTTCTTCAATCACTCCTCTACCACTTCATCAGGAGCTGCTGGCCTCTCGGCAGCAGGGCTGGGAGCGTATGGCCCGGGTGCAGCGCTGTGGCGGCGTGGCCCGTGGCCGCACCTCCACGCTGGGCTGTGAGGCCCTGGAGCGGGAGGAAGCGGGGCTGCTGGCCTCCTGGGAGCAGTGGGAGCGGGCAGCACAGACGGCTGCCGAGAGCCTGGAGGGGGCGCTCCAGCAGATAGCAAGCTCCGAGCAGGAGTTTGGACGCCTGGCCACGCAGCTGGAGCAGGACCTGCAGGCGTTTGCTACACGCTTGCTGGACTGGAGAGACCGGCTGCAGCAGACTGAAGGCATGAACACCAGTGAGGAGGCCGTTCACGGGTGGCAGATCGCCAAGGTAACTAAACTAAATGTGGTGTCTCGCTGGCAGTCGATGGCTACACAAATGACATTTGCCATCATCCTTGCACAGGACAGAGCTTAAGTTTGGTGTGGAATCAACATAGACATAAACATACTCTACTGCTCACATTATCTTGTCATGAGCGTCTCTGTGGATATTGAAGATGATGATGAATATACCATAGGAAATTCTCTCAGTAACTTAACAGTATCTTGTAATAACATTGTGCTTTCATTAGATCATGTACTGTGTAGTACTTTCTGCACCTTAGTGGATCTAAAGTGAATGTCCTTGTTTGTTTCAGGAAACTTCCGAAGAGTTGCTAAAAGCAGAGTCCACCTCTGAGCAGCTGAAGACCCAACTCAATGACCTGTGCCGTTTCTCCAGAGATCTGGGTGCTCAACCAGACAGGGTGTCTGCTCTCATCAAAGACTACAACAGGTGAGCCTGTGCGCAGACCAACACACATACTCACCCAGTGCAGAGGAAATACAATACTCTACCAGTGGACGGACTATATGCGTGTTGACAGGAATTAGATGTTGGAAGGATGTAACCTGAGTTATTTCGACCAATATTTTGTCTAGTTACATGTAATTGCTGAGTTTTTGTTTAATCCACCTCCCCACTTGTAGTCTGAGCCTGCAGGCGTCACGTGAGTGCCAGAGCAAAGAGAAGCTACTGGACCAGAGGTTCCGTTCAGCTTGCAGAGACTTTCAGCAGTGGCTGGTCCATGCCAAGATCAGCACGGCCAAATGCTTCGATGTGCCACAGAACCTGTCCGAGGTGTCATCTAGTCTCCAGAAGATTCAGGTCCAGTTCTATAGACTTTATTCTTACAGTATTGCTGTCCATACTGCAGTGTTAACAGAGTAACTCAAAATAAGATGTTTAATAATGTTGATTCTGATACTGTATGTATATACCATTAATATTAATTTTGTCTATTTTTTGGGTCAATTCAACCCATGCCCATTCAACCCATGGTTTGCAAATTGCAGCCAAAAAAATGCAGGTGATATTAGCTAACATGATATGCATGAAATAATTAACTAACTGAAGTAAAAAGATGAGTCTTTAAACAGTGTTTAAAAATCTTTAAGCTCTCAGCAGAACGTATGACTGTATACAATTCATTCCACTACAGCTGGGCCACAAAAGGAAAGAGTCTTGACTGAGACCTGTTAGCAATTTTTGTTAGCTGACATAGCAACTGCTTATTACATGAATGCTGCGATCTGGAGGTATAAGGCTGGATTAGATCATTGGAACAGGATGGAGAATATCCAATAATACTCCTGAATGCCAGTGTGGGAGATTTTGACTCATTATGTCTGAAGTAAGAAGCCAATGTAGTGAAACCACTGAGCTAGAATCCCTATTGTGTTCTGTAGCTCAGTGAGGGAAACTATTAATTGAGTGACATTGGGTGAAACAAAGATCAAATGTGCCACTGCATTCTGAATCATCTGCAAAGGTTTCACTGCGCATATCAAAAGTCCAGTCAAAAGAGCAACACAGGAGTCTAATTAGACACTTCTCTAAGTGTACTTAGAGAAGTGTCTCTCACTTTCACTGATTTGGGATGTTGTATTATTTTATATTGAATAGCTATACTATCAGTTGTCATTCCCACTGACACTGATCTCCTTGTCTTTCTCAGGAGTGTGTGAGTGACAGAGAGCAGGGCCAGGCCAAGCTGAATGCAGTGGTGTTCTGCGGAGACCTGCTGCTGCGCATTGCCTCCAGAGACAGAGAGGAGGCTGTCAGGACCAAGATGAGAGGCGCCAGAGAGGACTGGAAAACACTCATGACCACCCTGCACCAGAGGGAGGCCATTTTACAGGTGGGATACTTCATGGATCGGCTGTCAGTAGTACTGTACTTTAATATCATATTTGAAATTATTGCTTATTATAGCCTTGGGTTTTCATTGGCACCGGAAGGGTAAATATTATTGCCTGAGGAATTGCATAGAATAGTGTCCCTTTGAATGTTAGCTGAATCATAAACTGACTGTGTGTGTGTGTGTGTGTGTGTGTGTGTGTGTGTGTGTGTGTTGTGTTCCAGAGTTTGCAGTCCCAGATGGAGGACTTTGAGGACAGTGTGGAGCCCCTCCAGGACTGGCTCAACAGCACTGAGGCGGCTGTGCAGGGAAGCAGCAGCCGGCTGCATGACCTTTCTGCCAAGAAACACGAGCTCCACAAATTACAGGTACCTTCTGTTGCCATGACGATTCCCAAGGCACAGCCAGATATTGTCACGAGCACCCCTCATTTTTATCTAATTCAAGCACAAGGCGGCTGTGTTCATCACCCGTTCATCATCCGTTGTCCAACACTGTGCATCACCAGCGTAGTGTAGATAGTTTGTGTCCAGGGTCCACCTCCATCTCCAGCATTGTCTGTGCTTGCTATCTCCAGCCATGTCTCCAGAAGCCATTTGTTCTTTCTCTGTCTCTCAGTTCACACTTTTGTTAGTTGTGTCACCACTATGTTACATGGCATAACACTATCTATCTGCTTCTTGTGTCTAAACTACCAAATCTTCCCAGCTCATTAACCTGTGTGTCTGATATGCTTCCATGCAACAAGGCTACGTCTAACCGTGCTTATGTCTAACAGTTGGCCTTTGACTTTTTGCCTTGCCCTGCTGCTGTGCTGTGCCGTGGGCGACATGCCTGACCTTTCCCCCCAACCCCCCACCTTTTCCTCCGCCCCGTCCCCACGCTGTTCCAGTCCCTGCTGGAGGAGCTGTCAGCCCAGGAGCAGCAGCTGAGCCGGCTGAGGGAAAGGGCCCAGCAGTTGTGGGACGAGCACTCAGCAGGGAAGGGCTACCTGCA
>JAGFZM010000011.1:1075734-1138004 GCA_017657215.1 Limnothrissa miodon
TGTGTGTGTGTGTGTGTGTGTGTGTGTGTGCGTGTGTGGTTGTGGTGTGTTGCGGTGTGGGGTTTGTATGTAGGTGTGATTGAGCGCTGGGAGCTGCTCCAGGCGCAGGCTATCAATAAGGAGCGACGCATGCAGCAGAGGCTGCAGCAGTGGCAGCAGTTTAATTCGGACCTGAGAAGCCTGGTGGCGTGGCTGCAGACGGCCGAGGCTCAGCTTGAGCAGCAGAGGCAACTGGAGGCCAGCACTGACATTCACACTATTCAGCAGCGCATCAAAACTCTCAAGGTGAAGCAAAGCTGTTGATGAGTCAGGCATTACCGTCTGTCTGCCTGTGTGTGTGTTTCGCTCTACCATGTTGGCCAGATGACACATAACAGCAGTTTCACAAGCTTTTCCATGCATTACAGTGTTACACGTATTTGAAATATGTCTTCATTTGCCTCCCCCCTGCTCTTGTCCAGGAGTTGCAGAAGGGCATTGACCAGCGCAAGGCCATTGTGCTGTCTGTGAACCTATGCAGCACAGAGTTCCTGAAGGCGTGGGAAACGGGCGCCCAGGCCACTGAGCAAGGCGTGGAGGAGATGCAGGCCCACCTCAAGGATATGAATGACCGCTGGGACAGGCTGGGGGAGGGGTTGAGTGCGTGGCGTGATGCCTTGCAAGAGGCACTAATGCAGTGCCAGGTATGTAGGTTCAGTGTGTGTGTGTGTCCTAGCATCGACGAACTAAGCCTTGGGCCTTTGGGGGCTATATTTGATGGGCATCACACTGCATTTTACTTTTAAGCTAGAATAGAGGAGGCAAGACTCCTATCTGGCCTAGGTCAGCAAAAAGGCTAAAGTCGCCCCTGTATTTGTGTTCACCAGTTGTGCTGTACCCTTGTGTGTGTATGTCTGTGCTAATAGTTTGAACACAATAGTGTTACTGAATTCCAATCTGAGATATAAAATGATTGTATGGAGATGGGAGTTCATCTGTGCCTGTGTGCGTTGTCACTCTTGGTCTGTTGGCTCAGGACTTCCATGAGATGAGTCACGGGCTACTACTGTGGTTGGAGAACATTGACCGCCGTCGGAACCAGATTGTCCCCATCGACACAACCCTAGACAGGGACACACTTCAGGAGCACTTCAAAACTCTATCGGTAAAACCTATTCACATAGATGAGCCAAGTTAATTCTTTAGTGTATTTCTTTGTATCAACATTTGTATCAACGCTTTTGTGAGCGTTTTCAATTATGTGCATTTCTGTATTTTTTTTGGAAGTGTTCCTATATATTCCTATGTAATCTGCCTTCTCTGTTCTCATCTTCAGCAAATCCGGCGTGAGCTGCTGGACTCGCAGCTGAAGGTGGCCTCCCTGCAGGACATGTCTCTGCAGCTTCTGGTCCACGCCGTAGGGCAGGACTGCTTGGAAGCCAAGGAGAAGGTCCACGTCATTGGGAACCGGCTCAAGCTGCTCCTCAAGGAGGTGTCCCGCCACATCCGTGAGCTGGAGCGCAACCTGGACATCACCAGCAGTCAGCAGGTACCCCTTCTCACTGCCTGCTGATTTTCATTTCTCCTCTACATCCCTCCTGTCCGGCCTCTCTTTCATATGGTTCAGGCACAGAGGTTTCTTTAGAGTCATCACTGATTTTCTATCAAGGCATTTTTAGAGTCATCACTGATTTTCTATCAAGGCATTTTTTTGCATTTTGACCAAAAATTGTCACAATTGTCAGATTTAAAATGCATTCTTTTATTTTGGGGGGTTTATCAAAATTTAATTGATTAAGTTATACAAACAGCTTTGTGAAGTGTATGAAATATTGAAATATTAAATATTAGATGTCATCATATTAATATTGCCTTTTTTTGTCATGTCTACGCCATCATGTGTGTCTCATTTTTCTTATAGGATTTGTCCTCATGGTCGTCTACTGATGAGCTGGACACATCCGGGTCCCAGAGTCCTGTCTCCGGGAGCAGTACACCCAGTCGCCGGCGATCGGTAACGTTTTTTCCTCCTGTTTTATACTGCCCTTCCTCCCCCTCCCCATACCTCCTTTCCCTCAAGAGCAGGAGAGCTGCAGCTGTCAGCCGAGACCTGTGTAGGCCAACCACCTGAATGTCCAAACCCTCAGTGTGTTAAGCTCAGTCACTCCCAGATCCTGGAATGTTGCCAACAACCCCTAAAGATTTGTGTCTGCCACGCCACGGTGAACCCTCACCCAGTTCCCCTTTCAACCTTTAACCCTGAACACCATTGACCTCCACCTTGGCCTCCCCCAGCATGTTCCAATCCCCACTGCTGAAGAGTGCTGATTGCTCCTGATGGTTTTAATCCCCTTGCTTCCAACCAAGTTGAATCCAAACCCCTATCCTCCACCCAAGACAACAACCCTCACACCGATCAGATCCCTCTTCATTCTCTAGTGCCTTCTAGACCCCTACTAGGAAGTGGCAAATGGACACTGGCTTTCTGTCTGTCTCAGTCACATTCTTTCATTGTGCCAGCACTTAACTATGAATCCACCATAGGTTCCCTTTGTCACCAATACAGCACATCAGCATGTGTATTGATGAACACTGAGGAACTGAACATGGTTCAGATCGTAGCTAGCATGTAGCCATTCATGCTGTGAAGCCAGTTTCCTGCTCTCTTGTAGTGTTCCCACGCCCAAGTTCCATCTGCCTCCAGTGCTCTATTCTCATACCTGTCATTGTTTTTGGGGGTTTCTCTCATCGGGTAGCTTTGTCTTTATTTGTCTGGACTGAAACATTCTTTCTTTCTTTTACCCCCCTGTTCATTGCAAACAGCCCCGGGGTAAAAGTAGCGGGGGCCAAGCCGGACCCCCAGAGAGCGGCCCACCACACAGGTACCTGTCTCCTGGTTTCTAGAACCCCTAGAAGATCATGGAACCCAGGCTATGTTCTCCGCAGAACACTTCCAGATGGGCCCAAATGAGAACTCCAGTAAAACATCCAAACCAATGTGCTGTTTAGCTAAAGCAGTGTCTTTCCCATGTTTGCTCTGTACATACAGAATCTAAAACACCAACAATGGGGAACTGAAAGTATGAAAACCAGCTGACATTGTTCAGAGCAAGCATGGAGTAGATTGATCTGGGAAGCAAAAGGCAATATCTGCAATGAGCATCATGCCAGTGGCCTCCATGATCTTCTATAAATCTAGACCACTAAAGTAGGGCTCTAGCGTAGCTCCAGCCGGTGAACACAGACTCGCAGTACAGCAGGAGCGCTATTTTCGAAGGGCTTCTTTCTCTGTCTCTCTGTCTGTCTTGCTCTCTCTCTCTCTCTCTCTCTCTCTCTCTCTATGTCCACCCACTGCCCTGGGCTGCAGTGTGGCCCAGTCCTCACCCAGCTTACACGCTTGTCTTTCTCAGTGGCCGTCAAAGTGGCAGCTCGGGTTTTCCTCACCTTCAGGCAGCAGTGCACCAGGGAAGGCCAGACAAAGTCAATAAAAGCGTCTGCAATGAACAATGTGTCGGTCACATTCACTTTCTCTTGTTTCCACGTCTCTCTGTCCCTCTCTCTCTCTCTCACACGTGTATGGCATCTTTCTCTAACTGATTTACCCTCCTACACACCACTCCTACTGTACTCCTGCCCCCCCCATCTCCCCCGTTGCTCCAGCCATCTGTGCCACCCTGCCCTGCCTCTCTCACCCTCCTTATGGGTGTCTCAATGTTGTCTGCTGACCCCAGAGTACACAGGAGCTCACACACAGAAAGATGCAAGATCAGGACATACTTCACTGTAAAACTTCTGTCTGTATTCTCTCTCTCTTTCTGTGTGTGTTTGTGTGTACTTCACAAGGGATGTGGTTAGAATTACTGTCCAAGACATGATAGGTAGTCACAATATCTCTATATCTATGGTCACCAGAAGACTGACCCTGTTACTCAGCAAAGTGTAATGACTGACCATGTGACTGACTAAGTGAGGACTGGCAATTTTATTATACAAGGGAATGTGGTCACTGTTCAAAAAGAGTGATGATTGGTTATGAGGATTGACTGGCCATTGTGCTGAGTCAGTGGAATCAAGTCCATGGGGAAGCAATCCTGTCTGCTTTTTGACACTGAATGACCTTCAAGTGCCTTGTGTATGTTGGAGAAAATTGACTCCTGCAAGCTTTGTTTTTCCTACTTGAACTTTGAGCATGAGCTTTGACCCTGGAGCTGCAGGAGAGATCCTTGTCATCTTTTTGCTACTGCAGCCTTGCATTTCCTCTTCAGCTAACAACTGACCAAGTATTGTGCTTGATAGTGTAACCAAAGGAATATAAAACATTCAACATCTGTGTGATGTGTCAGTACCAGAACACGAAGTATGTGTCACTGAAATGTGGTAGGTTACTCTGTAGATGAGTGTTATTAGATTTTGTATTAGACCAGTGCTTTATATTAAGTAACATTATGTCGGAACTTGCAACAAATTGCAAATTGCAATTCCGAGACGTGTAGCATACCGTATTCAACATCATTGTAAAAAAAAGAATGTCAGTGACAAAAGCATTTTATGTAGTCAGCAAAATGGTGACAGATACTGTACAACAAAGCCTGGCTGGTGTGACTTTATACTTGAATGCCTAAAAGCTGTTTAATGGCATGCATTTTCATTCTTGAACTAACTTTAACAACATAACAGATTGAATATAGAAGCCTGTACAAAAGGCACTTTAGCTTCCTGTCGGGTGTACATGTGACTATGTTGTGAGGTGGATTGAAGGAAACCTGCTCTTCTCTTCCTCTGCTTCACTACTCAGGGTTCTCAGCGCCGTTGGATCCGCTTCCTCCCGTTCTGAGGAGTTAGTGTCGTTGTGGCGTCGGGGCTCAATGGTCCAGCGCGTGTTGTTGGCAGCATTGCCTCTCCAACTGCTGCTGTTGCTGCTGCTCCTGGCTCTGGCCTGCCTGGTGCCCTCCGCTGAGCACCACTACAGCTGCTCTCAGTCCAACAACTTTGCCCGCTCCTTTCACCCCATGCTCAGCTACACCAATGGGCCACCACCCATCTAAACTCCAGGAGGGAGCAAAGGAGAAACAGAAATGGTGGGGGGGGGGGGGAAATAGTGACGTAATCTAACTGGTTTCTGTATACCATCTCCACCCATACTCCGCATCTAGTGTCAGTGTTAAGACAAATCGGAGATGTACTAAGGGCCACCTCCTGAACAAAAATCTTGCTAAGTGGCTACAACTGCTACATGGACATATCTTCCACTCTTCCAATGTATTCAAGTAAGTGCAGTACTGAAAAGTGAGTGGAAATCACTGCTGTTGAAGGTACAACACGGTTGCCATTCATGTCATAAAGCCTATGTTTTTAATGTCATTTTTTAATGGAAAATATTGTCACTTAAGTTCAACACAAAATATATAAAAGCCTGTGGATCAGTTGAAAATATGACTAGTAAAATATTATATTGCAATTATTTTTTACAAGTATTTTTTGGCATGCTGTTATACTCTTTTATGTTAAAAATGTCACACTGTTGAAACTTGTCATTGTGAAACATTGATTTTTTCTCAATTAACTTCCAAGAGAACTGAAACATAAATACTAAATGAATAGCCACAGTCATTGTGGAAAATATATTTATGTATGTACAGTTTGCTAAGGCCTAACAACCTTTGCATTTTAAATACATAATAATATACATAACAAAGATAAAATCTGTTGTCTGGCTGTGTGTGTGAGTTGAAAGACTGCCCATGATGCTCTGGATAAGAGTAATGTTAGTTCTTAGTAATATAAATGGCCATTAGATTTCACAGTTTTGGCCTTTAATACAGTAGGTGGTAAAGCATGGGTATGCAAGGCTTTTTTTAAATGCATTTAACAACAGTTTGCAGAAATGGCAGGGAAAATACTAAATAAAGGTTTGATAATGTTATTGAATATAATTTCAAAAGGTTTGGCGGGCCGGATTAAAAACCCCCCGGGCCTTAGTTTGCCCATGCCTGGTCTAGACCTCACCTTGTTGACGTCAACCTTCATCTGCCCTTGACTGGGTTGAATATCCCTTGACCAAAAGTTTTTGTGCCTCTAAACACATTATTTTTTCAAAACCAAAGCAAGGTATTCATGGAAATTAAGTGCTGTCTTCTGCTTTTTGTAGTTAATTTGCTTGACTAACTAGGTGAGCTGGTTTGATTCCTGAACCCCACATAGCATGATTTAGATTTAGATTTTTTTTTATATTTATATTCAACTTTATTGTCATTACACATGTATAAATACAGAGTACAGAAATGCAGTTAAGCATCTACTCAGAAGTGCAAAGAGCAACAAGTGCAAAATATACAATATGGAGTGTATACAGTATGGACAATATGTACAGTTAAGAGCAGCAGTGTACGGTTATGTGCAAAAGAGAGAAGAGGGAGGTTACCAATTTAGTGAACAGTGAATACTCTACATATGTCAGCTTCATTGTGCTACAGTAATACAGATGGGTAAGTTAGGCTATATCTGATAGGCTATATCTGTAAATGTATTGCTAAAGATGAAGATGAATTTATTACAATAAAAATAATTTTATTTCTATTTTTTATATATTGTAGAATGCAGATTAATTGTTAAATACACATTAATAAGGCTGTATCATAAATTTCTTTGAATTTCATATTCAAATTCTACCTCCTCTAATTTCGAATTTGAATTACAATTCAGCTTTCTTTTTGCACCCTCAGTTTAAATTCAAATTCAACAATAACTTAAGACGCTGGACATAACGAGATGAAATGTCCTCAAGGTAACATCTGCTCTTAAAACCCTACTGTAGTAGGGTAACCAAATAACCCAGATTGTTGGGGAAAGTCACCAAATTTGTCGGGCTGTCCCCTTTAACCTTAGAACTTTGAACGTTTGGTATTACGGTGTTTAAAGGATTCAAGGATTCAAGGATATTTATTGTCACATACTTTTTTTAAAAGATAAAAAATGTAGTGAAATGTAGGTGTTGTCTGTCTATTGTGCATTAAAGAGAGAGGGTGAAGAATGAGGTAAAGAGATAGTGTAGAGAAATGGGAATGGCCTACAGTATGAAGTAAGAGTGGAGAGGCAACAGTAATGTCATAACTACTACTCCCAATCATTAACAAGGGGCACCCAAGAGCAACAGGGGCAAGGAAAAACTCCCTCTGAGGAAGAAACCTTGGGCAGAACCACGACTCAAGGGGCCAACCCAACTGCCAGAGGTTGGTGGAAGGAGAGAGGGAGGGGGGGGGGGGGTGAAGTGAAGGTATGGTGCTGCTATAGCCAGCCGATGATTTAATGGGGTGTGGAGGGTAGTGTGCTGTTGCGTTGAGGGGGGGGGGGGGGGGTCTGTTGAGGTGGGGGGGGGGGGGGGGGGGGGTGTCATTATGCATGTTGGTAGGGAGAGGGAGGGCCAGCTACACCACAATACAATACACTGCACTAAACCACACCAAACTACACTACACCACACCATATTACACCACACCACACTACACTACACCACATTACACCACCCAACACTACACCACACTACACTGCACTACACCACATCACTACACTACACCAATCTACACTACATCACACCACACTACAGTACACCACACTACGTTACCCCATATCACTCAACAGTCATTACACTAAACTACACTACACCAAAACTACACTACACCACACCATATTACACCACACTACACCATCCAACACTACACCATACAACACCACACTACAGTACACCACACTACGTTACCCCATATCACTCTACAGTCATTACACTAAACTACACTACACCAAAACTACACTACACTACACCACACCACACCACACTACACTACACCATCCAACACTACACCATACTACACTACACTACACCACATCACTCCACATTTACACTACACTACACCAATCTACACTACATCACACCACACTACAGTACACCACACTACGTTACCCCATATCACTCTACAGTCATTACACTAAAATACACTACACCAAACTACACGACACCCAAACTACACTACACCAGACTTACACTACATTACACTAATGGTGTGCTGTGTAAGTGGGGAGTATGCACGGGATGAATGTGTACTGTTGAGGAGGGGAATGGGGGGCAGCTGGTACTGCAGTGTAGTGGAGGACAGTGTTCTGAGTGAATGTGGGAAAGGAGCAGGCTGATTAATGAGTGGGGGTGGTGTACTGTTGCGTGTGTGTGTGGGGGGGAGGGGGGGCTAGCTGGTTGTGTTGGGGGCGGCTGGTACCACAATGTTGGGGAGGACAGTGTGCTGAGTGAATGTGGGGAAGGAGCTAACTGATGAATAGGAGGGTAGTGTACTGTTGCGTGGGGGGGGGGGTTAGTAGTAGTAGTTCTCTGTTCGATGATGTCCAGATACTGCAAGTTAGTTGTAGATGTTTGTGTGTGTGTGTGTGTGTGTTTGTTTGTATTGTGTTAAGGAAAGAGTGAGATATAAAGAGAGTGTTTGTGTGTGTGTGAGAGAGAGAGAGTATATGTGTGTGTATGTGTAGTAAAAAAAGTTAAGATGTGAGTGTTGGAGGGTGAGTAAATACGTGTAGGAGGGCTTCAGCTATATGCACTATTGAATGTCTTAAATCATTTTTTTCAGCACAACCACAACCAAGCTTATTTTCAGCGCATTTTATTTCATTTAGCCTACTATGTAAATCTGGCAGCGTAATAACCAAAAAATAGAAAATCCGAATTGAGATTTATTTTTAATAAATTAATGTAAACCAGTCAGACATACATATAAAACCCTTTTTTATAGACTAAAAATGTAAACACAATAAACAAATTTAGCAACAATCCTCCATATAAGCAGTTAAATAAGTCAAGTATTCACAAATAAAATCCTTAAACCCACTATGTGTAAGTTTTATTTTTTGCGTATGAGAATTTCTCCCATCTATCGGCGAAGTGGTATACTGCACACGTTTGAATAAAATGTATTAGCCCTTCCCTTCTCACGGTCCTCATTTCCAATGGTCCTTATTTTGAAAATGGCGGCGCAAAATTGATATTCTCATTTGGTACCCACCACATCTATATATAAATGGAAATTACCAAGTTTACGGGAACACTACAATTTATTCATGGAGGTAATTACCATCGTTTTACATTATATTTTTAGAATAAAAACTGTATTTTTAATAAAAGACGAAGATAAATAGAAGACAAATCCTACACATAGTGGCTTTAAATTCTAGATTGATTTTTAATTCATTTAAATGTACAAGGTAAGATGGTCATTAAACACAAAAATAATCATACTAAACACTTCACATATTGAAATGATAAAACACTAATGTATTTGAACAAATCTGACTGAAACTTGAAAAATAAACATCAACAACAAAGAAATATTGTCATATACAACCAATATTTTAGGTGATTTTAAATCTAAGGCCTTTAACTGAAGCTGTATGATTGTTGGCACACATCCACACACAGGTGCAAAGTTATTTACAGATAGATAGATAGATACTTTATTGATCCCCAAGGGGAAATTCAAGGTCCCAGCAGCTTAAAAAATCACACACAACATATACTACAGTGTACACAGGATGATAAGAAGCAGACAACATGACTAGATCAACATTACTAAAAATAACAATAGAATACAAATGCTATGGGTAGAGATGCGCATGAATGTACTGTGGTACAGTATGGGGTGTGTGTCAAGGTAGTAGTGCAAATTAGTCCAGTAGTACAACAGTGCAAGGTTAAAAGTCTATTGACCAGCAATAAATTTGTGCATATGTAAAATGGACAATAAAAAAATATAAGCATAACAATTTAACAGTTCTAGTATATAGCCTAGTATTATAAAAATGACAGCATCAGTGCAAGGGTAAGTCTATATAAGTCATATACAGGTTCATGCATCAGTCAAGTATGCAGGTCAAGTATCAAGTTACAGTTATTGTTATTGGTCAAGTATGAAGTTACAGTGTAAGGAGGAGTTATGCATGTGGGCTAATGTAGCCAGTAGGGTCCCTAGGCAGTGTCAACAATACACAGTATTGTAGAAAAAATGTCTTGTAAGTGTGTAAGAGGGTTCAGGTGCAGATTAACTATGCAGAGAAGTCCAACTCTCCTTTTCCTTTCAGTGAAGCATTGTAGAGTTGTATGGCCCTGGGTACAAATTATTTCCTAAGTCTGTCTGTTGTGCATGTCAGGGAGCGTAGTCTCCAGCTGATCAAGCTCTTCTGCTGCATGATAGTGCTGTGGAGTGGATGACAGTCATTGTCCAGGATGTTCAGTAGCTTGTTCAGGGTCCTTTTGTCTGATACTGAAGTGATGCACTCCAGTTCAGCTCCCACAACAGAGCCAGCTTTCCTTACCAGCCCGTCTAGTCACCCAGCATCCCTCTTCTTAGTGCTTCCTCCCCAGCCTGCCACAGCATAGAAGAGGACGCTGGCAACAACAGACTGGTAAAATATCCAGAGAAGCTTGCTGCAGACGTTGAAGGACCGCAGCGTCCTCAGGAAGTACAACCTGCTCTGCCCCTTCTTGTAGAGTGCTTCAGTGTTGACTGACCCGTCCAGATGTATTCCTAGGTACTTGTATGTTTTCACCACCTCCACATTAACCCCCTCTATGGTGACTGGCATCAGGGCGGGCTTGGACCTCCTGAAGTCCACCACCATCTCCTTGGTCTTGGCAGTGTTGAGTGTATATAGGCCTATTGAATTTATAAATATTTATTGAACAAATCTAATACAAATGTGCAATATAAACATGTAAAAACAAATAGCCTATTGTCAAGTAACAGCAATGATATCCTTTATTGATGCCCTTTATGTTGTATGTTGAAGGATGACACGCAATGTTATTGTGTAACAGCAATATTTTCTAGATGGATTTTAATGCATCAAATGCAACTTTTATGATTGCTCTCATACTACTTTTTTTGTTGTTGTTTTTTTATGATGATGATGATGATGATGATGATGATGATGATGATGGTGGTGGTTGCAGGAAAGGGAACGCAATAAAACACTGTCAAACTTCCAGTAGTCCTAGAGGATACTTGGAAGCTTCGCCTAGGATGTGGCTACACTCAGCAGCCGGAAGAGGTAAAACTTCTGGTAAAACCCAGGTGTAAAATCTCCGCAGGAGTTGCCTTCCCCAGCTGTGTTTGGTACGACATAGGTCTACCTGCTGTTCTTGCAAAATCCCGAGCAACAGCGAGGGGAACAGCTTGAAGAGAGAATGAGTCAAAGTGGTGCCCACCAAGGCCTACACCAGAGGGTTTTAGTGGCCTGAACCTTAGAGGTAAAAATGTTCTCTTAAAAACAGAAAGATATATTTGTGAGATTTATGTGGAGGTGTACACTTTTTTGTATAGGCCTACTGTAGGCTACTATAAAATTGAAATGGTTGATTTTATAATTCACCGGACAAATATCTGGCATTTTGTGGAGATATCGTGAAGGCTACTGGGAACCATGCTGCGAGTTTAGGCTACTACACCGCAGCGATACAGTCTATGGCTGCGACTAGACGATTTTCGTCTCAGCTATTCCCGGCTGACGTGAGAGCGGTGGCCTAGTTTTGGCTACTGGCCTACGTTTTTAGTCAATATCCAGGCTAGGCCTTCTGTGTGTTAAAAACATAAAATATCAAATTAGGCCTACAACATAACCCTGGGTCCCCACATCAAGTCTAGATGTTATAATGTAGGCCTATCAAGGTTGAAATTGTTGGGTGCACACATCAGTTCATGTTAACAGGCTTTTATGTGGTAACATTTGTCCATTTTTTTCAGGGTTTCAGGAATAATAATGCCCTCATTCATTGTAGGCTGTAGACTAGACGTCACAAATTAGATATTTCCTTTAAATCATGGGAGATGTAAAAATGTGCTTTCCTATGACACCAAAGTCCACCAGCCCAACAGATGACAGTGGTGCGCTTTAAAGTCTGCTATTACACACCCTCGTAGACCCGAAGAAAAACGAATTGCTTTGCTCAGCGACCAATCTCTGGCCCACCCTCTGCATCTCTGCGACAGCATGGCGGCGGTGGAGACTCGGGAATGTGAGACAGAGGGTTGCAAGAGCGAGGCAAAACTTCAGTGCCCAACATGCATTAAACTTGGGATCCAAGGTTCATATTTCTGTTCGCAGGTATGGTTATCCCTAGATGTTTTGGAGAGTTTTGTTAACGCATCCATTTTCAACGGCACACCCTGGTTGGAGACAGCAACTTGTCAGCTAGCTAACGTTTCTGATGAGTTAATCTTAGTCTTGTGCATGTGTCACACGAGGAGTTGCCTGCTTGTATGGCCTGGTGTCAACTGTCTGGTCACTTGTATCTCCGTGAGTTTGGTAAGCCATTAACTTAAGCTAGGTTAGTGGTGGTTTTACAGTCTCCGTAAACCTATGAAACTTTAATAACTCGTTAACTTGTGTTCTATACCTAGCTAGCTATGATAAGTTAACGTTAGCCAACTTTAGCAACAAGCCCGCTAGTCAGTTTAACATAGCCACCACAGGTGATACAACAACTGATTTTAAAGAGTGGGTAACATTAAGCAAAATCCTTTCATCGGGATTAACTGCTATTTTGTTCAACTTTGAGTTAAGGTTAACGTGATGGTACGTAACAAGTTGACGTAACGTTACCACGTTGAAGTCCCTAACCATCAGATTTCAGATCGCCATAATAAAGCTAAATTGCTAACTAAGTGTCAGGTGCATCATTTTCTAAACTTACAACTATAAAGGAGTATCTTATAATATTCAGTATTTAAGCGCCCGAGTTTTGTAGTGGTGGCTATGTGTAAGAATCCATCAAGCTTGGTACAGCATAACGATCGTCCACCGTCTTCGGTTTCCTTAAAGCTTTTAAATCACTTGTTGAACTCGCAGAGTGTCAGTCTTCATGAACTGGTCATACCGTTACAGAGGCTATAGAAACACGTTTGTTGCTCGTCATTGCTCTTTGGAGCTCTTCGTTGTGAAGCGCTATGAGACATGTCTTTTATGAAATGCTCTATACAAATAAAATTGAATTACTTTGTAGTAACTTGACCTCACTTCAAGCCAGCAAGGCCTCGGATCATACTGTCAGACATTGTTTATACCAAACCGAATATTGGAATTAGTGTTTGGGTCTGACTGCAATCATGACAAAATGTATATAGATGAGCATTGTTGGGAATGCTGGCATACAATTATATTATAGTGTTCAGTTATAGACAACTGTATAATTGGTGTCAGCCAACCCAATCTGATGAGGTGGTGACAAACAACAGACCATCTGATATCTACACATACTAGGCCTCTGTAAGATAGACTGCATGGCTAGAGCAGACCTGGTCTTTGCCATGTAGTAATGAGAAGACTTGACTTGTCAACCATCTATCTTGTGAGTAGGGCTGGAAAATTAATCGCATTTGCAATATAATCGCAATTTCGAAATTCGCAATATTTTTGCTTTGTAACTGCATAGACTTAATGCATAGACTTGTTTGTTAACTACGCTCTGCACTATGTTAAACAAGGATTGGGGTTCAATGCTACAAGATATTCTCTTGAATAAAAATATGTTGATTAATGAGAATAGTTCATTTTCTATTTTTTAATTAGACCTTGTGTACAAATGTGCATATTAATGGGACATATTTGGTGCTTGTGGTTTTTATTGTGAAAATTGCAATAAAATTACAATATTGGTTGAGAAAAATCGCAATTTTGATTTTTGGCAAAATCGCACAGCCCTGCTTGTGAGGTTCGTTTCAGCTTAGTTGGCCACGTAGTAATAAGTCTTCCCAATAGCCTTTTTCTTTCTGCTCACAGTACATTTCCGTCAAATAACCACCAGTGGCAGTGGCCAACCTGCAACAACCACTTTTTTTTTGTTTGTTTTTTTTTTGTTTTTTTTAAAGTACATATTTAAGCGTGTATCAAACTAAAACTATGATCCTGAATGAGCATCATAATGTTAGCTCTGAGTTAAATTTGAGAAGCTTAGTATCTGCAGATTATCCACAAAGACTGGCTGACATTTTTATGTGATTCTTTTCAGAATAATTCATCACTTGATCTTTCTGGTCTATCTTGTGAAAATCAACAGGTGTTAAGTTGCAAAAAAATAAGACTAGCTTTATTGAACAATTTTATGTGTCTGTTTTCCATGCAGGAATGCTTCAAGGGTAGCTGGTCCACTCATAAACTGCTCCACAAAAAAGCAAGTATGTTTTCCATTTTTTATTATTATATTTTTTTATTTTTTTAAACACAACACTAGTTTACTTGAACACTCTCATGCCTAGCAAATATCTTTTGTGGTATCGTATGAAGTAACCCGAGATCGCAAGCATGTGTGTGTTTTTGTCGACAGAGGACATTGTGAAGAACTGTGTGGAGCAGGACACCAATACTGACCCATGGCCAGGCTACCGATACACAGGCAAGCTCCGCCCTCACTATCCACTGGTGAGTCTCCCACTTTGCCCCCCATTACAGTTCAATTTACTTTATTGTCCATAAAGGGAAACTGGTCTCGCAGCCAGGTACACAGAAATAGCACAGGAATACAGACACAAGAAGGGGAAAAATACCTTCTCACTCACAGCACTTATAACATTCAAGCTTACTTTTGCTTTCCTTCACTCTTCAATAATATATTGGGCTGTATTAATGGAACATCTGTCACCGCAGAGTAACATCACTATCACTGTGTAATATTCTCTTTATTGCACATTACCATGATCCCGTTACGGGACAATGAAAAAATAGGGTATTTCGCCCGGGGGCGGGGTTACGTCCGCGCGTCACATTGTTCATGCGGGTTCTCGTTGGCGACGCGCACAGCACAGGTAGCCTACTGTCAGCAGTGGTCTCTGGTCGTGCACGGTGATGGAGGGTTTCTCATATAAAATTGTTTTCATGTTTTGTTAATATTTACTCTTTTGTAGGGTATGTGTTTCGAGTTTCGTCAGGTCAGATTGTTTTGTAAAGTAGGCTATATTATGATTTACGTTAGCTTACGTTAATGTATTAACTTGTTAGCTAACCTGGTTTAATCTTAGCCAAATTCAAATCGCGGTCTGTAAGTGATGATAAGGTTCGGGTAATGTTTATAAGAGGTACAAACTTCTCCCCTTTTGCTTTGCATGAATTTGTATTTTTGTCACCCGGTTTGTTGTTTTTATTTTCCTTATAAATGATTTTGCACATTGTCTACATACACTTATCCATCTATATATTGATTATATTGATTACAACCTCATACTTGCCCATCTCTGTTACTATAGCGCATATATAAAAGTATTGTCTGTATATATACTGCTCTTAACTATACATAGCCTACTGCCCGTAAAATTGAATCTTATAATCTAAATGGTATGTTTTAGATCACATAGAATAAAATGGATTGCCTCATGACATGACTGTTACCACCAGAATGACTTCTCAAGTATTTTTCATATTGTATGAAATTTATACATTTAAACATATTGTACAATCGTATTATAATGTAGCCTATGTAGTAAAAAAAATCCTTGAATTCGTGGTCCTAAACTATTGTCCATGGCATGCTGGGCTCTACACCAATGGCTCCCAAAAACACTAGAAACACCATAGACCGTATATGAGAAACACTATACTCAAAGAAGACAGATGTTTAACATGGAAACATATTAAGGTAGTAATAATATTCACAAATCCCTTGCGGAAAAAACGGATGTGTTACAGGAAAACTGCAGTTTTTATGCAGAATCGTTTCACAATGTATACTAGGCCTTAAGGTAGGTGATTGGATGAACTGTAATCAATAGCCCTACAACAATGCATAATATTTGACCTGTCGTGTTATTTTAACAGTCTAGAAGGACTTGCAATTTGTTCAGTGCGATTATATACTGTGATCACATTTTAATCTTAAAGGCATTATTACTATTATGGCCCCCACAATGAGAAATCAACATCATGATTTGTAAACTCATTGCTAAACGCAAAGATTCTAGATAAAAGCCAGTTGCTAGGTACGCCAAAGATCTTTTAGAACATCAACCGTCTCTGGGCACGCTTTGTGCTCGGCACCATCGGCAACGAGAACTCGCATGAACAGTGTGACGCGCGGACGTAACCCCGCCCCCGGGCGAAATACCCTATTTTTTCATAGTCTCATCCATTTACTGATCTTTGTCTTTTTGGATGTGTTCTGATTGTACGTTCATGTAGACTCCCAAACGCCCTGTTCCGGGAACTATCCAAAGACCTGACTATGCTGACCATCCCATGGGTAAAATCATCCATACACTTATATGTATACACACACAGTCTCACACTGACACAAGAGAATAAGATGTGAACAGTATGTTTTTATATTTGAGCTGTATGTGTGTATTTTCTGTCTGGAACAGTCAACAGTGGCCGTAAGTACCAGAATAGAATCCTATCTAGTGTAAAATTGCACTGGCAGCGTTTTAGTGAGATAGATGCTTCTTTGTTTAGAATTGTATAGATTATATAAGCCAAGAGTGAGTGACTGTGTGAATTAGATTATTGTAGGTGTAGAAATGTAGATGGGCGCTGTCTGTCTTCTTTTTTTGTAGCTGTAGGCTACACCTTTCTTTTAGGGGTGGAATGGTTCACAAAACCCACTATTCGGTTTGGATCACGGTTTGAGGGTGACTGTTTTCGGTTTGATTCGGTTCTTGTTTTTTTCTTGATGAGAAGGAGCACATTGATGGCAAAAAGCACAATGTGTATTGCCATCTACAGGAACTTCTTTGCCTTTTAGCACACAGTTTTATAGAGCTTTAAGCTTACAGCTCTGACTTTTGAGTAAGTCAGAGTTAAAGCAGGGCTAAGCAACATTCTGTTTCTTCTCTCTCACGAGCTCCCTCTAAAGACTGCATTGTATTGCATTGCATTCTATTGGAGGCGGACCGCTGCTGTTGAACATAGCAAATGCTGTATCTACCGTTGTAGGCCACAGTGGCACATTCTACACCGTGTAATGACTCATGTTAGCATCCTAAACAGTATGAAACGGATTAATTAACTGAAAAATGTTGCTTAGTGGGCTTTCAATTTAACATAATCACTTATAACAACGTCATAACAATAGCAAAAGCCATAAACATGAAGTGAAACAAATTCAACTAGCTCAACACAAAACAACAGCAATGCTTCTATTACCTGAGAGTGAGAATTTTTTTTTTTTAACTTAAAATTAAAGTGCTGTATTTAGATACATATGGTTGGATTTTCTGTTTAAACTTAAAGGCCCACTATGCAACATTTTTCATTTAATTGATCTGTTTCATACTGTTTAGGATGCTAAAATGAGTCATTACACGGCGAAAGAACGGTGTAGAATGCGCCACCGTGGCCTATAGCGGTAGATACAGCACTTGCAATGTTCAGCAGCGCGGACCGCCTCTAATAGAATGCAGTGCAACACAATGCAATACAGCGATCTTTAGAGGGAGCTTGTGAGAGGAGTGCTACTGAAATATGTTAAACACAATAATAAAATAGTCGATATAAAATATTGCAAAGCAAACACACTGCATTGTTTAAAACATCATTCCTTGGTTCACTTTATTTTCATGTTCTTCAGCAAGAATATCAATGTATGTGCACATTTTCTGCCAAGAGTCGAGACCTACTTGCACTGACTATGTATTCTGCTGTTGAATAAAGGAGAACTACATATTGTGGGGATGTGATGACAAGCGAAGGCAGCCTATAGTGCCGTCATGTTTCACATAAGCAGACAACAAATGACTCCCATGTGTTTTCCCCCTATATAATATATTCTCCCTATTATCCACTTCAAAAATCTCTATGTTTAATTTGTTGTCACTCGAGTAACCGCATGTAAATAAGAAACACGTGGATGTATGTAGCAGCCTTCAATTTCTCTCCTACTTGACGTTTCTACACGTGACGTTACCTGCAACACCTACACACCACAGCTCTTAGCCTATTTAATTTGCGCATAACATAAAAAATACATATATGAGCACGAGGTCACATACAGGCACAAGGCTACATTGCGCATGCCATGAATCGTTGAACCGTGCCACGCACATACATTCCAAACCATGAGAACCGAACGGTTCGTTTTTTTTTTCATGAACCGTACCACCCCTCCTTTCTATGTGTTTGTGTGAAGCATATGACTCCACACGTTGTTATGATGAATGCCAAACAGATTGTAAATTAGTAATGTGGTTTAATAATTAATGCTTGGTGCAGGTGTGTCTTGGGGTTTGAGTGTAAAACACAAACTGGCAGATAGGAAGGCCCTCTGACTTGGGGAACCAATACCAATGTTCTTTTGCCAAGTCAGCAGAGAAGTGTTGCAACTGGATCCCAGTCTACCTCCAAGGAGTAGACAGATAACAAATGGCAGTGTGTAAACGGGGTCTGGATGAGGCAATATTTCGGGCCGCACATGTAATCAGGTGTACAGTGGAAAATTATGAGGCAGGCTTTGGGGGCTTAAACATGTGTTTTGAATAAGCTCTCAAAGGTCTGTGTGTGGTGGTGATTTGGCTGTACGGTTCTCCACATCGGAGGGATAGAGGCGTGTGTGTGTGTGCGCGCGCGCTGGCATGTGTGTGTGTCTGTTGCTCAAGTTCTTCTCTCGCTCACCACAGCAGCAGAGGTGGGGCTTTTGGCAGGTACGAGGCCCCGCCGCTGTTTGTGTGTCCACGTGTCCAAGCAGTGTGTGTGCGTGCGTGTGGTCGTTGGCGTGCGTTTGAATGTCTGTCTGGACGTCTCCTGTACGAATATTATGATTGGCTGTGGACGGCTGTCTGTCTCTCAGTGTTGTGTAAGTGTGTCAGTGAGAGTGCTCACACCTGTTCCAGGTTCATTGAAAAAAGAGAACTGTGACCAGCCCAATTTGTGGTTGATTTTGGTGTATGTTCATAGGTGTGTGGTGTATGTACATGGTTGTCTCTGTGATTGTAGCATGGCTTTGCCGACTCTGCATGCGTCTTGTCTCTGACAGCCCACGTGAGAAGAGTCCTGATGCTTTGGAGTTGTGTGGTTGAATATAGATAAGGAGTGTGGCCATCAGATTGTTCTTTTACTAGGTAGAGAGTGTGTGTGTGTGTGTGTTATTATTATTATTATTATTGTTATTATTATTATTATTATTATAAGTCAGACAATATTGATGTAAGTGGGGATGAGTGTGTGTGTGTGTGTGTGTGTGTGTGTTAATTGTGTTTTCTGTATGTAAAATATGGCTTTTTGCACAGGCATGTCTGAGTCAGAGCAGTCACTGAAAGGGACGTCCCAGATAAAGATCTTGAACGATGATGAGATTGAAGGCATGCGAACAGTGTGTAAGGTAATTCTTTAAATCTCTGACCTCTGTTCCCCCTTTTTCTGGTGTCCTCATTTCCAGCTTGTCCCCTTGTTCGCAAATGATTTCCTTTTTCTTGTCTCAATTTTGCAGTTGGCCCGGGAAGTATTGGACATTGCTGCCATGATGGTCAAGCCAGGCGTCACAACAGAAGAGATTGACCACGCTGTACACCTGGTAAACGGTCTCTCCCTCCTACCCTGTCCTCTTCCTCCTCCAGCCATGGATGAATTGCCAATATGAAATTTGAACATGAGCACCAGACAATTTATCTATTTTCTTAATAATAAATATGTACATTCAAGCATTATCCTTCAAACACAGAGTATTCTATTTTTGTTTCAGTTGGTGGTTTAAAAGTATTTAATGTCAAAAGCAAATATCAAACAATAGCTAAACCTTTATACTCAAGCCAGCCTTACTACTATATAAATAATGCCAAATAAACCTAATTGAAAAGGTGTCGGTCAGAAATCATGCTTAATGGCATTCTTTATTGTCCTTAGGCCTGCACTGCACGCAATTGCTACCCATCACCTCTGAACTACTACAACTTTCCCAAGTCCTGCTGCACCTCTGTCAATGAGGTCATCTGCCACGGCATCCCAGATCGCAGGGCACTTCAGGAGGGTGACATACTCAATGGTACTTCTCTGACATTCGCAAATAGCAGCTGCTGTTGTTTTACAGTATTCATTTCTGGTATAATGTTGTCTCCACATAGATGACTGGTCAATTTTACCTGAAAAAGTTGAATCAAGAATTACCGTATTGGCCTGAATATAAGACAAAGTTTTTGATCTAAAAATATCTCTTAAAAGGGGGTGTCGTCTGATTTTCGCGGACTAGATAAAATGGTGGATTTTACAATTATGGTAGTGAAGGCGGCCGAATACTCTTCAGCAACGTAAGGATGGAATGCCCATAACCAGAGCCATATTACAGCTAAAAACCTTGGAGATAGCCAAAGAACTGAATATAGCCTACCCACAAATGAATTCAAAGCTATTCATTGGTGGTGTAAAAGAATGATGCGGCACATCAGAGTGTCACTTTGTCGCAGACCAATCCTTGGTCAGGGTTCCCACGGGTCTTTGAAATCCTTGAAAGTTTGTGATTTTGAAAAAATAAGTTCAAGGCCCTGGAAAGATTTTGTAAAAAGCATAGAAAGACACTGTCCTTGAAGGTTTTTGAATATTTTTGGTGGTTTGGCAGTCATTATATTGCCACCTCCAGTTCTTTTAAAATTACATAAATTCTGCTGGTGCTACACTGAATTTTTTAATTTCATTCATTCACAAGTTTGTTTGTTCAACAGATTTTATTGGCATTCATTGGAGTTCATTGGTTTATTTGGTACTTCATTCTTGTATTTCCTGTTCACATGTAGGCTACAGGAAATCTGTTTACAAGAGCCTATGAGTTAGGCCTACTGACAAGATCTAAAAATATTTCACAGTCTACAGCTGTTGACTGCAGGTTATATGGCTCCTTATCCCAAATGAAATGTGTTGTTTCAATTGGTGCATGATGAAATTGATGGATGATTGAAAAGCTCTGCACTCATATATCTCACTCTCCATCTGATTTAAAAAAGAAAAATCACTGTCTTTCTGGAGGTCTCTGATCAAAAGACAAAAATCCAATCAATGTTTAAATTGTTAGAAAGCTACTTCAGTACAGGGAACCGGGCCAGTATGTATGACAGACACTATAGTATCATTATAGTGTAGTATCACTATATACTATAGTATGTATATACAGTCATTACCAATTGTGAATGGCCGCGAGACTCAAGTAAAACATGAGTCACTGCATTACGAGATGTGTCAGTGCAGCTACCGCCGCTAGGAGGCAGCACAAGACCTCTCTAATGATTGCACAACATTCGGAGAGTCAAGCGGAGCAAGAGATGTTAGTTTACTTCCGTGTTCTATTTTTACAATATGCAGTTTGGTCTGATATTGTCAAATTTTGATGCTAGAATTACTTTTGAATTTTGGACCCTATGGCTTAACAATCAGCCTGCGCCAAGTAGCAAATCCCCAGCTTTATTAGGAATTATAACACAAAATACCGAGACATCATTTCCAAAGAGACACAGAAAACACAACTGTTCCTTGCCCACAAACACACATGAAAAACGGTATGACTCCAGCTCTAACACCATGAATCAAGCCTGGATTCTATGAACTAGTTATACAACTAGTCAGCCTATATTTGTGTTCTATTTTCGCAATCTGCAGTTTGGTCTGTTATGTTTGAATAGGCCTACGTGGTGAAACTTCGTTTTACCTTCTTTTGAAGCCTCTTCAAAATCCACTGAAAACTACATCCATTAATAAGGATTTAACTGTAGGTTAAATCAAAGTCCTTCTCCTATAAAAACGTCTCTGGCAGAATTTCACCTTCAGCTGGGTTAACGGTGCTGCGACAAATATAGGCCTAAATGTGCCGAATGCGGTTTGCCCTCTGCTCATATAGCGTTCAGTAATGCTGCACCGGGCCAGTGGCATTTTTTATTGTAAGACAGGCATTTTTTTTTTTTTTTTTTGAAGTTCTAAATGATCACGTAGTTCATTTGTTGAGAGGCGTGTTGTAGCAGAATTGTATACCGAGTGACTGGAAGCAACGGCGGGAAGCAGGGCAAGCAACTCTTACCCTGTCCAATTTTGTTTGCAACAACGGCACATTGCAACCTTTGCCAGCTTTTTGCCCTCCCATCCAATTGTATTCTCACAAACGTGGATATTTTAATTTACTGAGACAAAAGGCAAATAGGCTATATGCTCACAGCGAATGAACAATGGAATTATTACCGGACTCCCATTATGGAGTTACTACTGGACTCCCTATGATTATATATCTTCAAATTTCTAGTTGGTTTCATGCTTTATACTGACAAAATATGTGACAAAGACCCCTTTTAGTCAATGCTGCTCAATTTTCAAGCAAGGGATGGAGAGCCAATGTTATAGTCAGTGCTTGAAGTGGACCTGAACGCAGTTTCGGAACTTCTGTATTTTAGTCTTTTGGGTTGCGCCATTTTATTCTGCGTTCCGGTAGGCCTACTTAGCTGAAACTGATCCGACACAGCGACACTGGCCCGAGAATAGACAATATCACAAGACCGATAAAAGACTACATTACCCACGAGACACGACAGTGCCCTATCATATGCATACACTGACTCCCAACCAATCGCATCAGGGATGCAATGCAAACGGTCACAATTTATACTGTGAATGTCATGATGGCACTGTTCACAATGGCACTACGGCCCTATAAGTTTCACTATGATTAGATGCATCACGCTGGTCTGGTTCATGTTGTTTTAATGGTTTTTCAGTATCATGTTTTTGTGAATGAGGAAAAAGTAGCCTATGCCCATAGGTTATTGCTTGGAAGAATGATTATGATAGTTTTTGAAACAACACATTCAAAAGAATCACAATGTCACTGAACAAATGTGAAATGTCTTACTATTAGAGTTCCTGCACTTATTTTTTCCCACTTCAAGCACTGGTTATAGTTGTACTTTTTAGTTAATGCAAACGCTTATTTCTTCAAAATGTTAATGCAAAACGTACTGCTTTGACTTGCACAACCTACTGGGGGACGGTTGAAACAAGTGTTTCAATCATCCCGACAGTGCCTGCTCGCAGCAAAAGGCGTTTTTCTCCTAGACTAAAAAATATTGATATTTCATACTGTTGGATATGTTACATCATCAATTCATCTGTTGTTTAAAAGTGATAAGTGTATATTATCGCTTTTAAAATGACCCCCCGGGTCTAACTACAGATCAGTATTGCATATCGACACGATTTTCCCTGGGTCTGTCTAGTATTACAAGTTGTATGGGATGACAACATTTCATGTTTGAATTGTGAATGGTTTACGAGAAAATCTCAATGGTTAATTCGTCCCCCGGTTCAATCGTCCCGACTCTCCCCTACAGAAGGGGCGTTTTGTGCCCACAGGCTCTCAGCACCCATCATCTCACTTGCATTGTGTATAAAGATCGGGGGTAGGGGGGAGGCTATACGTGCAAATGATCTGCTGGGAGGATGGGCGACCAATTGTTTACAAAAACTGCAGAGTGATTCAAATAGTCTATATCCCTAAATCCCTCATTCACAAGCAGCACAAAATGCATGTCCTTGTGAAGACTTTTATTGAATTGAAGTACTATTTCACATCTTACACTCAAAATTACACATTGCAATAACAGAATCAAGTAAATCAAGTAAGTATTGCAATAACAGAACCCCGTTCTGGAGCCATACTGTAGTCCAGTGGTTCTCAAACTTTTTTGATCATTCCCCACTTAGAAAGAAGGAGAATTTTCGCGCCCCACCTGACCTGTATCAACCCCCCCCCCACACACACACACACACCCACACACACACCCCGCTTTATGATCAGCTCCCATCTCCTCGCAAAGAGCGGAGACATCGCACATCTTTCGCTAATGCAGCTTTCACCATTCGTTTTTCTTACTAACGGTATTCTGCGAGTTTTCGTTGAAAAAAAAAGTGATGGGCTTATTAGCGTGATTTGGGTGTGAAGTCTCCAAGCGCAATGTTAGGCCTTATACTGTCTGCTGCCAGTTGTCTAAGACACAGAACACACATGAGTCGCTCGTCATCTCCAACTATGAATCGCATCACACTTTCTTTTTGGTTGACTCTTCGTTTTTCTTTTAGTCCGCCTGTCTTATTCTCATTCTCGCCATATTTTGTGACTGTGCGCCCATATGCACCGCAAATGATGCATACAACATTTTTTGCTCCACTGCTCGTATCAAATTTGTCCATTTTTTTAACCATTAAACGTGATACTGGTACACACATTGTGTAGCCGTTGTGTAGCCTATGTCGCAATTTATGCTGACATCTATTTTGTCTCAATATGGTTTCAGGCTGGCTTAATTTTTATGGTTTTCTATCAATCGTCCCGGCTCTCCCCTACAGAAGGGGCGTTTTGCTTGTTTTAAGGTGTTTACGTGCTAATTATGAATCCATTGTGAGTGGGAGCTCTTTTGTTGAGTAACCTTTATTAAAGAAATGCTCGTTTTATTCCGACTCCTCGCGCCCCACCTGCAGTACCTCTGAGAAACGCTGCTGTAGTCCATAGCCAGGTGAACACGCGTGTAGCCTAGTTTATTGTGAGGCGCGTCCTTTGCCACAGAGTCGGTGGCAAGGTGGGGCATTTGAGGGCCGTGCCCCACGTAGCAGCCATTGGTGCCCCCCCCCAGCACAGGTCGAAAAACGTTAGGCTTTAATTTTATTAATATTTTAAAATTAATATGAAATGAAATAAAAGAAATAAACTGGAGATCGTAAATTGCACTTGCATAACACGTTCGTTCAATGATCATTGGTCGCTGAGTAAACTTGATTCATTTGATTTCAATGTGCCTGTTGCGCTGCAGCGCGCAGAATCGTAGCGTTAAAATTTTATCTGTTTTTATCACCTTTGGTTCGCCTAATGGATGTATGAAAATGAATTTAAGAAAATGGTTTAGAATTGCCCGTTCATTGCCTGCAACCTTTTTGACAGTAGCCCTTTGCTTATTTCACTTCTTGCCAGCCTAGGCCTACTAAGCGATGAATAGTTGATCGAAGTTGGCTGGGTCTTACATTTGTGTTTCGGAGCGGCAATACGTGACTCTTATGTCAGTGCTGCCTGATGCGTGGCTACTCCCCGATTGCATGCCTGTCAGCTTCGGCCAAGTTGGTAGATATCGATGCCTGCTTTTCAGAACAGTCATATCAGAGGACCATTACAAAGCCTGGAGCAAGACCACAAACTGGGATGGATCAAGGGGCAAGCGAGAACTGCCAGAGAGTCTCTAACACTGAAAATGACGATGGACGTTAAAATGATTATATGATATGGGGCTGACAACGCAGAGCCTTGATGAGCTCCATCTGTTGTGCGTTGATCACAGTCATCTTTCCCATCGGGACTATGCGTCAGCATAGTTCACTGTATTAATTAGGCTATTTTTATTGAATTGAATAATTACTATATTTAGCCTACAGTTGGTTAACACAAACACGAAAACAACACTCAAATAACAGACTATTTACAGTAACAAAATAACAGTAGGCTATTCAGTATAACTAGCTTATTTCAGCTCAACTTTATTTCCTGACGGCTGTAGGCTATAGAACACTCACGGTCGCGGGCGCTCCAGAGTGCGCTCCCAAGTGCCACCTGGTGGTTGTTTGGGTACACTGCAACTTCTTTAGAAATAAAAAAATTAATTAGTGCGTGACACACACATGACGCACAGGAGGTTTTGTGCGTGCAGCCGGGCCATTTCATGTGACGCTGACCGTATGTATAGCGTGTATATACTATAGTATCACTCCCCCATCCATTGTCCTGGCCCCCCCGTAGCACTTGAAGTTGTGTGAGGCTGGTATTGCATCAACCAGGCTTCAAACCGCCAACTCTCTGCACCAAAGCCTGTGCTCTCACCAGGTGAGCCACCTCAACCACCACAGGTACCACCACAGGTACCCAAGCACCACACCCTTCTCCCAGACTTTAATTCAGACATGAGAAAAGATTGGTTATGAGTTACCCGGGATTCAAACCGCCAACTCACTGCATATAAGCCTGAACTCTTACCAGGTGAACCACCAAACCACCATAGGTACTAAAGCATTTACATTTACATTCATGCATTTAGCAGATGCTTTTATCCAAACCGACTTACAGAAGAGGAAAACAATCAAGCAGAGGTGGAAAAACGAGTAAAAATCCAGGTTCAGAAAGTAAAACTCCTGCCATGTTTTCCTTCTAACACAGGTGACTTCAGAGAGTAGCTGATCTACCTGTCATGAATGTTCATTACCATTAGCTGTGTTAGAAGGAAAACATGGCAGGATTTTTACTTTCTGAACCTTGATTTTTACTCGTTTTTCCACCTCTGCAATCAAGCACCACAAGGCCCCTTTCTCCCAGACTTTAGTAAGTCAGACACGACTGTTAATTTCAGAAAAGACTGGTTATGAGTTACCCAGGATTCAAACCACCAACTCTCTGCACCAAAGCCTGTGTTCTTACCAGATAAGCCACCAAACCACCACAGGTACTGAAGCACCACAGGGCCCCCTTCTCCCAGACTTTACTAAAATGTGCTAGTTGAGTTGAGTCGCTAGTTGAGTCTACCTCTGTTAAGTAAGCTGTAACATATTTAAATTCACTTGAATGCAGGAAAGGACATTTTAAAATGTTCTGGGGGAGGGCAGATCACAGACCCCCACCATGCAAATATTTCTGTTAAATGATAAAGAACTAATTAAATAACAAAACAAACTTAAAACTACCAAAGGGAGTTAGGTAGACAAAAATAATGCATTTACATTTATGCATTTAGCAGACGCTTTTATCCAAAGCGACTTACAAAAAGAGGATAACAATCAAGCTACATAGCAGAAACCTTAAGGAGCATAGTGCTAGGGAATAGTGCTTCAGTTCATTGTAGTGCTAGGATAGATGTTCTCTGAATAGCTGGGTCTTTAAGAGCTTTTTGAAGGCCTCCAGAGATGGCCCTGTTCTGATTGTTTTTGGTAGGTCATTCCACCAGCGTGGGACGACACATGAGAAGAGTCTGGATTGCCTTGGGCGAGGTGCCAGGACTGCCAGTCGACAGTCATTGACTGGAGTTGTCAGGGGGTAGCCTGAGCCTTTATGAGAGCGCTTAGATAGAAAGGGGCAGATCCTCTAAGCACTTTGTAAGTCAGCATCAGTGATTAGGCAAGGCAAGGCAAGGCAATTTTATTTATAAAGCGCATTTCATACAGAGACCGTACAGAGACCAAAACAAAATACAATACAAGGCAACAAACGTGTGTGTTAAAAATGAGAATTTAAAAGAAAATTGATAATACAAAGATGAATAAAATAGATGAAAAAAAGGAGAGGAGAGGAGATCAGAATTTGATGCGAGTCGCTAGAGGCAACCAGTGGAGCTCGATTAGCAGAGGGGTGACATGCGTCCTCTTCAGCTGATTGAAGATGAGACGCGCCGCAGCATTTTGAACCATCTGAAGTGGCTTGACGGCACAGGCAGGAAGTCCTGCCAGAAGGGCATTGCAGTAGTCAAGGCGTGAGAGGACCATAGTTTGAACCAGCAATTGGGAGGCTTGTTGAGTTAGGTATGGTCTGATCTTTTTGATATTGAATAGTGCGAAGCGGCAGGCCCGGGCTACAGAAGCAACATGGTCATTGAATGTTAGCTGGTCATCAATCATAACACCTAGGTTCCTGGCTACCCGTGAGGGAGCAAGGGACAAGGAGCCAGAGTTGATGCAAATGTTGTGGTGAATAGTTGGTTTAGCTGGGAGGACCAGTAGCTCGGTTTTTGAGAGGTTCAGCTGGAGATGATGATCTTGCATCCATGCAGAGATGTCAGAGAGGCAATCTGAGATTCGCGTTTGGATGGTTGGGTCATCGGGTGAGAATGACAGATAGAGCTGGGTATCATCGGCATAGCAGTGGTAAGAGAAACCGTGCTGGCGGATGATTTGGCCCAAAGAAGTGGTATAGATGGAGAAAAGAAGGGGGCCCAACACAGATCCTTGGGGCACTCCAGTAGCAAGATGGTAAGGCGCAGAGGTGTGTCCTAACCAGGATACTTTGAACAGTCGCCCAGTGAGGTAGGATTTGAACCAGCAGTATGCATCACCCTTGATGCCCATGTTTGACAGTATAGATAATAGAATACTGTGGTTTACCGTATCAAACGCAGCTGACAGGTCAAGCAGGATGAGTACAGATGACCTTGATTCCGCTCTGGCTTCTTTTAAGGCTTCAACCACAGATAGTAGAGCTGTTTCAGTGGAGTGGCCACTCTTAAAGCCAGATTGGTTGTGGTCGAGTAGATTCTGTTGGCTCAGGAATTCGGTAACCTGTTTGAATACCGCCCTTTCAATGGTTTTAGCAAGGAACGGAAAGAGAGAGACCGGCCTGTAGTTTCCCACCTGGTCGGGAGCAAGAGAGGGTTTTTTGAGTAGAGGTGTTACCTGAGCATGCTTGAATGCAGAAGGGAAGTGAGGAGAATGTACATGCTGGTGGAAGAGCAGAGGCAGCAAGAGAAGCAAAGTGAGAGGGAGAGAGATTGCGGAGATTGCGGCGGAACGATACCAGAGGAGGGACGGTCCGAGATACTACAGGGAGGCGTAAGCTGAACTGAATGAAGTAGTGGTCCGAGAGGTGCAGAGGTGTAATAGTCAGGGATTCCGTAGAGCAGTTGCGGACAAGTACAAGATCCAGTACCTTGCCTGCTTTGTGAGTTGGAGGACTATGAACCAGCTGTAGATCAAAGGAATGGATGAGTGAGAGGATTTGATGTTAACCAAAGTGTGGGAACCCTGCTTGCTTGGTTAGCGAGGAAGACGACGTCTTTGAGGAGTAGTAAGAATTTGCAACACTGTTTTCTAGGGCTGTAACGATACACCAAATCACGATTCGATTCGTATCACAATTTTTGACCCACGGTTCGATACACAGTTCAACACTTTTTTTTTAATTGAAAAAGCATTTTATATAAACAGGATCTTAACAATTACACTAACGTAACATTTAAAAACAAATACCTTGAAACACTGAACAGATTATGCGTATAGCAAAACATGAACGAACAAATGAATAAATAAATAACCAAAGATTTCTGCTTGCACTTGTGCTGTAAACCAATAGTCAAGTTAGAAAACAAATAAACAGCTTCCTTCACCAAAGCTGGTTGGCAAATAAATAAATAACCAAACTTTTCTCTATTAGAAGATTACTCCATTGAGTAAATTTAAAGTAAGTTAAATAATTCCCTTTCATTCTGACTTGCACCTGTGCTTGTAAACCAATAGTCAAGTTAGAAAATAAATAAACAGCTTCCTTCACCAATCCTGATTTAAGAGATTTTGAAATTCTTTTTCAAAAACAGCATCATGTCCACATTGTCTGGGGAGAGGCTTGATCTCTATGTGACTGTCTTCGGCAGTGGAAAACACTCTCATTAGGAACAGATGTGGCAGGGATTCCCAGAAAACGCTTAGCCAGCTTTGCTAGGTGGGGAAACTCTTTCTCATTGTCTTTCCACCACAGAAGTGGATTTGACTCCACTGAGAGGCTTTGCACTGATCTATAATGTTGTACCTCCTCCTCTACAACCTGAGAGAAAGGCATGGATGATGTTTCACGATCTGTTAAGTCTCCAAACAGTTCAGCTATTGGTGATCTTTTCGCTGGAGGACTGGCACTGGCACTGTGTTAGGATAGGTAAAGGCTAGCTGGCACTTGGGTAGACAGGACACAAATCATTGACACATCAGTACGGGGTTGACGGAGAGTGTGGCAGGCTCTCTTCTCTCCACACTGTTTTAGGCCCAGCGCTGTTAGACCTTTGGGATTTTTCAGTGTCAATCCAGCACTACCCCCTGGCACACGCAGTCACACATAGTTCATACATCTTTACACTTTCACATTAAGCAATGCACTTAGGTTAGGCCTTCCTCTGTATGCAGGATAAGCATAGTGTAGGCTATATTCCCCTAGACAACGCTGCCCTACAAAGCCAAAGTGCAGTAACTACATATTTTGTCAAAATTGAGTTTAGACGACAAATGGGGTTTAGGACATCTCCTTTGTCTTGTGAGAAAATATCCTGGTTCAAAATTGTCCCGTTTTAGAGAAATGATGGTGTCAAAATTGCAGTAACTACAAAATCCTTACTAATACCACGGCAAACCGCAGTAACTGTGCAGTTACTACATTCTGGTTTTGTTTACCTGACTTTGACAAGGCAGATGCTGCGGTCTGGCCTTTGTAGCCCTGTCAGAATCCTACATAGCCTAACTCCAATAGCCGTAACTTCACTGTTTAATGTTACAGCTTCTAGCAGTTCATTCATTTTAGAGAAATAGCATAACAAAGAATTACAATGGCTCAATCCCGAGGCAAACTAATGGTCAAACTTGCTTTAAACTGAAAATATACAGATAACAGTAAGAAAGATGGCAAACATCAACACTTCAACAGCCGTAGAACACCGTAAATTAGCCTAATTATCATCTAAGTTAGCCTACAAGCTAGCACGCTGCTAGCATATTAAACCATTTGAGCTTACCTCCTCCCTTTGAAGTATCCACTCTGAAAAAGCTGTCAAGATTACTCCTTCAGAAGTTGGGTAGACGCCTGTCTGTTTTTGTTAGCCGGGGCAGCAACACATTTGGGCAATAAAGTTTACACGCCGGTCTCAAATACCAGGTCTGATTTTCGACCTGACCTCGGCAAAGCCATGGGCAAAACAGGAGTAGGTTAGCCTACTAGCTAGCACGCCGCTAGCATATTAAACCATTTGAAAAGTAGTGTTTCTATACTCACAACTTGTAAACATTCATAAATAAAACACAAAACAAATTAAAAGCTGTTAAACCACGGAAAACATAAGTAATACAACAACACAGTTAGATTTTAATTGTAGATACTGCTCTTTGCTGTTGTAATAGTGTTTTGGTTGTTCCAGGTTATTCAAAGCCAGAGTGCAGTATCTACACTTTTTTGGGTCAAAACGTCTTCTGAATAGTTATTTTTTGGTAATTTTGGTAATTTTTGGTAATTTTATTTTCTACTAATTTTTTCTTCCCATAAAGGTATTAAATTAAAGCATCACCACTCCTGTAAGCACAATGTGTTTGGCTGGCCAGTTTAAAAACTTTAAAGCCATTTTTCTCAGTTTCAGTGTTTGTGTAGTTACTGCACTTTGGCTTTGTAGGGCAGAACGTAGGCCTGGCATTTGCGTATGTGTCTGAGGAGTCCCATTCCTAACAATTGGGCGCTCGGCCGGGATTGTAACGTTATTTGTGTGCGTTGATTGTGTGTGGGTAAAGTGTTTTGTCAGGAGTAACGTTGTGAACTTTGTTTGTTGCTCGGGTCACATGGAGTTCGAACAGAAGCAGCTAATGTTTATGTGCTAGCAACCTTGCATTGTTTGTTCAACGGTGTTGAACTTGTTTGTTCGCTTGGCCCTATAGGACTTTGTTGAACGCGAGTGTTTGGAGCACTTGGTTATGTGTTAAGGCTGTTCACTACAGGCCCGGTCAATGATAAAAAGAAATGTTGTGGTAACTGGTGTGAAGCTAAGTAATTTGGTTTGGTGTTGTGCTAGTTTTTGTTGGCTGTGGCGGTCGAAGCAATTTGTTTGTGAGTGGTAGCTGCAAAGCTAATTGTTTATGACTGTGTTGATTGCTTATGCAGCCTTAGATGGATCTCAAAGCACATAATACAAATTTATAAAAGACACGGTATTACAGGCATACGAAGTAGTTCCTGAAGGGCAGAAATTTAGATCTCTTCGACGAAAGCCAGGAGAAACATATCTCGATTTAGTGAGACGGCAGGAGTCGTCTTTTGAGAGATGGTTAAGAAGTACTGAGACGTATACCTTTTAGAGTTAAAAGATTTGGTTCTACTTGAATAGTTCAAAACTAGTGTACCTCGTTATATTGAAATGTATTTGAACAGTCTGGAAGTAACTGAGATTAGAAAAGCAGCCATGTTGGCTGACACTTACGAATTAACTCAAGGCCGGCACCATTTAAAAAACCTTTTGTGGATAGTAGTAAATCTCAGGAAGTGAGTGAACAAACTGGTGGGCCCCCTAACACAAAGTTTTATCGAGCAGATAAGAGATGTGGTGTGTCACTACTGTAAGAAGCCTGGACATATAAATCTAATTGCCGTGAGTTGGAGAAGAAAAAGCTTTCGCAGGCAAAAACAATCGCCTTTATCAGGGCAGATGATAAGGTAGAGCCACAGAGTGATGTCCGCACAGCGAAGGAGAGTGTTGCTCCTGATATTTTTGGCAGTTTTGTGTCATCTGAGTTTCTCTTTTTGGCTAAAGGGGACTGTGAGGTACCTGTGACCATGTTACGTGATACTGGGGCATGTGGTATCTCGGGGTGTACTAGAGCTGTCTGCCTCTACGGCAATGAACAGTTCCAGTTTGCTTAAAGGTAGTTCCGTCGTTGCCTGTTGAGGGCGTTCAAGTGCCCCTTGGCAATGACCTGTGCTGTGATAAAGTTTTTGCGAATCCCGTTGTAACTGATGTTCCTTGTGAAAGCTTTGAGACACAGACATTGGAAACAGAATATCCAGAGGTGTTCAGTGCCTGTGTGGTCACTTGTTCTCAGGCTAAAGCTGGAACGAGGAAAGTGATTCCTTCGGAACCATTTTTTGACCTCAGTGACACCCTAGTAGGTCAGTCTCTACGTGGTTCAACTAATTTGACGTGTAATCGTGAAACCCTTATCAAAGAACAGCAGCGGGACACTTCACTTGCTCCACTGCTAAGGACGGCTGCCTCTGAGGAGAAGGTAAATGAGGTGTCTGAGGGCTGTTACTTAAAACATGGTGTTCTCATACGTAAATGGCGACCACCACTGCGCCCAGCCACCGAGCATTGGGCAGTGCGTTGCCAGATAGTCTTGCCATTCTGTTACCGTCAGGAAGTGTTAAAACTAGCTCATGAAAAGCCTATGGCTGGACACTTTGGTATTCGTAAGACTCAAGAAAGGGGGTCGAGAGATTTTTATTGGCCAAAACTAGATGCAGGTGTAGCGGAATTTTGTCGAACGTGCCATACATGTCAAGTTGTTGGCAAGCCCAATCAGACTATCCCTTCAGCTCCCCTGAAACCTCTTCCTGTTGTGGAAGAACCTTTTTCGAGGGTACTATGTGATTGCGTAGGTCCCTTGAAACAAAAAAAAGGGTAATGAGTACTTGGTTACTATTATGGACGCAACAACAAGGTTTCCAAAGGCAGTGCCTCTCAGAAACATTAAGACTCGTCCAGTCATAGAAGCTTTGCTCCAGTTTTTCTCTAAGTTTGGCCTTCCCCAAGAACTTCAGACTGACAGAGGGTCTAATTTTGCAACTGGTGTTTTCCAGGAGGTTATGTCTGTGTTGGGCATTAAGCACATAATGTCTTCAGCTTATCATCCTCAATCCCAAGGGGCGATTGAACAATGTCATCAGACACTCAAGACTATGATAACAACTTTCTGTGAGCAGTGTGCTAGGGATGTGGTCATGCCATTTCTGTTGTTTGCCATCAGAGATGCTGTGAATCTTCAGTCCATTTGAGTTGGTGTATGGGCATGAAGTGAGAGGGCCGTTAAAAATCATGAAAGAAAAGTTTCTTGAACCTAAAGAAAAAGAAAGTCTCTTGCAGTATGTATCTGTGTTTAAGAATCGGTTGCAGGTAGCCTGTGAGGTAGCTTGCACAATTTTGCAAAAATCTAAAGAAGTCATGAAAAAGCATTTTGATAGAAAGGCTGTTAAACGTACTTTCGGTGTTGGGGATCAGGTGCTGGTGCTCTTGCCTATGAGAGGGGAGGGGCTGGGTACCCGTTTCTGTGGCCCTTACTTAATTGTGGAGAAAGTGGGGGATAAGAATTATGTGGTTAGTACCCCTGATCAGCGTAAGCCAACCCAGTTGTGTCGTGTCAATTTATTGAAGAAGTACCATGAACGCTCTACCCCTGAAGCCGTGTGTAGTGTGGTTAACGCCCAGCAAGGCAGTTCAGTGGTGTCTCTGGCGATAACTGCCTACTGAGTTAGACTGTCGGGGTCCAGTCAGTGCAAGGCTGCAGAATTCGGCCGCTTTGGCTGACTTGGACAGCCTACTCCAGCATTTGCTTCCACATAAAAGCCTTGATTCAATCTCATCTTTCCTTGTTTAGAGATCGGCCAGGGCTCACATCTCTGACTGTTTATGATGTGGAGACTGGTGATGCTCCTGTCATCAAGCAGCATCCCTATCGCATGCATCTGTCTAAACTTGCTCTGGTGAGAGAAGAGCTTAAGTATATGATCGAAATCGGTGCTGGCTGAACCAGCACAAAGTGAGTGGAGCTCTCCTATTGTACTTATTCCTAAGCCAGATGGATCAGCTCGCTTTTGCATTGATTTCCGGAAAGTAAACGTAGTAACGAAAACCGATGCCTTCCCAATTCCTCGTTTAGAAGACTGTATTGATCAGATTGGAAAAGCCAAGTTTGTCTCCAAGTTCGATTCATTAAAGGGATATTGGCAGGTGCCATTATCTGAGCATGCCAAAGAGATATCTGCTTTTGTCACTCCAGAGGGGTTATATCGCTGTCTAGTTCTCCCTTTTGGAATGAAAAATGCGCCAGCTTCGTTTCAAAGGCTGATGAACCAAGTTACGGCAGGATTAACGAATATCGTTACTTGATCGTTATCGTTAGATGATGTGGTATCCTACAGTAACTCCTGGACAGATCATGTGCAGCACATTAAACAGCTGTTTGAGAGGTTGGAATGGGCAGGACCTGTGGTTAATTTACCTAAGTGTGAACTGGGAATGGGGCAGGTGACCTATTTGGGACATCAGGTGGGCCAAGGGTCAGTATTCCCAAGGGCTGCTAAGGTCCAAGCCAGTCTAGGTTTGCCTGCTCCCCAAACTCGTCGACAGTTAATGCGACTATTTGGAATGTGTGGTTTCTACAGGAAGTTTGTCCCGAATTATGCTGCAGTAACAGAGTCATAGATAAATTTGCTCCGAAAAGGGGTTAAGTTTGTTTGGAGTGATGTGTGCCAGTCGGCCCTGGACAAGATCAAAGCCATCTTGTCTTGTGAGCCAGTATTGGTGGCTCCGGATTTTGAACTTCCCTTTAAGTTGGTGGTTGACGTCTATGATGTGGGAATTGGGGCAGTATTATTGCAGTATAGTATAGTATATAGTATGTATAGTAACGCCTCTCTTTACAAATGAACTCACATCATCCATCTATTGTTTGTTTTATTTAGATTTTCTTACCAGTGTAAATAATAGCATAGAGGTTTGAACAGAAAGACTCGATTATAGTCCCTGGAAACTTTTGAACTTCGCGCTGTGGGCACTTCAGAGCTAGCTAACGTGATACCACGTGACGTATTCGAACCAATCGCATTGTCGGAATTCGAGCCCAGCCAATGACATTTTACATTTGTACTGCCGGCTTCCTGTAAACTTTCACGATTGGTCGTTTATACAGCGGAACTATCCATATTTGGATAAGACAACGTAATGCAGGAGACCTCAAGCTTACTATAGAGACCAAATATATCTTGGTCAGAGACCGAGTCGCGATACGAGACTGAGCGTAAAGATGCTAACTTTTAGTGAATCTGAGGTAAAATCCACGGGCACAAGTCGACAAAGTGAAATTAAATAAACACCTAAAAGTATAATTTTGACATTTTCTTCATAGCAGAGTGAAAGATTACATGCTAAGGATGCAAACAAGCCTATTACCTCAAATTTGACCAGTACGTGAAAAATCGATGTTTTCACCTGCCGTGTCTCGCCTTAAGAAAATTAAGCATCATGTGCAAAGGCTGATTTCAATAATAGGCCTATGACTGCACTTGATTGAAATTAATTATATCAAGATAGATAGATAGATAGATAGATAGATACTTTATTGATCCCCAAGGGGAAATTCAAGATCCCAGCAGCTTAGAAAAATCACACACAACATATACTACAGCGTACACAGGATGATAAGAAGCAGATCAACAAAACAACATGACTAGATCAACATTACTAAAAATAAGAATAGAATGCAAAAACTATGGGTAGAGATGTGCATGAGTGTACTGTGGTACAGTATGGGGTGTGTGTTAAGGTAGTGCAAATGAGCCAGTAGTGCAACAGTGCAAATGAGTCCAGTAGTGCAGCAGGTTAAAAGTCTATTGACTAGCAATAAATATGTGCATATATAAAAGAGGACAACAGAAAAAATAAGCATAGCACTTCAACAGTTCCAATAAAGAATATGGACAATAAGATAAAAATAGAAAATAAAAATAGCCTAATAATATAAAATTTCAATGTCAGTGCAGGGATGAGTCTAACAGAGTCATAAACAGGTTCATGCATCAGTCAAGTATGCAGGTCAAGTATCAGGTTACAGTTACTGTTAGTGGTCAAGTATGTAGTTACAGTAAAAGGAGGGATTGTGCATATGGGCATATGGGCTAATGTAGCCAGTAGGGCCCCTAGGCAGTGTGAACAATACACAGTATTGTAGAAAAGTCCTGTAAGTGAATAGGAGGGTTCAGGTGCAGATAGACTATGCAGAGAAGTCCAACTCTCCTTTTCCTTTCAGTGAAGCATTGTAGAGTTGTATGGCCCTGGGTACAAATGACTTCCTAAGTCTGTCTGTTGTGCATGTCAGGGAGCGTAGTCTCCAGCTGATCAAGCTCTTCTGCTGTATGATAGTGCTGTGGAGTGGATGACAGTCATTGTCCAGGATGTTGTGTAGCTTTTTCAGTGTCCTTTTGTCTGATACTGAAGTGGTGTACTCCAGTTCAGCTCCCACAACAGAGCCAGCTTTCCTTACCAGCCTGTCTAGTCGCCCAGCATCCCTCTTCTTAGTGCTTCCTCCCCAGCATGTCACAGCATAGAAGAGGACGCTGGCAACAACAGACTGGTAAAATATCCAGAGGAGCTTGCTGCAGACGTTGAAGGACCGCAGCCTCCTCAGGAAGTACAGCCTGCTCTGCCCCTTCTTGTAGAGTGCTTCTGTGTTGACTGACCAGTCCAGTTTATCGTCCAGGTGTATTCCCAGGTACTTGTATGTTTTCACCACCTCCACATTAACCCCCTCTATGGTGACTGGCACCAGGGCGGGCTTGGACCTCCTGAAGTCCACCACCATCTCCTTGGTCTTAGCAGTGTTGAGTTGTAGGTGGTTGAGTTTGCACCATTGCACAAAGTCCTCCACCAGGCTCCTGTACTCCTCCTCCTGCCCATTCCTGATACAAGCCACAATTGCAGTATCGTCTGAAAACTTCTGCATGTGGCATGACTCCGAGTTGTAGCAGAAGTCAGATGTGTACAGGGTGAACAGGACTGGAGAGAGCACTGTTCCCTGTGGAGCTCCGGTGCTACTGATGACCGTATCAGAGAGGCAGTTCTTCAGTCTGACGAACTGTGGCCGCTCTGTCAGGTAGTCTTCAATCCAGGATACCAGGTGGGCATCCACACCCATCTGCAGGAGCTTGTCACTCAGAAGATTAAAAGTTAAAAGTTAAATACCTGAGCAGTCTGTGAAAAGTCTTCCAGAATTCTTTCAGTCAGGCTGTTGAATATTGTGGTCTTGGTTGCCTCATCCAGGAAAGGTAGAGATTTTAACCGAGGGTCAAGTGCAGTGTTCGCATGGAGAAAGTCAGTTAAGGCCTCATCTGAATCTGGATAGCGGTCCTCAAAATCAGTTGCAATGGCAGACTTAATTTCTTTAACTATTGTTGAGTCAGAGCCACTGTGCTTCATTGAGGTCAGAATTGTGTGTTTGAATGGCAGAATCATTGATATAGTCGGCATCTGATCAGTGCTCATTAGGGTGGTAATCGTTTTCAGTGGTTTGAGCACCTGAACCACATCCTCTGCTAGTTTCACGTCAGCATCAGAGAGGGTGGCAACGTCCTTGATGTTTTTTTTTACACTTCTGTCCATGAAATCGGAGAAAACAGCAGCCTGCTGCTCAAGATAGCGCTCCAGCATATCGTGGCTGGAGTTCCACCTTGTTGCAACGTCCTGCACTAGCTTATGTGATGGCAACTGCAGCATCTTCTGCTTGTCAGGATAGCTTGTCAACATGGCTGCAGCTGTAGTGCTCTTATGAAAGAAGGTGACGACTTTTCTGACCCTACCGAGCAGTCGAGACGTCTGGTTCACGGCCATTCCTCTCTGCGCAGCTAGATTGACCGTGTGGGCAAAGCATCTAATGTGCGGAGAAAATCCGTCCGCAAACAACAGCATTTTCAACATTTCTCGCATTGTCAGTAGTCACAGGAACGGGAACGTGAGACCTGTTGATCTTCCAATCTGACATTGCCTGTGTCAGGATTTCTGACAAATGCTCACTTGTGTGACTCTCATACACTGGCCGTGTTTGCAGAACAGGGTTTGCAATCTGCCAGTGGTCCGTGATGTAATGTGCTGTTATAGTTAAATAACTGTCTGTGGCACGGGACGTCCACCCATCAGTGGTAATTGCGATGGAGTCAGCGCTTCTCAGTTCTTCCTCTACCCTAGATTTAGTTTCTTTCAAGAGTTTCGGAAGCAGTTTCTGTGTGAAATAAGCACGACTTGGCACGTTGTAATGGGGCTCGAGAATCTGTAGTAAATGCAGGAACCCGGCGTTCTCGACCACAGAAAAGGGGCGCATACATATCCAGTGCCATAAATATTGCAATTGCCCTCGTTATCTTGTGATCACGGTCCGAATTCGTTGGCAACTTTGTTTGGAATAAACTAGTCAAAGTAGGCTGCTGTTGCTGGGGTTTCTTGGCTCCACTTAAGTCAATTTCGGGATGGTGTCGTAAGATATGCATTTGCATGTTCAAAGTATTCCCGGTCACTTGGGGGAGGATTTTGAAACACTTACGGCAGATAGTGTGAGTCTTGTCAACAACACGGGTTCCATACTACATTTTCGACCGGATAGCCGAAATGTTGCCATACTGCTGACCTGTAAGTGCTTGGAGGGTCTGCAATTTCAGGGCTAGTTGGACTTGCCATCTTCCTCGTGTCTCATCCATGTTGTTGAGCGAGCTAAACTTTTTGCAGACGTCACATGACTGGAGGGTCGTCACATGACACGCATTTGGAGAATGCTTACGGTTAGGCGAAAAAAGCATTTTGGCACCAATTGCTGTGTGGCCAGATCTGGAATAAAGGATAAGTGGCATCCCACGCGAGTGGGGAGGGCGTATCACAATTCAGCCGCCTTAAACCGCGATACAGGTTTGTGGCTCTGGGTAGCGCGATTTGGGTTTCGATACGTGTATCGTGACAGCCCTACGGTTTTCATCGTTTCAGTGCTTTCATGTTGAAGACTAATGCAGATATGTAGGGCCTATGGTTAATGCATAGCCTATGGTTCTTTATTGCGTTTTCCATTTTTTAACTTAAAAAAAAAAAAATATATTGAATAGGTTGTAGAAAGATGCATTCAGGTTTCAATTTAGACAGCTCAAGGATGCCTGCAGCTTAGCCTTTTAATATTGAAATTTAAAAAACAAAAGCCTCTTAAATGTTTGTTTTTTTTCTTCCAATAAATTATAACCAGCATTGTCAAATAAATACATCTTCTGTTCTATATAAAATAATATCCCAAAAATGACCTGGGAGAAGGGGGTGGGGGGGCGTCTTATATTCGGGTCAATACGGTATATCTTTTTCACTAACAGTAGCTGTGTAGGCGTGTCTAGTGACTAGGCTTGTGCCCTCATGCTCAACAGTGGACATCACAGTCTTTCACAATGGTTACCATGGAGACCTCAACGAGACCTTTTTTGTGGGTGAGGTGGATGAGGGAGCCAAGCGTCTGGTGCAGACCACTTATGAGTGCCTCATGCAGGCCATTGATGCAGGTGTGTGCTTCTCTTTAGTTCAGTGCATTTTCACTTTTCCAGTTTCACTTCAATCTAGTTGTAATACAACTTTATTTTTGTTTGAGGTCCGCTTTTGCTCATTATATGTAGCAAATGTGTGTGTGTGTGTGTGTGTGTTTTCTAGTGAAACCAGGTGTGCGCTACAGGGAACTGGGCAATATCATCCAGAAGCATGCTCAGGCAAGCGGCTTCTCTGTTGTCAGGAGCTACTGTGGCCATGGCATCCATAAGCTATTTCACACTGCACCCAATGTGCCGCACTACGCAAGTAAGTGTGTGTATGTGAGAGAGGGGGAGAGAGAGAGGGAGAGGGAGGGAGGGGTAGGAAGTTTACACTTCCCCTAGTGCAACCCACTGACGTAACATTCACATGAATCTGTGAATATTAGTTAAACACAATCTAGTCGGCTATACATAATGCTCCTTTTCTGTTTCCCCATCCAGAGAATAAGGCAGTGGGTGTCATGAAGCCTGGCCACGTCTTTACCATTGAGCCCATGATCTGTGAAGGTGAGTTTAATGCACTCCAATGGGTGTACTTAAGCACACATTGACCCATCAGAACTTTGCCTCTGCAAAGTTAATTCTTTTCCGTCATGTAAAGTGGGTTTTATTCCTGTTGCTGTTCCTGTGTGTGTGTGTGTGTGTGTGTGTGTGTGTGAGAGAGAGAGAGGGCTGTGCGATTTTGCCAAAAATCAAAATTGCAATTCTTTTTTTTTTTTTTTTCCAACCCACATTGCGATTGCGGTTTCATTGCAATTTTTCACAATAAAAACCTCAAGCACCAAATATGTCCCATTAATATGCATATTTGTACACAATGTCTCATTAAAAATAGAAAATGAACTACTCATTAGTTAGCATATTTTTATTCAAGAGAATAACTTTCATAGTGCAGTGTAGTTTAACATAGTGCAGAGTGTAGCTAACAAACAAGTCTACGCATTTACAAAACACAAAAAAATTGCGCGCCTCAAAATTGCGACTATATTGCAAATGCAATTAATTGTCCAGCCCTTGTGTGTGTGTGTGTGTGTGTGTGTGTGTTTTCTCGTTCTCTTCCTCTAATACTATTACTATTAGTACCAGTGCTTGAAGTGGAAAAAAATAAGTGCAGGAACTCTAATTTTCTTCATTTGACATTTGTGCGGTGAAAAAGTATCAAGTCTTTAGGATCATAATCATTCTTCCAAGCAATAACCTATTTTCCTATAACCTTTTTCCTCTTTCACAAATGGAATACTGAAAAACCATTAAAACAACATGAACCAGACCAGTGTGATACTTGTAGGCCTAACAATAGACTAGGGCTAAAGCTTAAAGCCACTATGTGTAGGATTTATCTTCTATTTATCTTCGTCTTTTATTAAAAATATATTTTTTAGTTTAAAAATATAATGTAAAACGATGGTAATTACCTCCATTAATAAATTGTAGTGTTCCCGTAAACTTGGTAATTTCCATTTATATGTAGATGTGGTTGGGTACCAAATGAGAATATCCATTTTGCGCCGCCATTTTCAAAATGAGGACCATGGGAAATGAGGACCGTGGAAAGGGAAGGGCTAATACATTTTATTCAAACGTGTGCAGTATACCACTTCGCCGATAGATGGGAGAAATTCTCATACAAAAAAAATAAAACTTACACATAGTGGGTTTAAAGAAACCTTTGGCCTAAAGGCCCAGATGAAGAAAATAGTGAAATAGGCTGGAGCCTACTTGTTACATTGACTAAATTAACAATATTAACAACTGGCCAAGAACATACTGTAGATTCAAGGTCAAAAGTCAGAACAAGAGTAAGTGTGACTGTAAGTGTTCTGTTGTGTTTGTGTTTGGTTGGGGCCTAGAGCCCTATGAAATCCGTTTTGTTTTTTCCTAAATTCCACTTTTTCCATTTTTATTATTCTGTGTTTTCGTTATAATCATATTTAGTTACCTAATAAGTGTCTAATTTTGGGGTGCATGTGGGGGGGGGGAAGCAAAAATGCAAATAGGAAAAATGACCTATTGCCAAGGCACTGCGAATTATTACAACCTAAAGTTAGACAACTTATCTTGACTTTACATTTCTAATAGCTATAATGTTCATGTACAAGCTTGCTGGGAAACACCACAGTAAAATAGGCCTATGTCTGTTAAGAGGTTAAAATTTCTAATCGTGATTTAATCTAAAAAAAAAAATGCAGTTAATTGAGATGAATCCCCAAATTGCTAAAAACACACATCTGTTTAAAACTAACAACACATTTCTATGGAAAATGTTTGCTCTGATTATCAGAGCAGCTGCTTATAGCAGTTTATTTTCTTGAATGCTTGCATGTGCCATGTCAGTTATTAAAAAAAATTAGTCTTACGGAATTCATTTGGATTTCCGGTTTTGATAAAAGGCATGGCAACAAACTATACGAGAAGTATGCATTTCAGTCCAATGAAGGAATCACTCAGTCACTAGGCTACCTTGTCTCTACCTAGAGTAGGCTTCCTACAGCGCATTCACAGCCATCGGCCCTCATCCACAGAATTCAGTTCGCATAAAAAGGTAAGGGAAACTTACACTGCGTCGCATAAGCAGACAAGATAACTGGCAATTTTACTGTAGGTTGTAGAGGAGCACTTTACCACCAACATCACGTCATAAAAATAGCTGTATTTTGCATGCTAATCACCCACGGAAATATGCGTTGTTATTCACCAAGGCGACCAATGTGTTAACAGTGCTCTGTTTCTGATGTGAGTCTTTTACTGTACTTACTTCTGTAAGTTTTGCAAGCATGTTTTACGCATCGCGGAAATCATTGGGCCCTTGAGTTTTTCAGTGAAAAATGGCATCATGATTTCACAGTAGAGATCACAGTAGCCTATAAATTGCGACTGTTTGCATTGCTTCCCTGATGCGATTGGTTGGGACTCAGTGGATGCATAAAGCACTGGGGAATGTAGTCTTTCATCAGTCTTGTGATATTGTCTATTCTTGGGCCACAACTGCGTTCCGCTGCGTTCCGGCCCACTTCAAGCACTGAATAGTACTAATACTAGTACTAATGGTACTCATCCTAATCCCCATGCCCCGGACTTCTTTAGATATCATTCCACTTGCATGCTAAATTTACATATGTGTACATATACTCACGCATAGATACACACACACACACACCCAATACCCCCCTTACACACACACACACACACACACTTTGTATTTGAATGAATCTGTATGTACTTGAGTGTATCTGTATGTACTTGAGTGTATCTGTATGTACTTGAATGTATCGGTATGTGAATGTATCTGTGTGTGTGTATATTTGAATGAACTTGTACGTACTTGTAGGTGTTTGTATTTGTCTGTGTTTGTAGTTATTTCAGGGTTCCCACGGGTCCTTGAAATCCTTGAAAGTTTGTGATTTTGAAAAAATAAGTTCAAGGCCCTGGAAAGTTTTTGAAAATAGGCATAAAAAGACACTGTCCTTGAAAGTCCTTGAATATTTTTGGTGGTTTGGCAGTTTTGCATCCATTTTACATGTGTCATTATTTTGCCACCACCAGTTGTGTGGTGTAGCCTAGTTTCTACCACAGCCTAATGTCCATTAAGAGATCAAGATAAAAGTTTGACTAAACTGAGTGCAAAAACAAGTGACACTAAATAACGCATGCTCAATACTGAAGACCTTTAGTCTTCTTCAGATAAAAGTGAACTAAGAATGCAGGAGCCATCTACTTTTCAAAAATTTTGGGGGTATTCCCCCAGTTCCATATATATAGCAAGGCACAACCTAAAAGAACAAAATAATATAGCTTGTGTTCAGTAACCTGAGCTGAGCAATGTGTGAAGTTTGTTGGGCTCACAACAATGTGTATGATACTTGGCTAAGATAAACAGCTACTTGTGGGAGTGGCGTCGGGTATGTTAATGCATGGATGGACTAATATCTGCACTACCTTCTACACAAGCTTATTTACTGCCAGTATATAAAAAATATCTTTGTTTGACTACGACTTTTAAGAAAACTGTAACCTTTTTAAATGCACTTGAATGCAGGAAAGGACATCTATTTTCCTCAATTTTCTGGGGAGGAGCAGATCAAAGATGATTATTTCAAATATTTCTGTGAAATGATATAGAACTAAATGCATGGTAAAGCATGTATTGTGGATATGAATGTAAGCTATAAATATTATTATAATTGTTAATTGGTAACACATTCAGAGGTAGCCTGAGCCCGCCCATACTTCCCGTGGACGCTACATTCAATTTTGTGAAGCCAGTCTGGCCATGCTGCCGTTATAGAGCATTTCTGTTGGTTTGTTCGTTATTTGTGTTTTCCTTTTTTCCCCCCCTATTGAAATGAATGGGAGGTGTGTGTGTGTGAGACTCTGCATATGTCACATAATCATTCTCCATTGTTACCCTAGCACAGTGATTCTTAACCTTGTTGGAGGAACCAAACTCCACCAGTTTCATATGTGCATTCACCGAACCCCTTGGGGCTTGTCATCACGGGTGTGTCCGAACCTCTGCGGTGAAGGCTCTGCCGTAACCCCTGAGACAACTCACCAAACCCCTAGGGCAGGGCTATTCAGTTAAGATTTCATTTGGGCCAAGATCTTACGTTGGGCCGCACATTTTCATTTATGAATTTTTTCACAAATTAAAAAATATATATAGATTTTACCCTTAAAATTGACAACATTGGATACTCAAAAAAAAAATCTAAAAAAGATTGAGAATGCATGCAATTTATATTAACCTATACATCTCTAAAATGAGGTGGGGGGGAGGAGGCATTAACTAGCTTGGTGTGTTTCTGATATTCTGGGTGCGTTGAGAAATAGGCTAATCTGCCACTCTGATAATGGAATAACACTCCACAGTTCGATAAAGGCGAGCTTGTTATTTTTCTGTGACTAAACAAACGGTTTCTGATAGATCAAAATGAACATAAACACATAGAGCAGGTTAAAATAGCGGTTAATGTTTAAATCAGTTGCTTGACAAGTAAGGACCATGAACGATTTTGATAGTTTTTTTTACCTGCCAATTATGAGCTTTAATTCATAAATCAATACAGAACTGGTATATTTCCTAAAAACTTCGTCTAGCAGTAGCACTGTTTTCATTTTGACTGATGTCACGCTCTGCTGCTCTCTCCCTTCAGCCGGAGTGGCCAGTGTACGCTCTGAACACGCTTTAAACACTTCGAAAGTGTGACGCCCTGAATAACCGAACGACAATTCTATCCACACTCCATACAAGTTTTAAAGGACCAGGGTGTACTCGGAGAGCTCGGAGTGTCAGTTTACAAACGCACCCTCTGTAAAAGATCCAAGTTACGTTCTGGAGGTTCGTGAATGGTGTTAAACTTTTATTGCGTCTGGGCCGCATGTGGCCCGCGGGCCGCCAATTGAATAGGCCTGCCCTAGGGTCCGATCGAATGCAGGTTAAGAACCACTGCCCTAGCAACTGCTAACTGCTAGTTAGACACATAGCATCGTTAGCATAGCATCATTGTTAGCATTGTTTGTATTTTTTAGCATATATGCTAATTCACATCAGCTAAGTCCACAGAGCACCACTGTTAGCATCATTAGCATTATTAGCATAGAAGATAATTAACAGCAGATAACAGTTAACATACATACACACAAAAAATTGGTCGTATGGTGACGCGGTGGCAAGGCCACCCCGCGGTTTCTGCCAAGACAAATCAATCTAGTTTATATTGCATATCGGATCACACTGTTTCAGTATTCACTGTGTATAGCAATACTACGATTACACGACACGACAAGTTGACTTAAGAAATTGATGGAGATTATGATTGTTTTTAGTTATGTTCACACTGAGGTGTGTGTGTGTCTGTGTCTGTGTCTGTGTGTAGGGGGTTGGCAGGATGAGACCTGGCCAGACGGTTGGACGGCGGTGACCCGAGACGGAAAGCGCTCCGCTCAGTTTGAACACACACTCCTGGTTACCGAGATGGGCTGCGACATTCTCACGCGCCGCATGGAAGACAGTGGCCGTGCCCACTTCCTGTCCTTCATGTAAAAGCAGGGCTGAATCTGCCTCCCCTCCTTTCCAGGCCATACCTGCTTTGCCCAGCCCCCACTCCCCACTCCCCAAAAGTCTGGTGTGCTGGTTCTGGTCCGGAGGAGAGGAGTTGCAATGAATACTGAGCTGGAGACGTAGAAGCTGAAATAATTGCTGAATGTTGTCACCTTGACAGCTGTATGACTTGAGTGTTAAATTTTTGCTGTGTTTCTTGATTGGACGTGCCGGTGCCCCCAACCTCACACACCCTCCACCCCCTTCCCAACAGAACAAGCAAGTGTGCTCTAGCCCTCGTCTGAACCACATTGTGCACTAAGACCCAGTCTACTCAGGGCATCAGTGGACAGTCATTAGCCACCGTGTAGAAATCTATGGAACATTCTCTGTATAAAATATACATAGTAATGACAACATTGTACACAAAACTGGCATAGGTTTGTTTGATAACCAACAGTAAGACACATTGATGCCCACAGCAGACTGGTCTGAGTAACTGTGTGTCTACCAGTATATAAACAGCCGTTTCTGTTCCTGTGTGTAAGGAAGAGCTTGAGTGTCTGCGAGCAATCAGTGCCTGACTGTTTGAATGAGTGGCACAGTATGTCAGGATATTTCTGTGAGCAGTTGCTGGCCTGTACTGTAAATGGTTTATGTGTGTGTGTGTTGTGTGTGTGTGTGTTGTGTGTTTTTTTTTTTTTTTTTTTTTTTTTTTTTTTAAGTGTGTGTGTGTATATATGTGCGCAGAGAGTGGTTAGAGTTTAACTTTTTTAACTCTCAACGTGGCGACTCTTATTTTACGGTCAGCTCACTTTTTCTTAAAAGATCTGATTTAAATCCAAAGATCACGGGTCCTGTTTTATTCAAGAGTGCCTCACGTCACTTCATTCAACACGGACAATCTCCACACCCAACCCCTCTTCATTCAGTCACACAAACTTACACATGCCACCCATCACTCTTTTCTTATTTATGCACTTGTGCAATCAGAGCAGAGCTGTTCTATTAAGTACAGATGTTTGTTATGTTATTGTTTTTCCTATCAAACAACACCTGATTGCTTTGTACTCGGGACATGTCTTTGATGGGGAGTTGGAGGTGTGTACACGTCCTCATGTATACAGAGGGCCAAATAGAGGGGTCCTAAAATAGTGTGCTGGTGTCCAGAATGCATATCTTGGATAAATGTGACCCTGTAATGTAATGTGTTGTTCTACATATTAATTTCCTGTGTAACTTGTTACACACTAAGGTGATTCATGTGAACACCCTGAAGACGGATGGACCACACACCTGTTGGTTTCTGAAGGGGGCTATGGTGAGCAGCACCAAGGCTGTCATGTTATCAATGGCTTTTCAGCCTTGAAAGTGACACCGTATCACTCTGGTATGGCAATGAGCAGGCATTGCACAACTGAAATAGTACTTGGTGCTATGATTGTAATTTGAAAAGAGAAAAAAGTAAAATTTATTTCAGTATTCTTTGTCAAGAATTAAACTGTTCATCCTTCTGAAATTGTGATTTTCATTTTATTCCATACATCTGGTCTTGCATTTGCAGCATACATTATGAGCATGTCATACCTACATAGGGAGAACTAAAAGTAGAGCAACACATTTGCAGTACATTTTTAAAATCATTTTTCTCACCGTTTTCGTGGTTGCTGCACTCCGACTGTAGCCTCTGTTAATTTGCTGTACTTAAAGTGATTGGACGTGTGTCCTTATATTATTTATCAATATACATTTATCTAATTATTATTTTTATTTCAAAATGGGTTTACGAGAGAACGACCGACATAAAATCGTATTTCTTTCATTTTAAAGGGCTATGTTATTCTGTGATTGAATGGCGCTTTTATCACTTCTACACAGCAATCTCCCATTGTCGCTAGAGTCTTGTGTAATATGTGATGAGCAAATGCACCCATAGTTCCAATCGGCCGGAAACAACAGACCACTTCGAGTGCTCTGCTCCTTTTCCGTCACTTAGCTACCAGCCGTTTATTAGTATTATTTTGACTTAATTATGCTCTTTAGCGTCTGTGCGGTTGCATACCAAACCTGTTAATTGTATAGAAAATACATTAAAAACGTCTGGGAAATATAAGGTTTCTACATTAACACGAATCGAGGATAAGGACACTGGTAGCTAGCTAGCGAGCTAGCCGTTTCATCACTGGTAAGATATCGTTAGCTATTGGACCTGCACGAAATCTCCAGTGTATTTCGCGGAGGTAGTCATCTCTGCAAAATATGTCTTAACATCGAACCTGTGTCTTTTCTCTGTAACTAGATGTGTTGATTAATGTTATGTAGCATACCTTGATTTAAAAAATGTCTAATAAGCATGCACTTGCGCAGATTGACCTAATATGTCACTAGCCGAATTTAACGTCTAGGTTATGTTAGCCAGCTGGCTTGCTAGCGTGTGGCTGCACCATTTGACAGTGGCTTTTGTTTTGGTTTTGTGCTCATCAAGCTAATGCCACGCCCACTTAACCAGTCAGGTCTTGGTAATTTTGACATACGACCTCTTTAATGGCTAAAGGCTTGCAGGCTTGTTTAATATAGTTCTAGGATTTAATCTGTAATGCAAATGCAGACTGTGGTGTGACTGACCTAGCTAGTATTTGTCAATCTTTTTCAACACTGAAAACCTGACGAACTGTTTCTGTTTCCAATATGAGGTGGTAAAAGCTTAACACTACTTATTATCCAGTTCTGACAATGTTACCTTCTTGTGTCGACATACTCAGCAGGGTTAATGTGGTATTGTGAAAGTCCTCGGATCACCTAAATCACCGTTCGCTTTCATTTACTCACACATTTACTCTACATAGTCACAAGGCTACAATTGAGAGATTCAGGAAAAGTTTTTACCCCCAGGCCATTCAAACTTTAAACACACACCACAATGACTTTGGACACATTCATCCTCCAACACTCACATTTACATTTTTTACTTGCATACATACACACACTTACACACTTTCCATCTCTCTCTTTTCCACACACAAATACAAACACACCTACAACTGACTTATAGAACCTGGACATCACCCCAACAACAGAACTTGTATGCTTCCTCACTTGCAGGCTCACAACATAACATTATGTCACCCACCCAACACACATAATGACACTACCCCCCATAAACAGCTGCCCCACCCACCTTTACGCAAAAGTACACTACCGTATTTCTGCACTATAACGTGCACTGCATTATAAGGCGCACTGTCAATCAGTGGTCTATTTTCGAACTTTTTCCACAGAAAAGGCGCACCGGACTATAAGGCACTTTAAGCAAAACAAAACAGTCAGATAAGCCACTCAACCAAAATGTATTTTACATCACGTGTTCACAATGACTCAACATTGTTCAAACATTGTACTGCTAAATCAGTCAGCCTATTACCAATAACTCAAAATTGAACACTTCAATACGGTCCTATACCGCTTTACTTGGTGCAGGTAATCTTGTTGCTTCCTCCACTTTCGTATCATTGATTCATTAATGTTGAATTCTCTCGCAGCTGTTCTATTCCCATGTTGTACTGCATGACTGATCGCATTAAGTTAGCTCCTTCCCCACATTCACTTAGAACACTGTCCTTGACAACACTGCAGTACCAGCTGCCCCTCATCCCCCTCCTCATACACAAAAGTACACATTCATCCCATGTCTACTCTCCACATACACAGCACACTGCCATTACATCCAGACAAACCCAGTGTGCCCCTTTTACCATTACTAGTTTGCCCTCCCTCTCCCCACCTAACATACATAATGACATAACCCCCCCAACACCAAATCAACTGCTGCCCCCCCAGCCACCCACATGCAACACTACCCTACCTCCCACACCCCATTAAGTCATCAGCTAGCCCCCCCCCACACACACAGAAACACATTACACCACCCCCACTTTTTTATCAACTAGCTCCTTCCCCACCTTCACTCAGCACACTGTCCTCCCGACCACTGCAGTACCTGCTGCCCCCCACCCCCCTCCTCACATACAACAGTACACATCCACCCCATATAGGACACAAGTCCTTTCTTATATAAGAATATGTCCACCAGGTGCAACACATTGCAGGACCTTCCATGCCCTTGTCATCTATAGTTTGCACAGACATATTGATAAGTACGCTCAGCATACTGTAGCAACATAAAATAATGTAATTATGTAGGAAATATTTCTTATGTCGTACTTGCAATACTTATGTCATTTTGATAATGTTTGATAATGTTTCAAAATGTTTTAAAATCTGTGCTGCTGATTATGAATGCAGTCATCTCAGGAGACCTAACCTATCTGTAATTTCTCAGATGTGACGATCCCCTTTGAGTGGAGACCATGAGCAACAGCCACCCTCTGCGGCCGCACAGCTCAGCGGCTCAGATCGACCACATGCACCTCTTGTCCGAGCAGCTTGGGGCACTCCTACCTGGGGAGGAGTACAGCGATGTCACACTTGTTGTGGAGGAGAAGCGGTTTCCTGCCCACAGGGTCATCTTGGCAGCACGCTGCCATTACTTCAGGTACCTTGGCTGCATAGCTCACCAAAGCTGACCATATTCAGCGGTAGTCATAGTCATACCAAGAGCTTAAATATCTGGCATGTGAGTGTGAACTGTAAACCACACCCCTTACCATGACTACCACAACCTAGTTGAATGAGAATCTTCAGACGTATTCAGTGGTACTAAACTAGTCTGCAGTGATTCAATTACAAATAGATGGTAATAAGATTTCACTGTCTGGAAGGTACCTCTTGGTTCTCTGATTTTCACCCGTTCTACTTTAGATTGTTGTCGTTAAGTTCTCACACCTTTGGGTGAGGACCATTCATTTGCATATAAATAGCTGTTATGAGACCTTCCTGTCTCTGGATAGGAGTCTGGCATAAGGGATACATTCGGACCAGAGAAGGAATGACTACGACCAAATCTTACAACATGGATTGTTTTTACTTTTCTCACTCACCTTATTTAATCTCTCATACTCGTGCTCCCCCACTTTTTACCATTATTATACAGCCATTTTCTTTGTAACTCCTCTGTCTCTTTTTCCCCTCCTCCCACTGTCTCTTCCTTCATGATTCTTTTTCTTCCTGTCACTTCTCCGCACAGAGCCCTGTTGTACGGCGGGATGCGTGAGTCTCGTCCACAGGCAGAGGTGCGACTGGAGGAGACCCATGCCGAGGCTTTCTCCATGCTGCTGCAGTACCTGTACACGGGCCGGGCCAACCTTGGCGAAGCCCGCGAGGAGACATTGTTGGACTTCCTTGGCCTGGCACACCGCTACGGGCTACAGCCACTGGAGGCCTCCATCTGCGAGTTCCTGCGCACACTGTTGAGCACGCGCAATGTGTGCCTGGTGTTTGACGTGGCCAGCCTCTACTGCCTGAGCAGCCTGGCCGAGGCCTGCTGCGCCTACATGGATCGACACGCCCCTGAGGTCCTTGAGTCCGAGGGGTTCCTTTCACTCTCGAAGGTAAGAATGCAAGAGTATTTAGGTTTGACTCAAAGTGTCTAGAGTACAAAACTATGACTGACTGCAGGTCTTCTGCTGCTGCTTGTAAAGTACTGTGAAAAAGTTACAGGCACTTCATTTTTTTTAACAGTGCTCAAAAGACCATAAAGATATTCTCTCACTTTGTTTATTCAGATTTCATAAGAAAACACTGGAAATTTGTACATTTGATTTTATATTTAAGAAGACATGATGTCTCATCGGGACTCCTTGGATATGACTTGCCCTGGTAATAAAACCAGACCCTTGTTCTCTGCCTTGTTTTGTACAGAGCATCTGGCCATTCGTGGGAAGAAACAAATACTTCCTGATGGTGTTTAAGTTAAAAAACTTGGCTGGTTAACTATGCACATGTAACTCGGCCTACCTGAGTAGGCTCTGGTATCTACTAAATCACCACCTGTCAAGTCTGTCTGTAATCTAAGATTCATACAAAACAGGGTTTCTGCAGGTTTCACAATGTCAAAAATTAAGACTTTTTAAAACCGATATGAATTAAATTTAAGACCTATATCACAGCATCAAACAAAAGAAAATGCAGAATTGCAGAACCACATAAATGTATTAATTGTAAATGTATTTATAAATTAATTTAAATCTATTAAATAATTGCAAACTCTATTCATCTTTTAAATAGTGGAAATGTGTAACATTATTTTATTTATCCTGTAGGATGTTGGTCCACAAAGGCAAATTTCATTAAAATACACCATTTGCAACTTACAAGCATTTATTTATTAATTCATCAAAGTTTATTTGTAGAATTCATACAGTAACCATTTCACTTTTATCATGCCCCAGGTATAGACAAATCCAGCGAAACACGGAAGTAAAGCTCCCCCGCCATTGCTGCGTTCCTCTGCTGCTAAGGAAGTAGCGTCAGAGATGGTGTGTTAAACGGTCTTTGGGAGCGTTGGTAGCTTAACTTCTAGATATCTCAATTTTAGAGTTCTAAAATTGAGCCTCATCACATGCCAGACTATGAATGAAATATTCCTGAATACCTGTAAGAACACGTAGGCTACTTTTACAGTTAACTGGTCGTGGTAAATAGGCTATATATTTTTTTAAACATGTGAAGCTTGCGAGCATATTAGCAACAAAGCTAATAATAACTGTTAATTTTGAACATATCAGCAACACCGCTAGTAACGAAAGCGTTTGGTTTTATTGTTGTTATTATTAATAAACAAAACAATAAATGCATTTTGTTGTCAATTAGTTACTTTAATCGGTAATTATTGTGAACATAACACAGCTAGTACTGACAGCGTCAGGTTTGTGAGTATTAGCAACACAGCGAGTAATGACAGCATTTGGTTTAATTGTTTGCCATTATTGATGACAATAATACATTTTGTTATTTAAAAAAATTACCTTCATCTGTAAGTTTAGGCCACTGCCTAACGTCCTCTACCCAGTGCTCAATTTCCATCGCCATTCAATTTAAAACTGACAATGTCAAAAACCAGCAACCCCAAGAACGACAATCACATCACGGGCAAAATATTACTCCAAAGGAATGCAGTGATGGCGAAAAACAAGATGGCGGCGCCCACGGAAGGTTCACTGGATTTGTCTATACACAGAAAATCTCAGAAATCTACCCACCGGATCTTGATAGGTTACATTTAATCTCCAAAGCTACTATACAATAACATTGTTTCAGCTTTTGTGATGCTTTAATCTTGTGTATAGGAATTTTTATCAAACACATACCTCTGAGGTACATATTTGACTCCTAATTAACAAAATGTAAAAGCATAGCAACATCGGTCGAGTGGTTTATCAGAAATATAAGTTAAAAAAAATTAAACTTTTTTGAGGGGAGCTTCTAGCGTCATTAGCGTATTAAAAGGTGCGTAAGCCTATGTAAATTACGTAAACACGTAGAGAAAACGTTCTTTGTATTATAGATTATTTATTCATTTTTTGAGTAATGGCATAGTTTCGACAAATTAAAAAACCTAGCAACATCGGTGGAGTGGTTTATCAGAAATAGAAGTTTAAAAAATTACACTTTTTGAAGGGAGTGTCTATGACACATTACGTAGATATGACCACGAGATGGCGCTGCAGCACCATTTCTGTATTAAAAGGTGCATAAACCTATGTAAATTATGTAAACACATTGGTTTGTTATACAGAAAACTTGCTTTATATTATAGATGCTCGGTTATTCATTTTTTGAGTAATGGTATAGTTTCGACAAATGTTGAGCCTAGCTAAATATTATATCCATTTTGGTGATATGCCACAATATGAGTATGTGTAAAAGTAATTTAATTATATGAGTAGTTGTGCACTGAAGTCTCAAATCTAAAAATTTGAGTATGGAAAAAGTGGAATTTAAATTTTTTAAATGTGTAGGAACCCTGCATAACACTTAATGTTGATTATCATGATTATCATTCTTGCTAACATTTCAGTAGCCATTTCGGTTAAGCAAATAACATTGTAATTACATAAAGACTCCTCTGTTAAACTTAAAGTATTCATCAATTGGTATGCAAAAACAAAGCATATCTTGACTGGTCTGTTCACCATTTCCCATGCATTTGCACTATGAGAATTAATAATTTGCAACTTGCCATCTTCAAAGAAAAAAAAAGAAAAATCTTCAAAAGAAATCTTGAAAAGGAAAAGGTAAAACTTGTAGTGTCAGTGCATGTGTTTCTGTTGCATATGAGGTTGTCAGTGATGGGCAGTAACTTCTCTACAAGCAGCGAAGCTACTAAATTAACTACATAGCGTGGCAGTAGTGAAGCTATATTCTGAATCTGATAGCTTTTCAGTAGTTTAGCTAATTATTTGGCCATGTAATGTGGTAGGAAAAGCTACATTTTCAGAGCATTACCTCACAGCAAAAAATCTTCTATCTAGGCTGTACATGGAAGATCAGTTCCTTGCAATAATGTGATGCAGTGAACAGTCATATATCAGTAGGCTATATTAATCAGTAACTATTGTATAGCTATTGAGAGAGCTGTTAGAAGAAGGTTGGATTATTTATTATTATAGGCCTTAGGTTTTTTTTCAAACTCACCTCCACAGAGTTGCACAAGTTGGCAGACTGCTCTCGGCACCGTGAGTACAAATGCGCAAAGTTCTCATCCTCTTTAATTTCAATGCACTTGTCAAATGTTTTTCTCTTCTGATCAGATATTCTAATAATTGCAAACACTGGCCTATCAGTCCACCGGTATCTTTCCTCATATCATGTCTCTTTTCTATCTCTCACTGAAGTGAAAGGTGCGATTTGATTGGTTTTCGACGTCACACAGCATGCTGTTTTCAGTATTATAGCCATCAGCCACTGTGTTTTTTATGTTCGTGTGAGTTTGAATTCAATTTAATTTTTTTTATTTCAGTTTGCATTTTTTTTTAGCGGCGAATCCGAGAACCAACTAATTTTATTGGTGTGGCCTTAGCTTGTTACATTTGTCTTCAGGTAGCTTTGGTGTAGTGAAGCTTCATCTGATGTGGATTAACTGGTATCTTGGTTAACTACATTTTCTGAGTAGATTGCTAAACACTGGAGGTTGTGTTACTGGCGCAATACTAAGGGACTATCCACTATGGTTAAATGAATTAAAGTCCAGTGTGTGATAATAAATAAGAATCAGTTTTGTGCATTCATTTTCTAGGTGTTACACATGCACAACACCCCCCTCTGATTGGATCCAGAAAAAAAAGGAAAAAATATATATGTTTTTTTATCTGCTTACTGTATTTAAAGTAATAAGGTACATCATTTTTTTAAATTGAATTAAATTTGTTCCTGCAGACGGCCCTGCTGACAGTGGTGCGTAGGGATTCGTTCGCTGCGAGCGAGCGAGAGATCTTCCAAGCCCTGTGCCGCTGGTGCCGGCACAATGGCGAGGGTGCTGACTGTCAGGAAGTGATGTCGGCTGTTCGTTTGCCACTCATGAGTCTATCGGAAATGTTAAACGTGGTGCGGCCCTCGGGCCTCCTGAGCCCTGACGATCTGCTGGATGCCATCCAGACGCGTTCCGAGAGCCGTGACATGGACCTCAACTACAGGGGCATGCTGAGTAGGTGCAGAACCATGGCAACAAATCAACTAATATAATAAAACTAATATAATTGAAGTTATTTTGCTGTATCAGCTAATAATGCATTAACTTTTCCTAATACTTAGACTTTGAATGTAGGCGATTTGAGATGGCCATATGGATACCGCTAGTTTCCACTCACAAAGGGTCACTATGATCTTAAACTCACTAACTCACTAACAACTGTCATTATAGTTCCAGAAGAGAACATTGCAACCATGAAGCACGGTGCGGTTGTGGTAAAGGGTGAGCTGAAATCAGCCCTGCTAGATGGCGACACTCAGAACTACGACTTGGACCACGGCTTCTCACGGCACCCCATCGAAGAGGACGGCCGGGCCACGGGCATCCTGGTGCGGCTGGGCCAGCCGTCTATCATCAACCACGTGCGCCTACTGCTGTGGGACAGGGACAGCCGGTGAGCAGGCGTTGGGCTTATTGCTGCATTACACAGTCAGCCGTGCCCTTCATATAGTAGCAAGAAAAACATGGAGTAAATGACAACACGTAATAGCTGCAAAACTTCAATTAGGTCAATTAGGAGAAATCACAAAGTGTATCAAGTATGACATGGTGTCAATGGCTATTATGATTTTACCATAATATTTAACACAAATAAGCTTTCTGAGTGAATAAATCACAAGATATTTATTTTCAGTTCATGAACATTGGCAAAAAGATAATAGTTCTTTTTGGCTGAAAGATATAGTTGTGTTTTTGTAATGGCTTTTAACAGATGTTTTATTTAAGTTTCCTTTCAATCCTTTAAGTTTAAAATGGCCTCAGGAACTGTAGAAATATTTGTTTGGCTTTCTGTGCCCCTGCCTCCAGCTCCTATTCCTACTATGTGGAGGTGTCAATGGACGAACTGGACTGGGTCCGAGTGGTCGATCACTCCAAGTTCCTCTGCCGCTCGTGGCAGAACCTCTTCTTCCCAGCACGGGTCTGCAGGTGCACACACACTCCTTAAACCCTGACACGTCAAAGCCTTGCTTAAACTATTCCGACATCTGGGTTTTAGAAAGGAGACTGTCTTTGTTTCATTGTAAAGGGCCTTTTTTTTTGCTTTTAGGTACATCCGTGTAGTGGGAACCCACAACACAGTCAACAAGGTCTTCCACCTTGTGGCCCTGGAGTGCATGTACACTGGTCGACCTTTCACTCTGGAGCGAGGACTGCTTGGTAATATATCCCCATTAATCTGATTTATTAATCAGATTTATTAATCCCCTTAAATTATCGTCCTTTTCTCTTGGTTCCCACTCCCTTTTTTCCACCATTTTTTAACCACTGTTAACCTGACCAATGCTTCATTTTGTAATAGACTGATTAAACTGTTGGCTTGATGGAATAATAAGCCAGTTTCCTTTAAAATGAGTCTAAACTCTTTCCTCCAGTGCCTACAGATAATGTTGCCACAGTGATGGCCTGTGCCAGCGTGGTGGAGGGAGTGAGCCGGAGCCGGAACGCGTTACTGAACGGGGACACTAGCCACTACGACTGGGACTCGGGTTACACCTGCCACCAGCTGGGCTCGGGAGCCATTGTCATCCAGCTGGCCCAGCCTTTCATGATCAGCTCCATGAGGTAAAGACCACTTCACACTGATCCACACATATACACACTCAGCTCAGTCTACAGCACATCTCTACCTACTAGAGATGCACCGATCTATCAGCGTAACATCGGTATCGGCCGATATTGATGAGTTTGACTGACATCAGACATCGGCCTATGCGCCTACCAATATTATTTTGCTGTTACATAAAGCATGCAATGAGTTATCTTTCATTCGGCCTTCCTTTCTGCTCTTGCTGCGGCTCCTTTAACTGTCTCTATGACAATAGCTTGTGCACGTGGTGTGTGAATGTTAGCTTACATGTGTCCAAAGACCTTTATATACAGTCTATGCTAAAGACCAAAAAAAGACAAAGAAAGCTTAAAGACAACATGACTCACTCGTTATTAACCATGGCCTTTGAGAACACAAACAGTGTGAGAGCAAGAGGGATAGCCTAACAGAAAGGATAATGAAGCTAATTGATGACCAACCTTTCTCCGCGGTTGTCGTGAGTGAGAACGTGAGATTCCACAGCCTTTATGGAGTACATTCAGCCCCGCTACAAAATCCTGAGCCGCCGGTGTTATTTGTCTGATGTGTGCCTGCCCGAACTCTGTAACGCATCCATGAGCTACCGGCTAGTTACATTCCTGCCATCAGCTTCAAGACTGATATGGTGCTCAGATGTAACAGCACAGTGGATTGAACTAGGGCTGGGCGATTTTAACAAAAATAAAAATCTCCGATTTTTTTTTATTTATTTGAGTTTCGATTCGATTTTCGATTTCGAAAATGATTGCAGACATCAAACACGTCAGTGCAATTATACTGCTGTGTTCTTGAACTAAAAATATGCTGCTCAAAAAAATAAAGGGAACACTTAAACAACACAATGTAACTCCCAAGTCAATCACACTTCTTAAAATCAAGCTGTCCACTTGAGAAGCAACACTGATTGACAATCAATTGATTTTGTTATCAGCACATTCAACTATGTAAAGAACAAAGTATTGAATAAGAATATTTCACTCATTCAGATTTAGGATGTTTTATTTTAGTGTTCCCTTTATTTTTTTAAGTAGTGTATCCACACACTGACAATACAAGGTAGATCTAAATGAGTGTCTCTGTGTCATTCAACAATCAGATTTGATGTTTTAACCCTCGCTTTTAAGTTTTAAACCTTGCATTTCAACAGAATGGGCAGCATGTCTGTTGTAGTGTGTAACGTGATGGCCTTTCCATCCCACTCCCTTTTTATCATACGGCACACAGTTTGTAAAAGTCTCCTCTTGGGATGGCAAAAACCAAAAGTACCCCTGACCGACCACCGTGTCTCATTAGTCCGTTGAAACCAGTTAACCTGTCAGATGCGTTACGGCAGTCCAGCCAAGCCGTCAAAATACAATTAAAAGACCGGTTTATATTTTAGAATGTTGATGAAGCCCGCTATCTGTTAGCCTACGGCAGATGCGGCTTATACTTTAACTGTACACATCGATAACGTAGGCTATCAGGTGGACCAGAGGGGTATTCCATCAAGCGAGCTAACCGTAAATCGCGGCTAAATTTGGTGAACCTCGCTAATTTTAGAGAGAGTTCGGTTCCATTACTCTCGCTAACGCTAATCTTGGCTGAGTTGCTAGGGTAACTAATGCTTCTGAGCTAACCTGGTCCGTGGCAGGTTAACTTTCAGGCTTTTTTAAGCGGTGTCCCAGTCGCTAATGATAGCGGCGCTTAACTGTTTAACCCTCGTTTGAACTAGCCTCAACACCGCTTAAAAAAGCCTGAAAGTTAACCTGCCACGGATACGGTTAGCTCGCTTGATGGAATACCCCTCAGATGTTAAAGGAAAGAAAAACTCGAATTATGCAAAATCAACATCGTTTTTTGTAGCAAATTCGATAAATCGATGAAATCAATTTTTTGCCCAGCCCTAGATTGAACTTCTTCCAAAATGTAATTGAGTTGGTCTCTAATTATTAGTTAATGTATGTTGCTTTATGAGAGTGCACAGCATTTAAAGGTGCTCTAGGAGATGTTGCAGGATTTTATTTTTATCTAAAATTGTAGGCATCTCCCTGTGATCGGCTAGCTTTCTGCCTTAAAACACAACACAAGTTTAATTTAGCACCCCAAAGATTGTCTCTTATTGTGATTGATTCATGAATGCAAGGCATAACTAGGCATGCAACTTTATTAATAGGCCAGTTGATAAAATGCTTTGAAATGATAAAATAAATAATAAATACGTAATAAAAAATACTATACATTTACTATTTACTATACACAGTAGCACAATCAGCAAATGCCATAAATAATAAAATAATTGCAAGATTGTAGAAAGAATTTTAATTATTACCTTTTTTCCCCAAAGCAAAAATAAATAAAATAAAATAAAAAATATTGGTATCAGATCGGAATCAGCCATTATCCAATTAAAAATATCGGTATCGGCCTAGAATTTCTATATCGGTGCATCCCTACTACTTACCCATAATAATTGAAATGGGTTTACACAAAAATATCTGACATTGATTACATGCGTTTAAAAAAGAATATGTAGTTCAGTTACTTCTACTACTCATGGTGACATAATTCTTGTTCCACTTCTATTGTTGGTACACACACACACACTTTCTGTAAAAGCCCTATTCCTGTGTTGCCAGGAGTCATTTTTTTCATGTGTTCGTAGGCTGTTGTTGTGGGACTGTGATGATCGCAGCTACAGCTACTATGTGGAGGTTTCCACCAACCAGCAGCAGTGGACCAGGGTGGTGGACCGCACTAAAGTAGCTTGCAGGTGTGTATCTGTTATCACACAATCATTTTTGTTCAACTTGCTATTACTGTACTGGTACTGTAATTTCTTTGTACCATTCTACAAAGGTCATGGCAAACACTGTTCTTTGATGGACAAGCTGCTTCCTTCATTCGTATCGTTGGGACCCACAACACTGCCAATGAGGTAGAGTTCACAAATCAGTACGCACAGACACACATACACCCACAAACAAACCCTCCTAATTCTCGAAATGTCATATGCTCATGCATCGTCTACCCCACCTTCAGGTCTTCCACTGTGTCCATTTTGAGTGTCCTGCCCAGGTGGAAACGGAGGTGAAGGAGAGCCCTCCTGGAACTGACCAGACTGGCCAAGAGCCTAACTCTCAGCATACCCCTGTGTCCCGCACCCAAAGGCCCTTGTCCTCGCCCTCATCCTCCTCCCATTCTTAGCCTGACTTGATTTTTAACATGAACGCCCCCCTGACACACACACAGACACACACACAAACACTCTGAGATGCTTCTTGCATATGCTTATGATGTGCTGCTAAAAAAGAGATGTCTCTATGTAGGCTATATTTATAATAAAATTGTGGTGAATGTTGAAAATGGCTGTGAATAGCAATTTACTTTTAATGGGGTTGTGATACATGAGGACTCGTAGTTGAATTCGGTGGAAACTATCAAACAAATCAGAGTGAGTGTTTTTTAAATGGCTAAGAAGTTGAGTGTAAAATGTTAAGATGACCAATGTTCAACCGTAATGAGAAAGGGAGAGAAAACGAGCTGTGTTCCAAAGGACTGCCTCTTGGGGCGTTGCACTCCAGGTTTTAACCTTTGGATCGAACCATATGATTTAAGAACATGAGGTTCCGACTCGTCACGATGTCGTCTGTGGGCACTTGTAGTATTTGTGATTAATGGGGTGGCTTTTCTAAATTTGTAGACGTATACTTATACGTTTCACACTGAGTAGGCTAACACAATGTAGGCCTAAGTGACGTGCTTCACTACGAGATTACGTCAGGCTTGTACTGTATGCAACTTGCAGTTAGCTCAAAAACCTCCATGGTTAGCTCCTATAGCCCAGTTTCACGAAGCCATGTGGTTTACTTAATCGGATCGGCTGACTACCTGGAATAGCCCACTATTTTACTGATCTTCGGGCTGCGTTGTCAGATAGATAACGTGAACAAAACATAAAAATGAATATACCATTACAGAATGAGGTGCTTGTTGATGAAGAAACCAATATCGTAAGCAGAGCATTCAGAAGAGAGCGCGTTTTCATAGATCGACAAGATCCTTTAGCACACCCAGACGATTATTTGTATGACCAATATCGATTTAGTCGCGAAGGAATCATTTATTTGCAACAGTTATTAGGACGCCACATTGCTAACCCGACGGAACGAAGTGCTGCTTTGACTGTAGTGCAGACAGTGTTGGGAAAGTTACTTTGGAAATGTAATGTGTTACAGTTACAAGTTACTCTATCTAAAATGTAATAGTAGTGTAACTATTTCAATTACTGTAACAAAGTAATGTAACTAATTACATTTGATTACTTTTTAATTACTTTCCCACATTTTGAATGAATTTTGTCAGCTTTTAATCATTTCCAGTTTTTAAAATCATAGATTACCCTTTAAGTATTAATCAACACTGACTGCTGTAAAGATCCGTACAACTCCTTAGACTTCAGTGCATTAACTAGAGGTTGTCTATTTTGTGTGATTGCTAGCTCATTTTTACTTTTTAGACCAGGGATGGGCAACCAGCGGTCCTGGACAGCATGCGGCTCTTTGCTTGGTCTCTTGCAGCTCTTGCATTAATATTGAAATTTTTGTTTGCGTGTGTGTGTTCGCTTCCCAAATGTGCATGTGTGTGAGATGAAAATACAGTCAAGTGTTCTGGCAGGGGGCAAGATCATTTAAGTAAACAATTTGTTAATTTCGCTCTCAAAATGGCAGGGAATAAATGCACAGCAAAGTGAAAATATGAAGATAAAAAGGACGTTTGAAACGGGGGAGTTTATAGTTTTTTGTTGAACGTAATGGCAAAACATTCTGCCTTACATGGTGGGTGGGTGGGTGTGGGTGACAGAAAGGGGTGATATTAATGTGTGCCCGTGTATGATGTGGCCCTTGCGGTAACACAGTAAAAATGTGACTCTTGGTCTCTGACTGGTTGACCATCCCTGGGCTTGGCCAACACTGAGTTTCTATCGGACATTGCAGTCATCAGTGCAGACTGCTTAGTAAAGTGGGTGGAGTTTCCAATTCAAAAATGACGACAAATGTTTCACTGCAGAAGATATGTAATTTGAAATGTAATCCTGAATATTTACTTAATGTAACTGTAATTTAATTACACAGTTTTTCAATGTAACTGTAACTGATTACTGTTACTTTTATTTTGTAATTAAATT
>JAGFZM010000011.1:1143775-1173224 GCA_017657215.1 Limnothrissa miodon
TGTGTGTGTGTGTGTGTGTTTGTTCAACCAGACAGAGAAGAATTCTACTTACACATAGATGTTTAGAGAATCACACCAGAATCAGTTTGTTAACCCACTCATTGTTATCAAAACCTTTTGTTACATGTCACTTTAACTTTTGTCATTAAAACACTGTTTCACCAATCAATGCTGATCCATTTAACTCTTATAATGTTCTGATCATACAAATAAAATTAATAAACACTCTTTTAATTAATACCCTCAACATATAATTAATTAATAATTAATTCAAAATTTCCCCACATTTGAGCAATGCAACTTTCAGGATTAACTCTTGATATTTCCTCAAAGTTCAAACCTTGCTCGGCTGTTCCACACAAGAGGGTATGCCTGCAGACTCCAAGATCAAATGTGGTGATGACATACTGCTGCCCAACCTCATATGAAGCTTCCTCATACACACACAGAGACATTCTTTCACTGTCCTGTTCTCAGTGATGGGAAACGGTATCATAGGGTAGTAAGCAATGGTTGTCGCCTTCTGAGGCACATTGCCAGTAAGAGATACATACCCTCCCCACGCAGGAGTATTTTTTTCTGGACTTTGTTGGTGGAGGCGAAAAAATATACACAGCAAGTTGTTCATCATCAATGCATGATGACCTTTTTCACCCTCATTCACTATCTGCAGCTTGATATCAATCTGGGGGCTGCTTTATCTACTGATGTAACAGTCTTCGAGTTCATGAATTATGGGTTTGAATGACCTCTTACCAGACTGAGGAACATCCACTGACTGAAGCTGAACACTATCAAAATCTTCAGGTGTTCCAGATTGTTTTGTCCAGATTTCCTGGAGCATTATTATCCCACCTCAAAAGCATTACAAACCACCAACTGGACCCCCTGCAGTTCTCCTACAAAGCAAAAAGGTCAGTGGACAATGCAGTTAACATGGGGCTGCACTTCATCCTAAAACATCTTGACCAGCCAGGGATCTACTGTTTGTGGACTTAAGCTCTACTGTCATACCAGAAATCCTCACTGCCAAACTCTCGCTGCTCACTGTATCTTCTGCTATATATCAGTGGATTTCCAGCTTCCTGACAAACAGGAGCCAGCATGTGCGCCTGAGAAATACCACAATTGGTTCAATGACAATCAGCACTGGGGCACCGCAGGGGTGTGTACTTTACCCACTGTTGTTCTACACAAATGACTGCACCTCCATGAACCCAACTGTCAAACTCCTGAAGTTTGCAGATGACGCCACTGTCATTGGACTCATCCGGGATGAGTCTGCATACAGGTAGGAGGTTGAGAGGCTAGTGCTCTGGTGCAGTCAACACAACTTAGAGCTTAATACTCTAAAGACTGTGGAAACGGTGGGGGACTTTAGGAAGCACCCCACAGTGCTGCCTCTCCTTAACATATCCAACTGCTCAGTCTTAAATGTGAGATCTTGGGATCCATAATTTCCCAGGACCCTAAGTGGGAAGCAAACATCAACTCCATCCTCAAAAAAGCACAGCAGAGGTCAAAAAGTAAAAAAGATCTCTGAATACGTGCGTGAGGTACAGAAGCAGATGGGGCAGGCTGAGTTGCAGCCAAAACAAGATGTGGTCATGAGATGGAATGCAACATTTTATATGCTGCAGCGCATCTTAAAAATCAAAGAGCCAATCATCACCACATTGGCGCTGGTTAACCTGGAGCTTCCAACACTTACAGCAGCAGAATGGACGGCTGTGAAGGAGGTCTGCGGTATAGTCTTTTGAAGACGTCACTGTAGAGATAAGCTCCGAGAGGTATATAAAACATAATGTCTTATTGTCGCTGAATATATACCAGTCTTTGCAGAAGACATAGGCCCATTTCAAGACACATTGTCTGATTCTTCTGTTCTATTTTCTCATAGCTATGTGATGGGCTCAAAAGCTATTTTGATTGCACGAGGTCTGCAATAAATTATTGCCAACAGGCAGAGAGATCCCCATCGAGTGCAACAGTAAGGGGATTGATCAAAACTCTCCATGCTGAATTGGAGAGGCGACTTGGGAATATTGAGAGGGTGAGTGTACTGGCTGAAGCTACTGTTTTGGGCCCACGATTCAAAAAGCATGCTTTTGTTAACGATCGGTATGCTGAGGATGCTATGGCAAGAGTGGTGGCAGCTACATTGCAGGTATCTCCTCTCTACCATCAAGGGCTACAGAGGAGAGAGAGAGAGTGCAGGAGCTAAAAACTCTCAAACGGAGAGTATTCCACAAGTTTGAGCCGACTTTGAGGAGAGAGTGACACGCCTTTGCCCAGGCAAGGCAAGGCAAGGCAATTTTATTTATAAAGCGCATTTCATACACAGTGGCAACTCAATGTGCTGTACAGAGACCAAAACAAAATACAATACAATGCAACAAACGTGTGTGTTAAAAATGAGAATTTAAAAGAAAATTGACAATACAAAGATGAATAAAATAGATGAAAAAAAAAGGAGAGGAAATATAAAATATATGAAGTAAAATGATCATTAAAGAAAATAAATAATAAAATGAACATTAATGAGATTTTAAAAGAAAATTGATAATAAAAAGATGAATAAAATAGATGAAAAAAATTTTTTTAAAGAGAATTTAAAAGAAAATTGATAATAAAAAGATGAACAAAATAGATGAAAAAAAGAGGAGAGGAAATATAAAATATATGAAGTAAAATGATCATTTAAGAAAATAAATAGTAAAATGAACATTAACAGAAAATAAATAAAAAATGCAAAAAATTAAAATATTTGTAAAAAAAATGAACATTAAAAGAAAGTTAATAATAAAACCACAATAGATAAATAATTACAATCAGGTAAAAATGAACATAAAATGAACATCAAGAGAAAATTAATCATAAAACCAAAACAGATAAATAATTAAAATCAGGTGGCATTAGGAATAAGCATAAGAAAATAATTTGGTCTTAAGTCTTAATTTAAAACTGTCAACGGTAGGTGCATTTTTTATATTTTCTGGAAGTTGGTTCCATAGCTGCACAGCATAATAAGAAAAGGCTGCTTCACCAATTTTTGTTCTGACAATGGGTCTGATCAACAGATTCTTTTCCACAGATCTTAGAGACCTCAGTGGAGTACATTTCTGACACATGTCTAAAATATAAACAGGGCCTTTGCCATTCATAGATTTAAATAAAAGTAACAGTGCTTTAAAATTAATTCTAAAACTCACAGGAAGCCAGTGCAGGGATTTTAAAATTGGAGTAATATGGTCAGTTCTTTTTGTTCTTGTAAGGACCCTAGCAGCTGCATTTTGAATGAGTTGAAGGGGCTTAATGGTCTTTTTGGGTAGGCCTGTTAACAGGCCATTGCAGTAGTCAACTCTGCTAGAGATAAAAGCATGAATGAGTTTTTCAAGGTCCTTACTTGACATTAGGTCTCTCAGCTTAGAGATGTTTTTTAAATGATAGTATGCTGATTTAGTGATTGATTTGATATGACTGCTGAAGTTAAGGTCACTATCAATGATGACTCCAAGGTTTTTAACGGTCTCTTTGGCTGTGAACCCCTTTGCATTGAGCCCAGTGGCCACCTTTGCTCTTTTCTTCTTGTTTCCAAATATAATCACCTCAGTCTTGTCTTTGTTTAGCTGCAGAAAATTAAAGGACATCCAGTCATTTATCTGTTCAATACAATGATAGAGACCTTCAAGGGGGGTATAGTCATCAGGGGACAATGAAATGTAGATTTGGGTGTCATCAGCATAGCTATGGTAAGAAATTGAGTAGTTAGTGATAATCTGACCAAGTGGGAGCATATACAGGTTGAATAGTAAAGGTCCAAGTATAGACCCCTGGGGGACTCCACAGGTCAGGGGCATTGGTGTTGAAGCATGGGTGCCCATGGCAACGAGGAAGCTTCTATCTTCTAAGTAGGATTTTAGCCACTTAATCACTATACCAGTAAAACCAACCCAATGTTCCAGCCGGTGTAGTAGTATGCCATGATCAACAGTGTCGAAGGCAGCACTGACATCCAGTAGCACCAGAACAGATGTTTGTCCTGCATCAGTATTTAGACGGATGTCATTCACAACCTTAATGAGGGCAGTCTCAGTACTGTGATAGGCTCTAAAGCCAGACTGAAATATATCAAGACAATTTTTTGAGGACAAAAACACAGTTAGTTGATTGAAAACTATCTTTTCAATGATCTTCCCAACAAATGGCAGACTGGATATTGGCCTATAGTTGTTAAGAGCTGACTGATCCAGGGTATTCTTTTTCAGTAGTGGTTTTACTACTGCTAGTTTTAATAACTTGGGGAAAATGCCATTCTCCAAAGAAGCATTTATAATCTGGAGCAGATCTGGTGCTACAAGGAGGAGGACAGATTTCAAGAAGCTGGTTGGCAAAATGTCCATTTCACATGTGGAGGAACTGAGGACGGTTTTCACCAGTACATCGTAATCAATGGAGTTGAATGTTGACATACAGCATGATATACTCTTTGGTGATATAGGCTCTGGTTGTTGGGCTGTCTGCAACTGTGTTGTAATATTTATTCTGATGTTATTAATCTTACTTCTAAAAAAGCATGCAAACTCGTTGCATTTGTCAGTTGTGAGAAACTCAGGTGCTATTTGTGATTTGGGGTTTGTTAACTTTTCAACTGTGGAGAAGAGCACACTAGCATTGTTCAAATTCCTGTTTATAATTTCAGAGAAAAATGATTGCCTTGCCTTACAGATTTCAAGATTATAGTTTTTTAACGTTCCTTTATATACTTGATAGTGGATATGGAGGTTGGTTTTGCGCCATTTTCTTTCTGCCTTCCTACACTCTCTTTTGAGGTGTTTAACTGTTGGATTTTGTTTCCATGGGGTTTTCTTATTATCCACAATTCTTTTAAGCTTTAATGGTGCAATATTGTCCATAATGTGTGTCATTCTGGCATTAAAATTGGTCAACAGGTCATCAGCAGAGTCAGAAAGTTGACTTGGGGCCTGTGAGAGTGCTTGTGATAAGGCATGTTCAAAGAGTCTGGCCGTATTTTCATTTATAGTCCTCCTTTCAGTAGCCAGGGATCTGGTGCATAGATTAGGGGATAATTTGACATCAAAGAAAATGCAATAATGATCAGATAGTGCCAGATCCACTACAGTGGTGGAGACATGAAGACCTTTAGTTATAACAAGATCTAGTGTATGACCTTGAGAGTGAGTTGGCCCTTTAACATGTTGTGTTAGATCAAAAGTATCTAACAGATGCATGAATTCTTTGGTGCTTGTATTTTCAGTGTTATCAATGTGCAAATTAAAATCTCCAGATGTGATAATGCAATCATAGTCTAAGCAGACAGCTGATAGCAGTTCACAAAATTCATTAAAAAATGATTTGACAGAGAGCTTGGGCGGTCTGTAAACAGTCAGCAGCAGGATGTCAGGAGAGCACTTTATAAGTCCACTTAAGTACTCAAATGATGTAAAATCGCCCAGGGATGTCTTTTTGCACTGGAAAGTGTCTCTGAATATTTTTGCTATTCCTCCCCCTTTGCCTTCCATGCGCGATTCACTCATGAAGTTAAAGTTAGGGGGGGCAGACTCAATAAGGATAGTAGCATTTGTGGCTTGGTCCAGCCAAGTTTCGGTTAAAAGAAGAAAATCCAGTTTATGTGTGCAAATAAGCTCATTAACTAAAAATGTCTTTTTTAAAAGAGATCTGATGTTCAGGAGGGCAAGGGAAACCAAGGTAGGTTCAGGGGTCCTGCTCACTTCTATATTTTTTTTGGGGACAGGTCTAAGATTCGCCACGATGTCCCCATGAGCATGGCGTCTGCGATTTGTTCTGTGGCTTATTATTGTTTTAGGAGCACTTGTCCTAGAATCCAAGGAGCAGAGCATGGGTGGTGGCTGGAGGGAACAGCAGGGGGCGCTACCGCTATGGGCTGCGTGTTGGGCCTGATGAAGGCAGGTGCTTGAAGCATGGAGTTTTCCTGTTTTATTTAGTCAATCGTCTCTGGTGGAGCGTGGGGTGAGCTGAACAACGTATGAAATGTTTGAAGCAAGCAAGCGGGCGCCCATGTGGTTTGGGTGAATTCCGTCGGGTTTAAAAAGAGTTTCCTTGTGCCAAAACACGTTAAAATTATCAATAAAACCGATACCTTGCTCTCTGCAGGTATACTGCAGCCAGTTGTTCAGGCCAAGAAGTCGGCTAAAGCGTTCATCGCCGCGTCTAACAGTTGGTATAGGGCCTGAGATAAAAATTGACTTCCCACTTTGCTCAAGGAGTCCCATGAGAGCAAGAAAGTCCCCTTTCATTAATTCCGACTCACGTTGAACAGTGTCATTTAACCCCACATGGACAATAATTCTAGTGATGGAGGAAGCCAAAGAGGGCAGCAACTCACATAAAATTTCGTGAATATCCTTGATGTTGGCTCCTGGAACACAGTGAGTGGTAGAATAAAAAAATCTGATGTTCCTAGTTATGGAATCACCGATGATGAGGGTGTTGATAGGGAAGAGCGGACGTGGCCGAGAGAGCGCCGAGGGGTGGCATGATGAGGGCTGCCTCACCCGGCAACCACTGCTGACAGCAGCCGATCCATCTCGAGGAGAGTCTGAAGGGCGACTTTCAGCGGCGTCCACCTGAGAGAGCGCTCCGGAGCGCCTTGCCACCGCGTTCCTGAGCAGCCTGCGTCGGGCAGCAGAGGACCCACCACCAGAGGAGGACCCGCCATCATGGACCGATGGCTGTCGGACAGAGGACCCACCTTGGACCGCCGGCTGCTGGGCCAGCCGCATAGCAGCGCATTCATCAGCAGCACAGGAGACAGTCCTCGATGTTCGGCTGACAGCAGCAGGAATATCCCCTCCTGCGATGTTCCTCAATGTCTGACTGGCAGGGGCTGGTGGAGAAGCCCGCTGGGCAGTCGACGGGGGAGTTGGGCCATCCGTTGCAGCAGGCAGTGGAGGTAGCGTTACCATGGTGTTCAGGGGTCGAGCACCGGGTGCAGCAGCAGTAACTACTCCACCGGAGGCAATGGAGGTCGATGGAGACACCGGGCCGTCGTCGATCGTGGTAACGTTAGTGTCTGACTGGATGCCTTGATGGTCGATGGCGGAAAGGGCAGTGTACCGGTTTGAGAGGCAGAGGGGAGGTAGGCCAACATTTCCCCGGGATCGCTTTTTAGCGCCATAGGTCGAGATCTTTGTCCATGGCTGAGAGCCAGGTGTGGAGGACATGGGCGTTTGGCTGTATGCCGGATCCCAAAGGACAGTGTCCTGGATGGCTGCAGTGAGCGAGGAGATCTTCTTTGATTGATCAACAGCCAGGTTCGAAAAGCTGGATACCATTTTGTCTTTCTCACGGAGTTGTTCAGAGTAGTCGGAGAGAAGTGCTTCCTTCTTCCGAAGCTCTTCAGAGAGTCTACGGATATCTTCCATCAGGAAGGCAATCTTTTTGGTGGCTTTTTTTAGTAGTGTATCATCACTTGGCGATGATGACATAGTTGTGTCAGTGATCGACGATAAAATAATAAATAGTAAATAGTAAATAGTATAAATAGTTAAAATAGTAGGCTAAATGATAAAGATAGCTGGACACACAAGCGCAGCCTTCGCTCTTCGTGCGTGTAGGCCTGCTGAACTGGTCTCCGGAAGTGGGTGATGCGATTGGTAAGTGAGCTCCAAGTGCTTCAGCTGGGGATCACTGAACTGTGCCTAACAGTGTTAGCGCTAGCAACTGCAATAATAACTGCAGGTGTGCAAAACCCACTAACTGAGGCCATGCTTGAAGTGGAGGGGTTCACATCAGAACAGCTGATCGCTCGCACAGCTGATCCACTTGAGTGGTGGAGGATTAGATCCTTTGTGTGCAAGAACATGTACACGGTCATGAAGACAAGGCTCTGCATTGTGGTCATCTCTGTGCCATCAGTATGGTGGCCCTGAAGTGCAAACCACATTAACAAATTACTAAACACAACAACAAATTGAGAAACACAAACAAATTTAGAAACAACGAAAAAAAATGGAGGAACACAAAAACAAATTAAGAATCACAAAAACAAAATGAGAAACACAATTACATTAAGAAACCAGAAAGGGTAGGTACCAGTCAGCAACAGCAGACATCACTGATTGGACGACGGGCTGTTCGTCTAGTTCAGTATTTCTCAAAGTGTGGTCCGCGAGGGAATCAAATAAAAGATGGCTTATACAAACGTAACAGCTGTCTATTTGAGAATATTTTGATTCAGGACATAGGCCTATGAGGTGATACTGGATATGCTCAAGTGTAATCAAAATATTGTGATGAACTTGGCTTTTTTTCAATAGCTTCAAGTAGACAAACAATAGCTTCAATGGCTTCAAGTAGACAAATCACGATTCATAATGAGCCTACCAGAGATGGGAGTAAGTCACACATATGCAAGTCTCAAGCAAGTCTCAAGTCTTAACCTGCAAGTCTCAAGCAAGTCCCAAGTCATTTTTGTGAGAGTCAAGTCAAGTCAAGTCATAGCTTAGGTTAAGCAAGTCACAAGTCATAGAAATAATAAGCTCTAAATCTAGACAAAGGGGAGAAGTGCAAAAAAAACTTGCTCATGTTTTCATTGCATAATATTCCATTAATAAATACCATGGAAATTAAATGGAGATACGTCTATGTTATATACTATGATCTACTCTTGTGGCCCATTTCTTATTTATGTCATACATCTCTCATATATCATACTTACACACAGTGTTGTACCTGAACGCATTCATTGAACGAAAGTTCATGAACTCGTTCATAATTTTGGTGAACGTGAACTGAACGTACTGTATTACTCCCTGATGAACGATGCTGCAAATGCGTTCATTCTGGTGTCTGTGAACGGCACGTTCAATCTTTTTATTTTGTTCGAAGTGCCCATTTCTATAAAGCCTTCCAGGCCGAAAAACACACCGTTTCGACCTGTAGAAGGTCTAGGAGCCTGAGAGCAATATTGCACAAGAGCATTGCAGATCCAATATGGCAACGGCAGCCTCCTCCAGTGTCGCGTCGCATGCGTCATCAAAACAAAAGGCAGTATGGAGAAGAACTCAACCCTCACGCATTGGACATGAGGAGAGTGACTCATGTCAAAACTTTCTCTCGGTCTGCGCGCTTTACCAATTCTTACGGTAAGGAATTGGGCTATTAATTTTACTGCACAGAAATTCACTTCACTAAAGTTAGAAAGAAACTGACAGGCTCAATAAATCTTCAACAAAGCAATCTTACAACGCAATATAGGCATACGGGTCTATTCAACAGGGCTAAGGTAGACACAATGAGCTGCAAACAATATGTAAATACAGACGGCATTGCTCTCAATGAGCAATCTTCAGTGGAATGCTTGGGACTGTCTGCAAAGTGAAAAACACAAACGCGTTAATGTCAATAACTTCACTGCCAATGAGTAGCCTAAAGAGCTACCAAAGTCACCAAAGCCTGTTGGAATGTTATCAGGGTCATATTAAACCTCTTTGGCGAAATGTAGGCTACCTATACCCTATATTTAAAGTTTTTTTTTTTTATTACGAATAACATTCAATAACTTTGCTCTAATCAACTGTACCAGCAAAATCAAAACACACAATAGCCTCATTCTGGTCGTACTAGACTATTTACTTTGGTGAAAAACTTTTCTCCAATAAATTTGTAGTGCCACCAAACCTACAGTAATCTTAGAGTGGGAAAATGTGGCTTAGTCTATTGTCAGTTCAATAAATATCTCACTATAAACTACCTAAATCACTCTACACATACAATTTAATACTTTTCTTCTACTATAAATTGTCCTACCAAAATAAAAAATATAACTAATTAATTACAGTTACTATCTATAGTAGTATTCTGTGCAAACTTGCCCATCGGCTTTGCAAAATAAAATCTGCACTTCAGTCACATCCTCAGCTAACCTGAACAACAACAAGTGTTAAAACAATGGGGAAGGCTCTGCTATCAATGTTAATGTTTCAGTTTCAGTGTTAAACTAAATAATTGTTGCCTGAGGACGAAACATTATACTTCGCAACATACTGAAAAAAATAACTGAAATAGTTCATTTTTTGGAGCTGTGAACTTAGTTCATTTTTTTAAATTATGAACTATGAACTGAACTAGTTCATTTTAAAATTTGTGAACTATGAACTGAACTAGTTCATGTAGAACGTGAACTTTCCCAACACTACTTATACATACATGTTTGTGCATGTTGTTTGGCTGTTTTACTTTATATATATGATTTAACAAAAAAAGGCTAACAAACAAACAGCTACATTGATGTGGTAGACTTTGGACTAGCAACTGGCGCTAGCTAGATCTGATCTGCCAAGTGAATCAATCTGGCCATTTCAGATAGGCTACCATATTTCAGACAAATTGTCTGTTATTTGAAAGGGGGGATTGTGAAACTAAGTCAATGTGATTAAAACTTAAAACTGAATGTGATACAAACAGTAAGCTCTTGTCACGTTTGACTAATGGAGATGGGATGTTAGCTGCCAGCAAACGTTAAATTAAAAATAATGTGAAATTAGCTAGATACATTACTTACTTTTCTTTGTGTAGTCGGAAATGGCGGATGAAATTTGACGTGTCGAGTCATTGCATGCAAGTCTAAGTCAAGTTTCAAGTCATGAGTAGCAAGTCCGAGTGAAGTCAAGTCTTTTCTCACTGTTGATCAAGCAAGTCACAAGTCCTCAATCTGGCGACTTAAGTCTGACTCCAGTCAAGTCATTAGACTCGAGTCCCCCATCTCTGAGGGGTGATAAGGGCAAAACCGTGCATGTGTCTGCATTGACAGAGAGAGGCTTATTGTTTTATTGATCAAGTAAACCAAGTCATTGCCTTTTAAGGAGATGTTATTTGTCATGTTATCTGGGTATAAAAGGTTTTGTGCAACAATGCCCTGGCAGACTGTGTTTCTCCGGGCGCCCGTTAATAAAGTTCCTTTGTGATTAGTTTCATCCATCGAATCTTGTGATGTTGAGTTTTTTCCTCAACTTTCTTCTAAAAATTCTTACGACAACATCAGAGAGGATTTCCTCGAAAACTTTTTTTTCTTAGTAGTTATTTGTTTGTTAGTTATTTGTTAAATGTATTTGTTGTATATAGTTATTTATTTTGGCATTCTTATTTTTGGTTTCAGCATGTTTCTTTTACACCAGGTGTTTCATTCTTAAATGTTCAGCATTGGCACACTTTGCTCTTTATTCCATTTGTTGTTATTGTTCCAATTGTTTTATGTGGGTTTTGTAATAGTTGTTAAATAAATCCAGTGAGGTAACCTTGTCTTGATGCTTTTATTTAAATTTTAATTGATTATTTGTCATGTATGACACTTTACTTTCTTTTAAAAAACGATTCATACAATTTAGTTGACTCAATGCTGTCAATTTGTCAGTCGCAGATCCGGATCAATTTACTGAGTGACTCGTAGGGAGCCGAATCCGAAAAAGGATCCGAGTATCTCGGCTGTAGAATGCACTGTTTCAAAACAGCGTATTTCCGTCTATCAAAAGCACCACTTTTTACCCCATCTGCCACACGGGGGCTTACTGTCTTCAAACTGAAAAGAACTGCACTCCCTACTAAAGTTGGCTTACCACGCCTAGCAGCACACAAGCCTGTGAACCAGTTTCGTAGCTTTCACCTGAACCAGGCGCGTCTCAAAATGACTGATCAAGGTTTAACAAACGAGGCTGCTGCAGCTGCATGCAAGGATGGTAACCCAATTACCAAGGTAAATAAAGCTTTAGTCATTTTATCTGTATTTATCTGTGGTGAAAGTGGCGACGTACGTTATAATAGTTTTTTTTTAACTAACCTTAGGCTCAACTGAGTCACAGTCAGTCCAATGGAAAGTGAATTTTAGTATAACGTTATCAGACTTCTGGAAAACTGTAACAATTTTGCTTACTTAAAGCAAACGATATAAGATACTAAGCTCATTTTTCAACCACCAATACATTCAATGATAAAATAACGTTAAATTATATGAAAGCTGTCCTTAAACTTACCTATGTTCACAGGTTGGCTGTGCTAATGTTATCAGGTACAGGTAGAAGCTAACCATTGAGCAACAGCTAATAATATTAGTCTTTTCTCTATTTATGACCATTTCAAGTTATCGGATCTCAAGTTGGCCTCTACACAAGAGAGGCAACCATAGACTGTATGGAGGCAACATTATAGTCGACACAGAATTAGCGCTGACATTTCCGACTTCTATGTGAACTGCTAGCAAAGGGCTAATGTTATAGCACCTACATACAGCGTTACTTTTCTGATTTTGCTACTTACAGACAGTCCCGTTTCGGAGCCAATCTGAAAATTCTCTAAAGTTAACACTTTGAATAGTGTAGAATAAATAGACAGAACGCAATTCCATTAGTCGTCAGTCTTGTTGCCAGCAAATTATTAAGAGGCAAAACTATATCTCCTTAAAGTAAATTCGTGGGCAATTCTATGTTGAAACCCTTTTACAAGTCAAGCTTCAACCCTCTTTGGTTCAGCTCACTAACGTTACTGTTTCTGTTGAATTAGCCATGTTGCTATTTCATTCTGACGACTTTTGAGTCAAATTTCCTCTAATGACAGTGCTATCCGCGTCCGGGGTGTACCACCCTAAAGTTCGAAATGCTAACAGATAATTTTTACTTGCTACGTATTAAAGCCCAAGATATACTATGTGGGCATGCAGTGGATGAAGGTAAAACTATGTCTCCATGGATATTAAATCACTACAGGTTGTAGACCTCTAGAAATTATTATACCAAAATTCATACCTACTGCACCTACTGTTATGTGGATGGTGCATTCATATGTAACATTTCAGAAACATTTCAATACAAAAAAGTGTTGCCTTAATTTATGAAAATCATCTTTTTGTGGTGAATATCTTTTGATCGTATTTACCTGTATAAAAATCACCTCCTTAGGTTTTCAGAGCTTAAACCAGGCCAATAAAATAGACTCTAGGGTGGCACCATCCCAAAAAGCACAATGATTTAACATGCCTGTATATTTTAATGTATTGCTTACACTGAATTTGATTATAAATAAACCTATTCCACACCTTTCTTTTTATTCTCTGTGCATTAAATGGTCATCCTCAAATGGTTGTTGGTAAGATTTGTGATGGTGGGATTCTACTAATGTAGCATAATGCTTTTGGTTGATGTCTGTACAGGATTTCATGATGCAGCAGACTATGTTGAGAGTAAAGGATCCAGTGAAGTCACTAGATTTTTATACACGAATCCTAGGAATGACGTGAGTTCAGAGCTAGCCACCTTACTTTTAAATTCAGCTTTGTCTTTCTTTGTGTTGTCTTAGATCTGCAATTTAGGCCCAAAACATGTCAGTGTTTGATCTGTTTTGTCCAGCTTGTTGCAGAAGTTTGATTTCCCAGCTATGCGTTTCTCTCTCTACTTCCTGGGTTATGAGGAAAAGAAGGAGATTCCTAGTGAGGTGAAAGAGAGGACAGCGTGGACCTTCTCTCGAAGAGCCACCATTGAACTAACACAGTAAGATTTGTAAGAACTTATCACACTTGTACTGATACGCTGCTTACTGAAAATAGTGGCAGCTATTGTTTCCTTCTCTAAATGTTGACCCATCAACAGTAACTGGGGTTCAGAAAATGATGACGGCCAGTCTTACCACAATGGCAACTCAGACCCACGTGGATTTGGTGAGTTTCTCTATGATCTTACAAAATCTCCAGACTTTAATAATAACTCGGCAAACTGCATAAATATTGGGTAATATAAGTGTGAAGGATTCCTAATGCTGGATAAATGGATAGATTCTCGCTAGAAAAATTATGTGGTGGTGACATAGCAGTTAAAATGTGGGTTTGGGCTTGGCACTTAATGCTAAATTGACCCTAGAGTAATTGATGATTACGTACAGTACTTCTCAATCCATAAATGTATATCTTATTTTGCCAGAGAAGTGTGTTACTTGTGACTTCCATGTACAACCATAGTAATTATGTTATTAGTTTTGTGTAGCTAGAAAATAGGGACAGAAGGTACAGTAGCCAGAGTGATTTGAAATGCTCAGAACTGCAGCAGATATTTACATAGTATATCACAATTGATGTGAATTTTTGTCTTTTTGTAGGTCACATTGGTATTGCTGTTCCTGATGTGTATGCTGCCTGCAAGCTTTTCGAGGAGCAAGGAGTAACCTTTGTAAAGAAGCCAGATGATGGTGGGTAAAACAACCTAAAGCTTTTACTCAACATGAGAGGAAAAAGTGCTTCCATCAGTGACGAACTGGGGTTAAAAAAACATCTCTGGCATTTGCACCCACAAACGCCCCAGATGCACAGATGCAGACACAACGCAGCATTTTTGATAGCCCCAATGATGATCAATGCAGATAAACTCCCATACTTTAAACAACTGCATAAAAAAATTGTCTTGCCTTCATGCAGTTAACAAATTGCAAAGGAGCCCGCTCTTCTCTGTAACCTGGCCGTCGGTCTCTGCTTTTGTTGGCAGCTCCAGCTGAGGTTGGAGTAGATTGTCTCTTTTTCTCCGTTCCCGCTTTCTGTCGCTTAGTGTCTCTTCATTATTCTAATTCCAGTGAAACGTATAATCACCACCACCAATACAGAACAACTTGACCACCACTAGTCCAACTTCCAACACACAAATACGCAGACGTGATTTATTCCATTCTCCAAATTCCTTCAAATTCCTAGAAGGCATTGCTTAATTTTAATTTTATCAAACAATCAAAAGAATAGAGAAATCTACATTTAGAAAGGTGCAATCGGAACCTATTCGGCTTGTAAGACAATTGTAAGCGGGCCGCATCAGTGCCACTACAGGCCGCTGTGGACAAATTAGCGTGCTTGGCCGGCCCACAAGACTGCGCGGCCCTTCTGGCATCTGCCCAGTTCGTCTCTGGCTTCCATAGTACACACCATTGGAATGTATATCGCAAAGATTATGTAATGAAATATGAAATATTTGAATTGTGTAGTTTAGGTTTACAGTTCTGCTGAAGAATCAGAATACTAAAAGTTGCTAATTATACAAATCAGATTTTCATTGACCTTCAAGAATGTACAGGCACCATCTATGTTTTCTGATTTCCTTTTTATAGGTAAAATGAAAGGGTTGGCATTCATTCAGGACCCAGATGGATACTGGATTGAAATCTTGAGCCCCAACAATATGGTCCCGATCACCTCATCCTGAGGGGCTGGAGTCTCCTTGATCAGCATGTGCAATTTAAGAACTTTTAGGAGCAGGTAGCGGTAACAGGTGGCAGTTAAACAGGTCAGAATATAGTATTTTATTCAAGGCATTGGAGAGGACTGCCTGATGGGTAATTTTAATAACTGTGATGAAAGCGGCTACTATGACGATACTTTTCTCACACATTGTTTTTGTTAATGATAGGATATGAAATTGTTTCTAACACTACTCATGTTTTGTGTGATTGGTAACGACACAATTATGTAGTGTCTTCAGTTGCCATTTTTTTTTTGACTTCTTGCATAACAATAAATGCCACTCTGAAGTCGGTGCTTTTTGTGCTTGCCTTGAATTGGTCAAAAGGTAAATGTAAGGGACAGGATGTTCATGTTGGTCATGTCTTGAATAAGTACTACATAAAAGTACCATTAGTATAACATTTCGGAAAATGAAAGCAAAAAGACTAATTGTAGACATAACAATTTTAATAATTTTAATAATCCCTTAAATGTCCATTATTGCTTCAATCACCTTTTCCACAGGGTTTCTGCAGATTCTTAATGTATAAAATTATAAAATTCGCATTTGGGATCGTGAAGGGTCTAATGGGTCTAAAATATCTATACTTTATGAATTAAGTGAATTATTCCTGCAGATGTATCAGTGCGGTGCATTTTGTGCAGACCTTACCACTTGTATAAGGTCTGTCTTCTATTTTTTTTTTTATGTTCTACATTGACACAGAGAATCTACTGAAGAATCCCACTACTACACTTGAAGTCCCTTAAACCTGTGCAAAATAGTCATAAAAATTCTTAAATTGAAGCCCAATAAACCCACAGAAACCCTGTACTTCTTTATGAAACATTAAAATCCAACACACACAATATCATAAAAGGCAAACACATTAACAAACATGTCTGGTAAAATGTCCACATGTAAACAGATTTTAGTATTATAGTTTAGTGTGAGTGTGATTATCAAGAACAATCCATCTCATGAGGAGTGTCCATTGGTCTTGTTTGGTGTGATCAGAACAACACTTCCTGAAGGGGCTGAAGCTGCTTTAGGAGTTCTGTACCCAGGAGACGATGATGATGCAGAGACTCAACAACCCAACAATCAAACCAACCACAACCAAGCACACCGCCTGTAGAAGAGAGACCATTAGCATACCTAGTTTGTTAGGCATGATAAGAGTTTTTTTTTTGCTTGTTTATGAAAGTCATTTATGAATACATTTCTAGTTTTAAAAATAGGTTCAAAAGTAGTTCTCCACCTCCACTTCATCCTAAATAGGCCTACACAAGCAAGTACAGCACAACTGAGAAGTATATAATTAAAATGATAAGGCCTCATCATGTACATGCCTATTCAAACATGTCTAAGGGTTGGGTTCTTTGGGTCGCTTTGCCCACCTGTAACTCACCTAATGTTGCCTTGAAAGTGGTAGGAGGCAGAACATGTCAGTTTGGCAGGGTTATGTACGAAAGTAAAGACTGAGAGGTGGGGGTTAGTGGCAGTTGTGAAAAATATATGAAATACCTGCAAAAAGGAAGAGACTGGAGAGCATGCAGGAAGAAAACAGGAGCAGAGAGGCTATCAAAGGAGGAGAAGAACAATATGAGATGCAGTGGCGGAGGGAGATAAGTGGTACCGCGAGAGCTGGCAGGGACAGCAGCGGGTGTGAGTGCATCCTCAATGAAAACAGGCCTGGGAAAACAAAGAGCAGGCAGGTGGAGGTTGTGGCCCCTGCAAGACGGCAAAGAATAAAACCAGTCAGAAAAGAGATAGCAACAAATCTCAATTCACACCTTGACCTTAATCGGATCACCCCACCCCCCTCTGGTTTCCTACATAGGAATAATCTATATTGTTAGTAGCCTAACTTTCAATGTGTCCCAAATAGTTGGCAATTGTTCGCGAACATCCCCATACAAAAAATAGTCCAAGGAGACAATCTCTGCAACTTGTTTTCTGCCGTCTCCAAGCTCCCAGCAGAAGGTGAGTGGGGATTTAGCGCTATGAATCATATCCTTACTGATCAGCGCAACAGAATGAACGTGTCCACACTGAGTGGTCTTCTTTTCTTTGCTGTAAATGGGCCAGGCTTGTGCTTGTTCCCTGTGCAGAAGTTTGCAGAGATGTGGATAAAATAAGGACGACATGCTGCAGATGACGCACCAACAGGAAAACCGAAAAGGCCACATAAAATTCGACATCAGAGTAAACTGTTTATTTAGTTTTATAATTAGTTACTTTGACTTGACGTGAAATCATATATTTTTTTGACATGTGAAATCATTATTGTTACGATTTACAGGCTTATGTTCCTCTGCCAATCCTCTGACAAGTTTCACGTGATCGGCACAAAAAATTAAATGTTTTATGTCTTTATAAGTGTATTGAAGATGAATGTTCATAATTTCGGCACACAGGGTCTACCATTAACCTAAAAAAAGAATTAAACCTGTTGACTGCTTATTTTCTCATGATTAAAAAACAAACATCCCTCCCTCCCACCTCAGGTTTTTTTTTTTTTTTTTGACAAATCGCACCCTGCACACTATGTTCACAATAGGATGTCATATCCTCTTGATGTTCAGAGCAGTCTTGAAACAAAAAAATAATAATACTGCTACCATGTCAGTAATCCAAAGACAGACTTACCAACAACGCCAAAGACATTCTTGATGTCAGGGACAAATATGGCCAGCAGCAGTACTATGGTGAGAAGTAGCAGAGTGGTAAGGGAGTGAGAGAACCAGGAGAATGGTCGATCACCCATCACCAACATCTGTACAGCCTTACGAGCCTAAAAATCACAACAAACACACATTAATACCTGAATGATATAATTGAATATGCTCCAATATACTCCTATAATTGAATGTATTCCACACAAACAATTGCAAGGAATATCGACAGACATAGGTTTCTGTATGCATGTGTGTGCGTGTGCGAAAGACACACTCACTGGGAAGTGGATGAGGGGCACGGTAAGCAGCACTGCCAGAAGAATAGCCAGGCGCACCAGCATCACTAGGATGTCACGTGGAAGGTAGGCATCATAGCCTAGTAGCAACTCAGAATCCACTTTATCTACACAACCCAAAAAAAATTTTATTCGTTCATGTTACATGACACACTCAGATTAATTAATGAATGTCTTCAAAGACTCAGTTGTATGCATGTGATTATATTTGTGAATACTTGTGTGTATACAGTGTTATGCAAAAGTTTGGGCACCCTTTGATAAGTAACATATTTTTGGCATTTTATAACTGAAAAGATGGACACATAGTACTTTAAGAAATGTAAAATTCACAATATTTTTAGCAGACACTAATCCAGTAACTTTTTGGGCCACAAATAAAAATGGTACATGGTACAGTTTGGGGACCCTAAGAGTTCCAAAGCCTCAGATTATTTTTACGAGGTTTCAGACCTTAATTAGTTCTTTACACATAACTTGCATGGTAAGTTAGTAAATGTCAGCTAGTGCAAATTTTAAAGCTTTACTAATACTCTGTCTTCACATTTGTGGACACTCAACCATACTGTAGGTTCCTCTAAGCAGTAGAGTTCGGGGTAAGGAGGTAAGGATGATATCTGAAAGACCAAGAAAACTCAGAGTTTGGTGGTAGATCTTTCATGCCAGTGGCCATGGCAACATACATGGAAGGAAGAATGGATACCACTAAATACCATAAAATACTGGAAACAAATATCTCACCATCTGTAAAACAGCAGAAGCTGAAAAGATGTTTCTTCAACACAACAATGATTCTACATACCTCAAAATCCACCTACCTCAAGAGATGCATAATTCATCATTAAAAATTGTGTAGATCTTAAAAGAATATTAGAGAACTAGAAGCCTTTTGCTAGGATGAAAGAGTAAAAGTCACAAGTGCAAAAAGTGAAAGACTTTTAGTTGGCTACAAAAAGTGTGATATCTGCCAAAGGAGGTGTTACTAAGTACTGAGTATTTGGGGTGCACTTTTGCACAATGCCATAAAACCAAAACCAAATCAAAATTATGTTCTTTTTAATGGGTGGAGCCAAAATTTCCGCACAACACTGAAGGAACCATATGTGCATTTGTCATTTGTGAAAGGAGAAAGCAGGAATGTGTTACCAAAGAAGGTGAGGTATCCAAATAAGGCAGAAATGAAATAGAGTATGAAGCTGAGGGAGATGCTGACATTAACCACATTCTGCATTCTCTTCTTGGTGGGTCTGAACAAATGAGAAGAATCAGAAATACAGCATAATTAGGTGTATCCATAAAGTAATGCTTAGGCAGAGTAGATGTTCTATTGCTTTGTTACATTATGGTCTGCAGCCAAAGTTAAGTTTGCTTTACCCCATGGCCTTCTGACCAATGTTACTTGTCAGTATCTTTATCAAACCTTGGTCTTTAATCGGTAAACATATTAATAATGTATTATGACACCATATCAGGTGCATTCAAATTCTGCAGACTGAAGTAAACTAGCCTGGGCCCACCCATACTTCCTTTGACGCTACATTCAATTTTGCGAGCAAGTCAGTCTGGCCAGGCTTTGTCGCACAAGCCAGGCTAGAAGTAAACATGTTTTCACAAAATTTTCTGGAAACATTCCCTAAACCTATATATACTCTGTTTCTGAGGTGCATCTTCAAACTGTTTGAATTTGTGGAAGGTTCAAACCAACAAAATACTCTTTTTAATTCCCAAAAGTCATAGTTTAAGTACAGATGTAAGTGTTGAGGGAATATTCTTTACAAATACAAATGAATACAGACAACAGCTATTTTAAATGTACTCCCACACACATACACACCTTTGCATTTCACAGTAGATGGGAAGAACTGCAGTGTGACAGAGGAAAGAGAAAGCCATGGTAGGCACAGCATAGGCACCCTGAAATACATACCATTCATAAGGCCTAAAGAATGTTAGGGTTATACCACAGTATATTATTTGTCCAAATGGGCATGTGGTATGGTGCAACACAGTTCTGCTCATCATGGCTATTTAAAAAGTCACAGGGCCCGGTTTCCCAATAACACACACTGTTCACATGCTAAGAAGACCCTTTTTGAACATGCGTGAATATTGTTTTATGAGCGTTAAAGTGCACGTGTCAACAAAAAATGTGCCATTTAAAATGTCGGATCTTCAATGGCAATAAATACACATGTCAAAGACAAAAAATATATATTTTAAGCTTGGTTAAATGTGTGATTGAGCTAAAAACCAACTGCACAGCAACTGTGCTCAAGAATGGTCCAGACCAACCTTATGAACATGTTATATGACACAAGTCTACGAACACATCGTGAATCGAGTCGTAACCCTAAGAGAGAGGACAGGGAATAAATTAAAGGAACAGGCCACCATACTTCAATATTGAAATACTCAACAAAAACGCAACACCTTTGTTTCTGCTCCGATTTTTCATGAGATGGACTTAAAGATCTAAAATTAATTCCAGATACACAATATTACCATTTCTCTCAAACATTGTTCACAAATCAGTCTAAATGTGTGATAGTGAGCACTTCTGCTTTGCTGAGATAATCCATCCCACCTCACATGAAGATGCTGATCTGACATCATGAGTAGTGCACAGGTGTACCTTATACTGCCCACAATAAAAGGCCACCCAAGAATGTGCAGATTTGTCTCACAGCAAAATGCCACAGATGCCACAAGCATTGAGGGAGTGTGCAATTGGTAATGCTGGCAGCAGGAATGTCAACCAGATCTGTTGCTCGTGCATTGAATGTTCATTTCTCAACCATAAGTTGTCTCCAAAGGCGTTTCAGAGAATATGGCAGTACATCCAACCGGCCTCACAACCGCAGACCACGTGAAACCACACCAGCCCAGGACCTCCACATCCAGCAGGTTCACCTCCAAGATCGTCTGAGACCAGACACTCTGCCAGCTGCTGAAACAATTGGTTTGCATAACCAAACTATTTCTGCACAAACTGTCAGAAACCGTCTCAGGGAAGCTAAACTGTATGCTCGTCGTCCTCATCGGGGTCTTGACCTGACTCCAGTTTGTCGCCGTAACAGACTTGAGTGGGCAAATGCTCACATTCAATGGCGTCTGGCACGTTGGAGAGGTGTTCTCTTCACGGATGAATCTCGGTTTACATTGTTCAGGGCAGATGGGAGACAGCGTGTGTGGCGTCGTGTGGGTGAGCGCTTTGCTGATGTCAATGTTGTGGATCGAGTGGCCCATGGTGGTGGTGGGGTTATGGTATGGGCAGGCATCTGTTATGGACGAAGAACACAGGTGCATTTTATTGATGGCATTTTGAATGCACAGAGATACCGTGATGAGATCCTGAGGCCCATTGTTGTGCCATACATCCATGAACATCACCTCATGTTTCAGCAAGATAATGCACGGCCCCATGTTGCAAGGATCTGTACACAGTTCTTGGAAGCTAAAAATGTCCCAGTTCTTGCATGGCCAGCATATTCACCGGACACGTCACCTGTTGAGCATGTTTGGGATGTGCTTGACAGGCGTATACGACAGCGTGTACCAGTTCCCACTAATATCCAACAACTTCGCACAGCCATTGAAGAGGAGTGGACCAACATTCCACAGGCCACAATTGACAATCTGATAAACTCTATGCGAAGAAGATGTGTTGCACTGCAAGAGGCAAATGGTGGTCACACCAGATACTGACCGGTTCTGATGCTGCGTTCATGTGCTATGGTAATTATGGTAAATACCAAAAGCCGACATAAAAAGTGCACATGAACACCCCCTCATGTGGTATTTTCTACTGGGCAACTCGTAGAATTTTTTGATACACGAGTTGACGAGATGAGATAACCTTAGAACTTTTCAACATGGCAGCGAGCAGCAAAATAGTTTGGAATGAGCACTGTACAGTATTAAACATGTTTTGCTACTGTTAGTGGATAGTTTTTGCTGTCTATATAATACTGTGTCATTGACCATTTTAATATACTGCGTTAACACTTTGTCAGTTTTAAAAATACCGTTATGGTTTGGATTTAACCTTACCTACCCAGAGCCTACCCTTTTCCATGTTGTAGGATAATGGATTTTAGGCAACTTAAAATTATTTTACCCAATAACATCTGAATCTGTAAGTCCATCTTTCATTTCTCCACAGTACAACAACAAAAGCATGTGAACACACTGGTAAATACCACTTTAAAACTGGAAAATATCATCTTTTCCATAGCACATGAATGCAGCATGAGTCCCCAGACTCCCAATAAAGCAAAAAAACGGCACATTCCAGAGTGGCCTTTTATTGTGGGCAGTATAAGGTACACCTGTGCACTACTCATGATGTCAGATCAGCATCTTGATGTGGCACACGTGTGAGGTGGGATGGATTATCTCAGCAAAGCAGAAGTGCTCACTATCACACATTTAGACTGATTTGTGAACAATGTTTGAGAGAAATTGTAATATTGTGTATCTGGAATGAATTTTAGATCTTTAAAGAGGGGCTAAGCAACTTTCTGTTTTTTTCTCTCTCAAGCTCCCTCTAAAGACCGCTGTATTGCATTGTATTGCACTGCATTCTATTGGAGGCGGTCCGCGCTGCTGAACATTGCAAGTGCTGTATCTACATTTACATTTACATTTACATTTACATTTATGCATTTAGCAGACGCTTTTATCCAAAGCGACTTACAAAACGAGGATAACAATCAAGCTACATAGTAGAAACCTTAAGGAGCATAGTGCTAGGGGATAGTGCTTCAGTTCATTTTAGTGCTAGGATAGAAGATGTTCTCTGAATAGCTGGGTCTTTAAGAGCTTTTTGAAGGCCTCCAGAGATGGCCCTGTTCTGATTGTTTTTGGTAGGTCATTCCACCAGCGTGGGACGACACATGAGAAGAGTCTGGATTGCCTTGGGCGAGGTGCCGGGACTGCCAGTCGACAGTCATTGAAGGACCGGAGTTGTCGGGGGGTAGCTTGAGCTTTTATGAGAGCGCTTAGATAAAAAGGGGCAGATCCTCTAAGCACTTTGTAAGTCAGCATCAGTGATTTGAATTTGATGCGAGCCGCCAGAGGCAACCAGTGGAGCTCGATTAGCAGAGGGGTGACATGCGTCCTCTTTGGCTGATTGAAGATGAGACACGCCGCAGCATTTTGGATCATCTGAAGTGGTTTGACGGCACAGGCAGGAAGTCCTGCCAGAAGGGCATTGCAGTAGTCAAGGCGTGAGAGGACCATAGTTTGAACCAGCAATTGGGAGGCTTGTTGAGTTAGGTATGGCCTGATCTTTTTGATATTGAATAGTGCAAAGCGGCAGGCCCGGGCAACAGAAGCAACATGGTCATTGAAGGTTAGCTGGTCGTCAATCATAACACCTAGGTTCCTGGCTACCCGTGAGGGAGCAAGAGACAAGGAGCCAGAGTTGATGCAAATGTTGTGGTGAATAGTTGGCTGGGAGGACCAGCAGCTCGGTTTTTGAGAGGTTCAGCTGGAGATGGTGGTCTTGCATCCATGCAGAGATGTCAGAGAGGCAATCCGAGATTCGCGTTTGGATGGTTGGGTCATTGGGTGAGAATGACAGATAGAGCTGGGTATCATCGGCATAGCAGTGGTAAGAGAAGCCGTGCTGGTGGATGATTTGGCCCAAAGAAGTGGTATAGATGGAGAAAAGAAGGGGGCCCAACACAGATCCTTGGGGTACTCCAGTAGCAAGGTGGTAAGGCGCAGAGGTGTGTCCTAGCCAGGACACTTTGAACAGTCGCCCAGTGAGGTAGGATTCGAACCAGCAGTATGCATCACCCTTGATGCCCATGTTTGACAGTATAGACAATAGAATACTGTGTGTATCTACCGCTATAGGCCGGCCACGGTGGCGCATTCTACACCGTTAGTTCGCCGTGTAATGACTCATTTTAGCATCCTAAACAGTATGAAACTGATTAATTAAATGAAAAATGTTGAATAGTGGGCCTTTAAGTCCATCTCATGAAAAATCGGAGCAGAAACAAAGGTGTTGCGTTTATATTTTTGTTGAGTGTATGTTCTTCCCCTAACTTAGACGAATGTTAAGTGGTTGATACATACCTGTCTTTTCTCTGTGCCTGTACTCAATCGCTCTGGCGCGATGGTACTTTGTTTGCACTTAGCTTAACCCAGTTCTTTCAGTTCATCAAAGTTAGAAACGACCAAATGCTTCCACGTCTTTCCTATTTACATGCGGATACTCGAATAGTTACTGTCGGTACACGATCCGGGCTGCCTGGATGATCTGTTCTGCGCACGCGCAAAATAACGCATGAAAGTTTCCCTACACTGGAAACACTTGTTTATCATTAAATAGATCACGAAGGGTCAGTTTTGATGTAGCTTGCGCGTGCTTTGACATGTGTTTAAGTGGTAAAAAGGTATAGGCAAAACAAAGCCAACAAGTTCCCTGTAAAAAAAAATTCTATCCACACGTTTCAACAACTTAGCCTATATTAAAGTAAGCAGCCATCTACTACGTTATTTTGCACATGCGCAGAACTGATCGTGCAGGCTGCTCGGATTGTGTACGACAGTTACCTGTGAGAACTATGAACTACTACAAAATAAAACGTAGCAATTTTCTAAGCAGATAACAAAGAGAACTGTATATGGTGGAAAAACACTTAGAATCCCCTCGCTGATTTTTCAGAAGTGAGGATGTTACTGCCCTGGCGGCAAAGGGCTCCCAAATGTTTTTCCACCATACATAGTTATTGTTGTTATCTGCTCAGAAAAACGCTACGTTTTATTTTGGGTCAGCAGAACCATCATAGGTAACTATTAAAGTATCCGCAAGTAAATAGGAAAGACGTGGGTGCGTTTGGTTGTTTCTAACTCCAAAGCTGTTCGGATGAACTGAAAGAACTGGGTTTAGCTAAATGCCAACAAAGTAGAATCACGTGCCAACTCGTCTAAGTTAGGGGAAGAACATATTTCAATATTGAAGTACGGTGGCCTGTTGCTTTAAGAACTACTTAGCAATAACAATGTTTTTGGAAAACGGGCCCAAGTCAATACATTTTAAGTTTGTTCACTTTAGTTTTGACTTAAAAGTCTACAATGGTCATGTAAACTATGTGGTACCTGTGACAACCAAAAGTTTAAAGCATGTACTGCTTTAAACTAGTTATGTGTGTGTGTGTATATATATACTGTATATATGGATGTGTATATGTATAAGGTTTTACAAACCTTGCTGTTAAAAACAAAGAGTTTTGGTGTGCATTCTGACACATTCGATGGGACCTGTGCAAGACATACACACACAAATGATAATGTTGATACTAGTATTATTAATAAAAAACAAACATGCTAGCCTGAGGTTCTCAATCCTTCATTGATTATTATTGAAACTGTTCTAATTGAACTGCAATCAAAGCAGAGGGAAACATAAAAAAAAAAGACATTCAAGTTCCTCACACTTCTGTTCTACCCCTTTTTTTGGACTACAGTCATGTTCATTTTTTAAAGCATGCATGTACATATATTTTGACATGTAGGTTTAAGCATGTAAACAAACCTGATATAAATAAAGGGTTGCATTGACCGGAAGCGGACAAGGAATGGACCATTTCTTAATAACAACCTACAAACAAAACATCATTTATAATTGCTCAGACTCAAGTTAGTGTGTGTGTGTGTGTGTGTGTGTGTGTGTGTGTGTGTGTGTATGTGTTTGTGTCGTTCCTAACTTACCACCACTGTGAAAAAGAACATGAATAAAAAGGCCAGACTGCTGGTATAACCCAGGAAACCTGTTATAACACACGTGCAGACATGCCCCATTTGCATCATACAGCCCTTTTCTTCTACTAATACATCCCACTTAAAACCTTAAAGCCTTACCGATCTTGGGTAGCATGGCCAGTGGAAGCACCACTAAAACAGCAACTAGTAGGACAAGAATTGTACCATCCTCATACCATACATCCCTACACGGGTAGAAAAGAGAGAGAGAGAGAGAGAGAGAGAGAGAGAAATATAAATAAATACATAAACGTGAAATGCCTTTTTCAGAGTTAAAGGAGCTGTATGTAAGAAAGATTGTGTCCAAAACTGGTACTGCAATCACTTTCAAATTAATGTTGAGCGTTGACTAGAGGTTTCCAGAAAAGCTGAAGGATCCAGTAACATTTAGGCTGCTCTGATGAGATTCCAATGGCAAGTGACAAGTCCTACACACCCAGGAAGCAAAAATTGTGCGGGCCGAAAGCGGGCCGATTAAGACAAAAACACTCGGCCAATCCTCGGCATGAATCTAGGTCCGATTCCGCTCCAAGCACTCTGCTTTAACGCGGCCTGATTGCTGCACCCCGAGTATGAAGACGTAAAGCCCCCGCCTCCAGTCCAGTTCTAGGTTTGGGTTTATTTAATGTTAGCCTATAGGTTATTTTCTGTTAATTATGTTAATGCTTCACGATAGATGTTTTGCAAAGTAATTATGCAATTACCCTGCTAACATGTCTTCATTAGGCTAGTGGTGCGATGTTACAAAGCTTTTCACAAACGCATTTGAAAAATCTATATTCTAGCCTATGCATTCTACCTTTTGGGATATGCGGTAATTTAGTGTTGGGTTGGAAGCTCTCACTTAGTAAAATAACATTTTCTAACGTCCTCAATACCCCCTGCCAAATGAAAATTTCATGTACATAAGCTAAAATATGTAAAAGATTACATGCCAGTGTTTACTTTTTTGGCTGTAGAACTTGAATGAAAAACCCTAAAAAAAACGTTCCAGGTCAAGTGCATACCATAGCATCATGGCATAACATCTAATAGCATCATAGCATATAAACATATTTATAGTTTTTTAGTAATAGATTAAAAAGTATAAAAGTCAGAACTTAGAAAAGCCATAGCACAGGTGACATGAGCGAGACCTACATAACAAAGTTGGAACAAAGTTTTTAGGTTAAGCGGTTCAGGCTGCATTAGTTGCGTTAGAAGATAAGAACAAGAACGAGAACTAGAGAATGTAATTCCAGGAAATTACGTTTGTATGAAAATGCAGTGCAATTAACCTTATTTTGTGTTTCTAAGTTAAATAGTTTATAGATTTAATAGTGGGATAATGATGCCAACAATGCTTACAAGTGGTATATACTCATATATATATTGTCAGTGAAATTAATTATTGCTAATAAGCGGATATCCTAAGTATACTAACTATACTACATAGCTAACGATGCTAATAGTAGTACTCAGTTGGCTTAACTCGTTAATAAGCATATATGCTAGCTATGCTAACAATATTAGTCATATTAACAGTGGTACTCAGTAGCCTTAGCTGATGTTATTTAGTATACAAGGTAATCATTACATTACATTACATCTATGCATTTAGCTGACGCTTTTATCCAAAGCGACTTACAAAACGAGGATAACAATCAAGCTACTTAATTAACATATAGTGTAATTATGCTAATATGCTAACTATGCTAGCTATGCTAACAATGCTAATCATGCTAACAGTGGTACTCAGTGGACATAGCTGACGATAATTAGTATACATGCTAATCATGCTAACTATGCTAACAATGCTAATCATGCTAACAGTGGTACTCAGTGGACTTAGCTGATGTTAATTAGTCTATATGCTAATTAGTCAAAGTCAAAGTCAGTTTTATTTGTCAATTTCTTCACATGTACTTGACATACAAAGGAATCAAAATTACGTTTCACACTTGTCCCATGCGTAGATGTTGACAACAATAAAGTGCAGATGCACAACAAAAAACGTTCTAAACAATAAGGTAAACTAGAGAATGTAATTCCAGGGAATTACATTTGCATGAAAATGCAGTGCAATTAACTAAGTGCAATTTGCAGTGCAATTTCTAAGTTAAATAGTTTATAGAGTTAATAGTGGGATAGTTGAACGTTCAAATTTATTTAATAGTTAAAATTAATTTAGGAAAGAGAAGAAAGAAAGAAAGAGAGAGAAGGAGAAGAAGGACAAAAAGAGAAAGAGAATAAAGAAAGATGTTATGATGGTAATAGTAGTACTCAGTTGTCTTAGCTGATGTTAAATAGTATATATGTTAAATAGGCTAAAATGTTAACTATGCTAGCTATGCTAACAATGTTAATCATGCTAACAGTGGTGCTCAGTGGACATAGCTGATGATAATTAACATATATGCTAATCATGTTAACTATGCTAGCTATGCTAACAATGTTAATCATGCTAACAGTGGTACTCAGTGGACATAGCTGATGATAATTAGCATATATGGTAATCATGCTAACTATGCTAGCTATGCTAACAATGCTAATCATGCTAACAGTGGTACTCAGTGGACATAGCTGACGATAATTAGCATATATGCTAATCATGCTAACTATGCTAATCATGCTAGCTATGCTAACAATGCTAATTATGCTAACACAGGTACTCAGTGGACGAAGCTGATGATAATTAGTATATATGCTAATCATGTTAACATGTTAACTATGCTAGCTATGCTAATCATGCTAACAGTGGTACTCAGTGCTAAGTCACCTACTACCAGTCATGACTTGATAGGGTACTTCAGGTTACAAGAGTTAATAAAAATAAGGTGTCATAGTAGTGTAGTGTGGCATTATATAGTTCTATTACAGTTTGAAACATTTCAATAGTGTATTATGGCAATGAGGATGTATAGGGATGTGTGGTGTAGTAAGGTGATGAGAGCCGAAGAAGAAGAGAGAAAGAAAGAAAGAGATGGAGGGTCAGACTGTAAGCTTAAAACATGAGATACATAGAGAGAGAGAGATTAAGAGAAAGAGTAGAAAGAGAAAGACAAGAAAGAAAGACAGCGAGAGAAAGAGATAATTGAAAAAGAAGAAAGAAAGAGAGAGATATAGATAGATATATAGAGAAAGAGGTAGAGAAAGATAGATAGAGGGAGAAAGAAAGATAGATAGATTGAGTGAGTGAGAAAGAAAAAAGAGAGAAGGTGGGTCAGATTGTAAGCTTAAAACATGAGATAGCTAGATAGAGAGAGAGAGAGAGAGAGAGAGAGAGAGAGAGAGGAGAAAGAGAAAGAGAGAAAAAAGAAAGAAGGAGGGAGTCAAATTGTAAGATTAAAACATGATAGACAGAAAGAAAGATAGATAGAGAGAAGAAAGACAGAAGGAAAGAGAAAGAGAGACAGGAGGGAGTCAGATTGTAAGCTTAAAACATGAGATAGAAAGATGGATAGATAGA
>JAGFZM010000011.1:1173234-1265356 GCA_017657215.1 Limnothrissa miodon
CCCCCCCCCCCCACAACCCCATCATATATTATATTTTCATTCAAAATATGAGTTGTTCATTCATTTCAATGAGGGGTTTATTTCCCATGTGTTTTTTAATATTTTATTTCGTTAATCAAATTTGTTAAAACAAAGATGTATGCTTAAGGGTGCCACGAGGGGGCGCCCCCCGCCAATTTGCCGCCCTCGCCTTGGTGGCCTGTAGGAAGGGTCGGCCCTGTGCGTAGCGAAGTTTGAACGAAGTTTCTAGATTAAGCGGTTCGGGCAGCATTAAAGTTGTTGAATATAATAATAATAAGAAGACTCTGAATAACAATGGTTTGCATCTCCATGCAAACTAATGAATGAGTGTATGAATGTGAAAAGAATGTGGAATGAAAATAAAATGTAAAGACAAGCTATGTTAAATTAACAAAATGTTATGTGGCTTTGTGTAATGTTTATGTGGCTATGAATGGCGTTTTTTAATTCTGATTTAAAATATTCTCCCTTGAATTTACATGGAAAAAATAATTCAGAATAAAGGTTTACATGGAGAACACGTTTAATCAGATTCATTTACCGGTAATTCTGGTGAACTCTGGGAGTGGGGAAGGGTTCTAATTGAACAGAGGGCGTATGTTCACTGAAAGGAAGCACACTACCACTGGCTACCGGATTTTTAAAATTTATCTTTATAACAATGTAGGAAGTTAAATGTTGGTCAAATCAAAATAGTTCAGACCAACACTTGCGCCTATGCGCCTTTCAGTAAGTCATCGCAACAAAACATAACGCAACAAGCATGCACTGAACGACCAGATTTGAATTTAATCGAAATAAATTGTTTACATGCAATCAGTTAATTCCACATGTTTACATGGTCTTTTTAAATCGAAATTAATGTTTAATCGGATTTAGATCTTTTTTATTTGGATTTAAAGGTCATGTCAATGTCAACAAAGGTAGGCCTATCATTGGCTTTATGCACAGCTGCACTACTTCCTGAACTTCAGGCAGCTCCTTTGTTTCCTGTCTGCCGTTATTGCACAAACTGATCACCTGGATTAATCAGTTTGTCCAATAATTACAGACAGGAAACAAAGGAGCTGCCTTAAGTTCAGGAAGTAGTGCAACTGTGCATAAAGCCAATTGTAGTTTATAAGTGGTTGACAAGTGGTGATTAGCTTTCTTGTCACCTGTCTTAAAATGTAAGGATGGAGCTTGGTTGGGGTGGTGGGCCTGCTTGCGGCGAGCGATGGAAAATTTCCCTTATTTTCAAATCCAAAACTTGACAGGTATTATGTGTATTGTGAGTTGGCATAATACAATAATTAGTATTCACTACCGCAGCCCCCCTGTAAGAATCTTAGATAAGAGACAGACTTGACAAGTGGTTATTTAGTAGATACCAGAGCCTACTCAGGTAGGCAGAGTTACATTAGCAATGGTCATACAGATCACCTTAGCATGTGTAATCCAAAATATACGCGAAGAATGAAACATTTTACCGTGGTAATGTTAGGCTACTGTCTAATGCACAAACATGCATAACTTTGTTCGACTGTAGTGAATAAATTTTAAATGTCCATTTATAAATACAAGTAAATTATTAATCTTACCTGTCCAGGAGAAAATTTGTTTTCAAATTCTTCTCTGCTTTTATCCCTCTCCAACGTTCAAACGCATACCCAATGCAAAACCTTGTCTTATTTCAGACTTTGTCACGCCGTAATTCTGATTCATACCGAGGTCTTTTAGGTTTCGTACTCGAAATGTTACTTTTTTTTTATTAGCTGTAGATGTGTTGCTTAGAGCAGAGCAGGCAACCTAGGCCGAAACACTGACTTTGTTGTTGAGAGATAGATGGCAAAACAGGCCAAAACAAAAAATGACAACATAAACATCAGTTGAGGGCTTCAACTCCGCTTTTTAAATGAGAATATCCTGGCTGTACTACTGCTGTCAGCGATATAAACACTTGAAATGAACATGATTTCTTAATGAGCATGATAACCCACATGGGTATCTAAATGAAGTTTTTTGTGTATTTGCTGTAGTGGAAGGCTGAGGTGTGCAGCATGATGAAGGTTACCGGTCATGGTCAGGACTGAGGAAGCTATTGATGGCGGCAGGAAACTCAGATTTGAGAATAAACATGTAGGAGGACATGGCTGTGTGAAGGGAATTCAGAGATGAGTCACAACACTGCTCTTTGAATCACTGCCAGAACATTTACATAATGGGATCACAAACAAGCATGAAGATGATAGTAAGATGGTGGAACACACACACAATGAACACGTGGCATGCTAACTCACACACACACACACACACACACACACACGTGAAAAGGGTTTATGGGTGATAACCTCTAGCATCATGTCTGCCCTCCTCCTAGATACTTACCTCCGATGTTCTGAATAAGAATAGTGATGGCCACCAGGATCTGTGGGTGTGCAATTGTCACAGCTGATTACATCCTCTCACATACCACTGGAACTACATCAGGACACCTTGTATAATTATGTTAAAGTAGTGGGAATGAGGGGATGATATGTGGGGGTGGGGATGGCAGGTGATGAAACCATTTAAAGCTAAATTCAACAAGAAAGAAATAAAACTAACTTTGCCAAACCTCCCAAATGCACGCCAACCCAAATCTTCATAGGATGAAACCCCTAAGAAAGAAAAATATTGAACACTGAAAACAAAGCAATGCACAGTGAGCTAGGAAAACAAATTACTCAGTAAGTCACTCAGAGATAAATATTTATTTGCAAGGTAATTCTTGCAGGCAGATACCTACACTCAGGGGTTAAATTGGGATTTGCTCTGGTCTGGGGTCGGAGAGAACCATTTTTTTTTTTTTGGACTGCACAGAATACACACACACTTTACTACACTATGTTTTTGTGCATTGTTAACTCACTCAGATAGCCTACTATACTGGGAATTTGTAAGTACAGATTGGAGTCAGAATTGGTACTGGCATGCAAGACATGAAATATGATAAACGTCACAGACCTGTCATACCTTTACCACACAAGATACACGGCCATTATAGTACCAAATCAAATTGCTATTGGGATATTATGGCTGTCAGAAGATTTTAAATCTTGTCACAAATATCTGTAGGCCTAGGAGGCTACTGTAGAAAAAAATCGTTCCACATGCTGAGGGGAAATGCTCAACGTGTTACTGTAGCCTAAATATTGATCCTTTATGAGAAACGTTCAAGGCTTGCATGATCTGATCAACAATTAATTGAGGCTTAGAGCATAAGCAGACGAAAACAGTTTCATTTAGGTTTGCCAGAGGTAGCCTAACTTCAGGTAACAGAGGTAGCCTAACTTCGCACTATCTGTGGTTGAAGCCTTAAAAGAAGCCAGAGCGGAATCAAGGTCATCTGTACTCATCCTGCTTGACCTGTCAGCTGCGTTTGATACGGTAAACCACAGTATTCTATTGTCTATACTGTCAAACATGGGCATTAAGGGTGATGCATACTGCTGGTTCGAATCCTACCTCACTGAGCGACTGTTCAAAGTGTCCTCTGCGCCTTACCACCTTGCCACTGGAGTACCCCAAGGATCTGTGTTGGGTCCCCTTCTTTTCTCCATCTATACCACTTCTTTGGGCCAAATCATCCGCCAGCACGGCTTCTCCTATCACTGCTATGCCGATGATACCCAGCTCTATCTGTCATTCTCACCCAATGACCCAACCATCCAAACGCGAATCTCGGACTGCCTCTCTGACATCTCTGCATGGATGCAAGACCATCATCTCCAGCTGAACCTCTCAAAAACCGAGCTGCTGGTCCTCCCAGCTAAACCAACTATTCACCACAACATTGCATCAACTCTGGCTCCTTGTCTCTTGCTCCCTAACGGGTAGCCAGGAACCTAGGTGTTATGATTGACGACCAGCTAACCTTCAATGACCATGTTGCTTCTGTTGCCGGGCCTGCCGCTTCGCACTATTCAATATCAAAAAGATCAGGCCATACCTAACTCAACAAGCCTCCCAATTGCTGGTTCAAACTATGGTCCTCTCACGCCTTGACTACTGCAATGCCCTTCTGGCAGGACTTCCAGCCTGTGCCGTCAAGCCACTTCAAATGATCCAAAATGCTGCGGCGCGTCTCATCTTCAATCAGCCGAAGAGGATGCATGTCACCCCTCTGCTAATCGAGCTCCACTGGTTGCCTCTGGCGGCTTGCATCAAATTCAAATCACTGATGCTGACTTTCAAAGTGCTTAGAGGATCTGCCCCTTTTTATCTAAGCGCTCTCATAAAGGCTCAAGCTACCCCCCAACAACTCCGGTCCTCCAATGACTGTCAACTGGCAGTCCCGGCACCTCGCCCAAGGCAATCCAGACTCTTCTCATGTGTCGTCCCACGCTGGTGGAATGACCTACCAAAAACAATCAGAACAGGGCCATCTCTGGAGGCCTTCAAAAAGCTCTTAAAGACCCAGCTATTCAGAGAACATCTTCTATCCTAGCACTAAAATTAACTGAAGCACTATCCCCTAGCACTATGCTCCTTAAGGTTTCTGCTATGTAGCTTGATTGTTATCCTCGTTTTGTAAGTCGCTTTGGATAAAAGCGTCTGCTAAATGCATAAATGTAAATATAAATGTAGGTAATGTTAGGCTTATGTCAACTTAATTTTTAACGTTTACCTCTGAAAATCCAGAACTACAAAACACTGATTAACCTTCTACGTAGTATAAAGTGAAACCAAGACTGTGTCGACAGTTAATTGAGGCTTAGAGCAGAAGCAGACGAAAACTGTTTTATTTGTTTGCCAGAGGTAGCCCATCTTCAGGTGACGTTCGAACTTCATGTCATTACGTTAGCATTTCATTCGTGCCTACCTGAGGTATGCTAGCTGGCTCATATATGGAAACTGAACTGGCCAACTGACAATGGCATTCAACTACTCATTTAAGCACCTCTTTGCATTTAAGCACCTCTTCGCACATACCTTGTCTGTCTGCTTCTATCTCGCTGTGTCTCTCATAGTGTACCAGTGTGCGGTGCTCTGTTTGACAGCCTCAACTAACGTCTCTGACTCGCTGAGGAAAAAGTAGCCACGTAGTGTTCTAGAATCTCTGATTGCAACTTTTCTAAGCTTTGACAGGTCATCCTTTTATCAGGAAAACCAGGCTGTCTATTAGGCTATTGGGCGGTCTATTGGGCTCAGCCCCGGCCCAATTTAATCCCTGCCTACACTACTGTCATTGCAACACTGCTATCAAATAATACATACTATTTGTTTGTTCCCATGTGATTTGTGTGCAAGGGCAAAAGGTCAAGAATCCCAGATATGTAGGGTGCTGGGAATTTTACCTGTCTGGTCACACAGTGTAAGCAGTATATGGATTGAATAGGCAGCCAAACTGGATACAATCAGCAGCAGGATACTGTATCAGAGACAAATACTAGTTACTAATCAGTGGTGTGTACATAGCCAGAGATAAATAGTGTGAGTGTGTGTCTTATGCAGTCACCTGAATCCCATGATGCCTGTGCTGGCCATAGCAAAAGACAATCCCAAGATTCCACTACCCATAATAGCATTCATCAGGTTAAACACAGAAGACTTGAATGAAGCATTTCCACCCCGCATCTAAATGACACACAGAGAGCGAAAATTGCAAAATAGCTCATGTAATATCACAGTCCTGTTCACCCTGTACACATCTGACTTCTGCTACAACTCGGAGTCATGCCACATGCAGAAGTTTTCAGACGATACTGCAATTGTGGCTTGTATCAGGAATGGGCAGGAGGAGGAGTACAGGAGCCTGGTGGAGGACTTTGTGCAATGGTGCAAACTCAACCACCTACAACTCAACACTGCCAAGACCAAGGAGATGGTGGTGGACTTCAGGAGGTCCAAGCCCGCCCTGGTGCCAGTCACCATAGAGGGGGTTAATGTGGAGGTGGTGAAAACATACAAGTACCTGGGAATACACCTGGACGATAAACTGGACTGGTCAGTCAACACAGAAGCACTCTACAAGAAGGGGCAGAGCAGGCTGTACTTCCTGAGGAGGCTGCGGTCCTTCAACGTCTGCAGCAAGCTCCTCTGGATATTTTACCAGTTTGTTGTTGCCAGCGTCCTCTTCTATGCTGTGACATGCTGAGGAGGAAGCACTAAGAAGAGGGATGCTGGGCGACTAGACAGGCTGGTAAGGAAAGCTGGCTCTGTTGTGGGAGCTGAACTGGAGTGCACCACTTCAGTATCAGACAAAAGGACACTGAAAAAGCTACACAACATCCTGGACAATGACTGTCATCCACTCCACAGCACTATCATACAGCAGAAGAGCTTGATCAGCTGGAGACTACGCTCCCTGACATGCACAACAGACAGACTTAGGAAGTCATTTGTACCCAGGGCCATTCAACTCTACAATGCTTCACTGAAAGGAAAAGGAGAGTTGGACTTCTCTGCATAGTCTATCTGCACCTGAACCCTCCTATTCACTTACAGGACTTTTCTACAATACTGTGTATTGTTCACACTGCCTAGGGGCCCTACTGACTACATTAGCCCATATGCACAACCCCTCCTTTTACTGTAACTACATACTTGACCACTAACAGTAACTGTAACCTGATACTTGACCTGCATACTTGACTGATGCATGAACCTGTTTATGACTCTGTTAGACTTATCCCTGCACTGACATTGAAATTTTATATTATTAGGCTATTTTTATTTTTTATTTTTATCTTATTGTCCATATTCTTTATTGGAACTGTTGAAGTGCTATGCTTATTTTTTCTGTTGTCCTCTTTTATATATGCACATATTTATTGCTAGTCAATAGACTTTTAACCTGCTGCACTACTGGACTCATTTGCACTGTTGCACTACTGGCTCATTTGCACTACCTTAACACACACCCCATACTGTACCACAGTACACTCATGCAGATCTCTACCCACAGTTTTTGCATTCTATTCTTATTTTTAGTAATGTTGATCTAGTCATGTTGTTTTGTTGATCTGCTTCTTATCATCCTGTGTACGCTGTAGTATATGTTGTGTGTGATTTTTCTAAGCTGTTGGGACCTTGAATTTCCCCTTGGGGATCAATAAAGTATCTATCTATCTATCTATCTATCTATCACTGGCAATCAATCAGGATCACAAACACATGTGAACCTAGGCATGCATGCAAACAGTGTTTATCACACAGGCCTCAATGACATCAATGCCACATACCAACACACACATTCCACGTTTCACACATGCAAAAATGTGCTAATGACAAAACCTTATTTTACCCATTATCATCATATCATAAACACAAATAACATCTACACACATTGAGTAATACAACTTAATAACAAAAAACATAACTGTAACTGCAAATGATTTTTTTCAAGTCTGTAGAAAATAAATCGTTTGTTAAAAAGAATGCTGCTAGAAATTTGTTACTTCCCAAAATGTTTCACTAATTTCTCATTTCTCTCATTTCAGTACCTGTACCTGACCTGATAAACACAGGTATTGGCCTTTGTGCTCTCTGGTTTAAACCTGAAACACCATCACCACGTAAGACTAGACAGCCAGGTGATTTTTTATTATGTATTTTACTGAATTGTGTCTAGCCTCTCCAAAACTTCAGTTTGTTGCAGATCACTACTGGTAAAAGATACAATTAGGCAGACATTAATTAAAGTGCATTATGATGCTCAAGACTTTCGAAACATATAAATTACACATGCCATTGATGTTTTAACCACTGAGGAAAGAAATTGTCATGTCGTCACAAAAAAGGCTGATCCTGCAGAAATTCGCTTACATGTGATGTATGATTTGTATTTCAGCATTAATAAACTAGAAAATCAATATGCCTGTATAATCTAATTTGCATAACTATAGTCCTCTCTGGATTTTATCATCTAATTAAACCACCAAACCCATCAAACTCACATCATCAACAAGCCAAGACCACAGATGAAGTGAACATTCTTTGAGGAATCCTTGACAAAAAGTTATAGCCTAAACAACTGTCACTTACTGGTCCTAACAGAGGAGTCGATTCCTCATCGTTCCCGTCAATAGGACGGTAGTCGCTCTGAACGGTAGTGTTAGTGTGATTATTCATCCTAGTTTTCCCTTCAATAGAGGTAGTTTTGATGATAAATAAGACGAAAAGTTGCAACAGCTTTAACCACGGCTTGTGTTGTTCACATGACCGGGAAACCCGCAACCCTCAACCAATGAAAATTGACGTCCACTACTGATGACGTACTTTACTTCATACGCATGTGGCCAAGATGTCTGCACGTTCTCTGGTAATGATAAGGTGTTTATTCTTGATTTGTTATCCTTTTTTTTTTTTTTTTTTTTAAAGCGCATCATGTAGACTATAATGTCAAAGTGTTTTCTATAGCATAAGAAAATTATTAATCTAGGAAATGCAATGCAAAAAATTGTTGTTCCTTTTCTGAATCGTTATTTACTTCCACAGAAGTGCATGGAAAAGGCTTTTTAGCGTACTGGAGACTCAAATTTATCACCCGTCATCTATGCTGTGTCCTTCCTGTGGAGGGGATTGCTCCAAGCATGCAATAGGAAAGGGGTTTGTCCAATTTAATACAACACAGTTGACACCAATGCAAGGCCAGGAGCAGCTCTCGGTCGAACAAGGGCTTTTCAGGGCCCCCTCCGCTGTCCGCGGTATGGTCTGTCTTGATCGTGAAGCCTTTGCCCAAACTATTATTGTTCCAGCGATTAGGATACCAAAGACAGTCCTCAACAAAGTGGTTAAGTCTTTGAAAAAGGTGGCATTACAAAGGCCGGGGCTGAAACGTGTCGTTGATGAAGATGGTAGTAAGGATAGCGAGCACAAATTGCTCTTACTGGATCCGACGAAGATCACCTCTTCAAGCGCTTTCGGTGAAGAGGAGGCAGGGGCCCTGAGAGCGTTCGAAGTAGCACAGGAAATTTGCAACTATGAACTGACTCTGACCTACGATAATCTTAAAACTGAGGAAATTCTCCGCGCAGTGCTGCCAGAAGACCAGGATGTAACTAGCGGTTTTAGTCGCGTAGGACACATCGCACATCTGAACCTACGAGACCATCAGCTGCCACAGCAGAAGCTTATCGGTGAGCATATGTACACTAGTACTGCTAATTATGTATTACTAGTGATGTACTTTCACGCTAGTGAAAAATTCTATGCATTTTCTTTGCATAAAGGCTATGAATGTTAAATGTCTGGTGTATATTCAGGCTAAAGAATACTCTGGACTAAACTGACCATTATTAACCACTGTACTCTAATTAAATCCCTCATCAGGACAAGTAATCATGGACAAGAATCCAGGTATTACCTGTGTTGTGAACAAGACAAACACCATTGACTCCACCTATCGAAATTTTCAAATGGAGGTGCTGGCTGGGGAAAATAACATGGTTGCCAAGGTCAGCAGCTGACTTATGGCCATTTGCACATTGATTTTATTTTCTTACCTTTACAGTGCACCACCACACTTCTGGTTTCTATCATAAATTGACAGGATACTTTTGTCTGGTCCATCAGAAGTCAAATTATAATCTAGTCTATAAATCTCAATTTTTGACAGTTAAGTGACATTAACAGAACTATTTTCTCAACAGGTGCGTGAGAATGGAGTGTCTTATGAGTTTGACTTCTCCCAAGTCTACTGGAACCCACGGCTGAGCACAGAGCATGAGCGAGTGGTGTCCATGCTTAAGCGTGGTGATGTGGTGTTTGATGTATTTGCAGGTGTCGGACCTTTTGCTGTGCCAGCTGCCCGCCGGGGTTGCACAGTCTTGGCCAATGACCTCAACCCAGAGTCTCACCGCTGGCTTGTGCATAACTGCCAGCTCAATAAGGTCACCTCAATGGTCTCAACCTTCAACCTGGATGGCCGGGAATTTATCCGTGGGCCTGTCAAAGAGCGGTTGCCTGGTTTGTTATTCAGTGATAGTGGGGTCCATTTTGTTATGAACTTACCAGCACTTGCCCTTGAGTTTTTGGATGCCTTCAAAGGTCTCTTGGTTTCAGAGTCAGGTAAACAGACTTCAGAAAAGGCCAATCTGCCAAAGGTGCACTGCTATGGGTTTTCCAAAGAGGAGGACCCCAAGAAGGATGTCATGGCTCAGGCCTCAGCCAGCCTGGGTTTTGAGCTGGAGGGATGTTGCTCAGTGCACATGGTCAGAAACGTGGCACCCAACAAGGAAATGATGTGTGTGTCATTCACACTTCCATATGAGGTGCTTTACAGGGCGCACACAGGTGAGATAAAGTATAGTGTATATGATGCCTTATGATGTATATGATGCCAGTTTAACACTCTTGTGTGTGTTGCTTATTTTTTCATGTTTTCCAGAAGAACCAGCTACAAAGAGACGGAAATGTGAAGCACAACTCGACTAAGATGTGCATACATCCATATACAGTACATTTTCTTTTGTAATAAAATTATTTTCTCTACGCTATGCTTTAGTCAAACATGTATGAAAATCTGTAAAAATATTTTAATAGTACACATACTTATCAGGACAAGTACCAATTTGAATGACATCAGCATTTAAGGATTATGGGGTACTTAGAACAAACATTCAGAATGTTGGATTTGAGACTATTTTCTGTCCGTATGAAATGTAAGCTGCAGCAATGTTGAGTGTCAATAGCCTACAATTCATATTGTATAGTTCACTGGGGATTTTATTGATGAAATACTTTTAACACAATGCACACTTGGCATCTACCTGATGCAGCCTCCCAAATCGATATGGTCTCAATTACCTGAATAGTCTTTTGGGGATTGAGCACATGCACAACATCCTCATGAGAGGTTGATGTGCAGAAGTATAACTAGGAACGGCCTCCAATCTGAAAATATCAGGGGAAGAGTCCACTAAAAGCGTCCTGGACAGCACGGTGACAAGCTAATCCAGAACTGTAGCCCCCTGCCATGTCCTGCTGGGATGCTGCTCGCACATGATTCAGGTACCTGCAGACACCAGATTTAGTGGAAATCGTGAACAAAAACATTGTTTTTTTTTTTTTTTTTGCGAAATTTGGCAAATTGTGCAAGGTAATAAAGCACTCGTACCATGAAAAACCTGATTATTTATGCTTTCTACAGAGTTGGACATCATTGTTCAACCTCCAAAGAGTTGTTAATTGTTTGAACCTCCAAAGAATGGAACGTGTGCATCCATATGTGCCTCCGCTACAGGGCATTCATTCCACACTCCCAACAATTACTACTAGACAGGTAGTCTTACCCAAGTCTCTGCAGCTGGTCCAGCTCAGGCACCGGGGGCCCGTATGTGGGGATGAACAGTGGCTGATAGTAATACAAAACTTCCCGGATCTCTGGCATGGGCTGTAGTGATACCGTCTGACCCTGAGGGAGGGAGAGGGCACAAAACTAAGGTAATGCTAGAATAGCCATTTCAAACTTGACTTTTTTTTTTTTTAGATATTTTTTGGGGCTTCCTGCCCTTCATTCAGACAGTGACAGTGGAGAGACAGACAGGAAATGAATGGGAGAGAGAGATGGGGTAGGATCGGCAAAGGACCACAGGTTAGAATCGAACCCGGGTCGCTGGAGTCATGGCATGACGCCTTAGCCCACTGAGCCACAGCACCTCCAAACTTGACATTTTAGTGCACTAACAATCCAAACCCTCTGGACTAACACCGAATGTTCTCCAAGCTATCTTCTAAATTAGCCTCTATACAGTAGATCTGCTGGTGTATATACAGATGAACTCACCATTGGGATACCTGTAGAAAAGATGGTAGTTTTGACAGCCTGCTTCTGTTTCTCGATCTGTTGTTCCAATTGTGCAGCTCTGTCCTTATGCTGCGCAAGCAAGACACACGCTGGCAGCTGAGAACTTTCCTACAGACACAGGACATAATGAATTTCATTTGAATGCATCCTGGCTTTCACAGTTCACTACAAAGGATGATGTTACCTTCAACATCTCAGCAAAACTAAATTTGTAGTCCATATAACCTGACATGCCAGATTGTAACATCAAAACGTTTAAGCAAATTACTATAATGATGGGGCACTATGGTTCACTGGTGGTACCTGTATAACAAAAACATTTGCTACTACCAAAGTGTGTTTAAAATTATAGGCCACACACACCATTACTAATTCAGAGGGGCTGATTTAACTGCAGGATTCTCCCTAAACATAACAAAACTGGAAACTCAGATTTAAGTTATAATGTAGATTCACATTGTTTACACAATATATATGATGGTGTTATCTAAAATCGAGACATCTGAAACTAGAAATGGCTGGCAACCATCTGCCAATTCGTAGGCTATAGGTTTTACCAGCTCATCCAGCAAGGCTTGCTTGTTCTTCCTCTTGGCCTGGAGCTGCCTCTTCTCTTCCTCCAACATCTCCAGTCTCCGCTCCTCTGCTGTCCTCTGCTCCAGTAGCAGCAGTTCCTCCAGTTCTTCCTGCTCACGAGTCTGTTGTCAGAGTGGCAAGAAAAAGAGCAGAATGTTTATTTCATCAGACTTGAGACCACAATGTCAGGGAATGGAGACGGAGGGTGGAAACCTATCAAATGTGATACAGGGAAAAGTGCCTATTTTTGTAGATTTTGCACTTTTCACAATCGAGATATGGGCCTTTTTCACTAGCACAAATACATCTTGTTTACAGAGCTAAACACATACACATATATACACACACTGATACATACTGATTTAGCTAATGAACATATAAGCCCTCGCTCATACTCACTAGCTTTACTTTGTTGCGCTGGATAACATCTCTATTCTCCCTTTGGTACTGTTCCATTATCTGCCGAGTCTTCTCCACATCAGTGTTATTCGTCAGATTGAATACTACAGTGAGAGAGAAATTAACACCTCTAGTGAGCAGGCTTAACATTCACATGCAATGTATGTAGCAATGTATCTGCCTTTTAAATACATTTCCACTTTTTAAGCAAATATTCAGTCTTTATTACTTTTAAGCAAGTTCTCACACATACAAATTTGAAACTCACCAATGTCTTCCACCTGTTCCAAATAGTCATTGTACTCTCTGAGGCTTGAAAAGTCAAATTCTCTTTTGTTGTAGCTTAAAGAAGAAAAAAAAATTACTAATTTTGCTGTTCAAAAAGCAGTTGTGGTGAGCAATAACTATTGTACTAATGCTGGTTACTCCCCTCACTCACTCGCCTCCTGTTCCACTGGCCTACTGTTTTGTGATCTCAACTTCTTTACCAGACTTGAGTAAACTGTCCCAGGGCTTTCACCCACAAACACGTCAGCTGTAACTTCGGTTGCTTGTGTCTCGTTACCACTCACCCAGTGTCACACCACTATACTGTTATGTGCAACACATTTAACGTTAGCGTGATGTGCACACTTACATCTTAAGTACTTTTTTGCGGAGTTCCACTTCTTTGTCGATGGCTGGATCTTCGAACAGTTGTACACGGAAATTGCTCTTCCTTAAGGGTGTATCGCACTGAACACAATTTCCAGAACCCCGCACAAATAGCATTTCCACACAGTTCTCGCACCTGCAAAACACACACACACAGCAAAAATGTAGTGTAACATTACAAAGGCTGACGTTAACTAAGCAACAAGCAACTAATAACGTTAACGTTACTTACAGTGTGTGGCCGCAGACATTGACCATAAGTTTAAGAGAAGGATTTCTGTATTTAGTCGTTTTGCATCTCGGACACCCTTGGTCGTCCATTATAAACGATATACGCTGTGTAATTTATTTCTCAAAAAAATCAGTAGGATGCTGTTGTGGCCAAACCCGTTTGAATGTTGTAACGTTAAACCAAAATGATACTGGCCGCTTGAACCCTCTCTGGTTAAACCCAAATCGCAACTCGTTTGCGCTACTAAAGTACTTCCGACTATCAACGTGGAACAACGCTATTGCGTTCCTGTACGTATCGGCGTCTACCCGTCAATAACTATTTCCCGTTTTCCCCTTTTATCTTTAATTTGATGATAAAACTATATTACTTATTTTCACCGAGGAACCGGGTCTTTAACAAAACTATTTGTGGATAAAAATTATACTGGGACAGTGTTATAGGCAACACCTCGATGCCGACAAGTTGTTTTTTTCACCGTCATGTCCACTAAAGCATTTAACAACTTCTAGCTGTAAAAGTAGCCAACAAATATGTCTGGAATTTTATTCATATTTATCAGTTAGCGTTTTTTTTCCGTCTCTTTTTATGCAGTTGAGTGGAATCACACAGAGGCATTTAGTAACATTTCAATGGCGCTTGTAGAATATGACGCTATAATTCTATATAGGTTAACAAGAAGATATTTTACAATCTTTTACAAAAAGTCTAATCCAAAAACGTTGGATTTACTCACGAGGGGAGACACATTGCATTAAACATTTTTTAAAATGAAACTTAGCTAGCACTCAGCTGCAGGAGTTTCATAAAGCCCTAAAGTTGCCATACCGAAGGCACCAAGGGCCAAGCATACGTGCAAATGACAGAAGAGAGGGAAAAACATATCAGTGCTAGTGAACGTTTTGATTCCACAGACCCTTGACAATATGAAAGAATGTATGGTCGAAATGCTGTTGAGGTAGACACGCAAGTAAAATTCATTAGCATCACAATCCTAACTAACGTAGATGCAGCTTTGTCAAACAGAACAAAATGGGCTTAATTAACTCAAGAACACATGGCTAAAAGTGAGGGATCAGCGGATGAAATGCAGGAGGTCGACGCATCTGACCTAAGGGAGATGGAGTCCTTAGCTGTTCTTGTTAAGACAATCTGGATTGCCTCCTGAGCGACCAGAAGATAGCCTGCATGAAATGGATTTGAGGGCCCTTGACAGGGAGAGAGATCACGAGAGAGTAGGGAGACAAAGACAAACTGTTGAAGACCTCTTGGCCTTACTAATGACTGTTGCTATTAGGAGAGAAAAACATGTTTACTTACATGTCAGATGTAAGTAAAAAAAAAAAACAGGTGAGATGTGTTGCAGAATTTTTAAGGCTTTTGTTAACCAAAAGTGGTTTGGTCACATTATCTTTTGCCTTTTGTGCATCCTTTAGGGCATGGGCAAGGCCGAGAGGAATCCACCAACAGAGAGTGCATGAGCGATTCTGGAAATGGCTGTCCCCCATTCTCTCACATGGTACAGCACCAGACCGTTCTCTGTCAATTCCTCCCGTTTGCCTCTTCTATTTGACTAAACTTTCCATAGGCTTAACTCAGTTATATTTTGTAACATTTATGTTATGTGTTTTTTTTAGCTTGCAAGTCATCATGAGTCACTTTGGGTTACCCTAGTACTGTATTTTCACACATATAACGCGCACGCTGTACACGTTTTTGCAGACAGCGCACTAACCCTGAGCGGTATATCCGTGAGTGTGCTATATAAGTTTTTGTTTACACAGCCGATGCCACCTCTTAACATTTTTACAAGGACACGTTCTATGAGTAGAAATAACACGGTTAAAACATATCTTGGCGGTGGCTACTTGATTTAAATTACAAACATGGGCGGAGCTACGGGGTGGCCATGGCCACTCCACGGCCAGACAATAATTTTATAATTAACGATATGTCCCACAGGAATGTTGGTTCCAGCGATATTTTAGTTCCGCCCATTTGTTTCCCGCTGGGACGCGTTTTGCTGTAGCACACACACACATTTCAAACAAACGTGCCTCTGATAGCAGCAGCTGTTGGAGTCAATTATGTTGAAGTCGGACAATACAACCTCCCAGTGAAGTACGGGTCCGTGCGATTTGGAGGCAAGTTATTTCTCCATAATGTCTTTGGACAAGTTTTCTCACTTTGCTAACAGTGACAGTGGCTTTCACAAAGTAGACAATTCAGACAAACGTTAGATTAGGGTAACTAGGGTAAGGGCTCACAAATTAGCTGGATTTGTACTGTACGTAACGTTACATCCATACGCCCATGGTTTTCGATTGTAGTTTCTATTTCTGCATGGCAACTTTTATCGATAGCTGCCTTCTAGAGTTCAACCTGCTTCCTTTTAGAATGTGTCTGCCCAAAAGTGCCGGTGTGCCCCAACGTCTCGGTGGGCTGTTAATTCGGGATTCATTTGAACGTCGTCACTTTAAGTCAATGGGCTTTTTTGAAGGTCACACCGGTAACTCACTCAGCCATTGGGCTAAACAACGGTGGGCCTCTAGAGAGCAAAAAGCTTTTTATTGATTGCTCAGGTGCAGCAGCATCTATCCCAACATGTAGAAAGTGTTAACATGTGGTATAGGTATAAATTCAGTATACATGCATTTTCCTTTTACTGCAGAAAGCACCTTTATGTTACATAAATAAATGAATACATTGATTTCTGTCCTATTGGCTCAGATGGATTTTGTTCATGAGTTAGAACTAATTGAATGAGTACTACATGGTACCAGATATGCCACCAAATACACCAGAATACAGGAAATCAAAACTAGCTAATTAATTCCCTCAACGCAAAGACTATGCCTGGAGCTTTTCTCTTTTGCTTCTTTCGCTAAATGAAGATGCTGATAAAAACCCGTCAGATAGGCTAAACGTTTCGTTATATCTCTTCTATATCATTCAAGTAAAATAAGAACACATTGACGGCAGACCAGCTAAAATGAATGAATTTTTTAAATCAAGACTTTGGGAGTCTTTTTGCCAGCTCTTCTGCACAGAATGTTTACAAACGTTTAGTCTATGTTACAAACACAGAAAGCAAGTATTTCTCAGGCACTGGCGTTGACATCTTTTCTGATCACTAGGGTCTTGGGCAGTGGGACTATGAAAAAATAGGGTATTTCGCCCGGGGGCGGGGTTACGTCCGTGTGTCACATTGTTCATGCGAGTTCTCGTTGGCGAAGGTGCCGAGCACAAAGCGTACCAAGCAACTGAGGCTTTTATCTAGAATTGTTGCTTTTAGCGATGTGTTTCCAAATCATGATGTTGATTTCTCATTGTGGGGACAGGTCAAATATTTGTAGGGCTATTGATTACAGTTCATCCAATCACCTACCTTATAGGCCTATCCATGAAAAGATCCTGCATAAAAACTACAGTTTTCCTGTAACACATCTGTTTTTTCAGCAAGGGATATGTGATATGTTTCCATGTTAAACCAGATTAAACCAGGTTAGCTAACATGTTAATACATTAACGTAAGTACTTTACAAAACAATCTGACCTGACGAAACTCGAAACACATACCCTACAAAAGAGTAAATATTAACAAAACATGAAAACAATTTAATAAATGAAACTCTCCATCATCGTGCACGACCAGAGACCACTGCTGACAGTACCTGTGCTGTGCACGTCGCCAACGAGAACCCGCGTGAACAATGTGACGCGCGGACATAACCCCGCCCCCGGGCAAAATACCCTATTTTTTCATAGATCTCCTTATCTCATCTGATAAAGGATGCATTTCATTATTAATCCTACTGGATCTAAGTGCTGCTTTCGACACTATTGATCACAGCATCCTACTACATAGACTTGAGCATATGATTGGCATCAAAGATTCTGCATTAGCCTGGCTCAGGTCATACCTTACTGGACGTTACCAGTTTGTACATGCACATAATGAAGCATCATGCCACACTGAAGTCAAGTATGGTGTGCCTCAAGGATCAGTACTGGGACCTCTGCTATTCTCCCTTTACATGCTACCTTTGGGATCTGTTATTAGAAAACATGGCATTACCTTCCACTCTTATGCAGATGACACCCAACTATACCTTTCAATGAAGCCTAATGATTGGACGCCAGTAACAAAACTTGTTGCCTGCCTCAGTGACATCAAAGTCTGGATGACTAAGAATTTCCTTTGCTTAAACTCTGATAAGACTGAAGTCATGTTGATTGGCCCTAAAAACCTGACCAACACTTTACCCCACCATCAGAGCTTACTTAGTGACCTCTCACTCACACCTAACACAAAGGTCAAGAACCTTGGGGGGTACATTGATCAAGACCTCTCTTTAAATAGTCATGTAAAGCATATCTCCAAAACCTCATTCTTTCATTTACGCAACATTTCTAAGGTCAGAAAATTCCTTTCTTTTGAGGATACAGAAAAACTAATACATGCATTTGTTACCTCCAGACTTGACTATTGTAATGCACTGTTCTCTGGATGTGGTACTAGCTGCATCAAAAACCTTCAACTAATACAAAATGCTGCAGCACGAGCACTCACTAGGACAAAAAAATATGAACATATCACACCTGTCCTTGCTTCCTTACATTGGCTTCCTGTTAAAAGCCGAATTGATTTTAAAATACTTCTCCTAACATATAAAGCCCTCAATGGCCTTGCTCCAGCATATATTAAAGACTTACTTGTTCCCTACCACCCTTCTAGACCCCTAAGGTCACAGAATGCTGGTCTCCTAGTAATTCCTAGAATATCAAAATCGACAATGGGAGGAAGAGCATTCTGCCATCGTGCGCCTGTCCTGTGGAACAAACTCCCTTCTAACATTTGTCAAGCGGACACTCTCAACACCTTTAAGTCTAGACTCAAAACTTTTCTATTTACTGACCCCTTTAGTTAGGGATGGTGTATGGTAAGCCACACCTCCTCAGGGTATTATTGGAAAGGACTGCCTCTGCTGTAAGCTCCCGTCCAGGACTTGGTGGCCACTGACCATTTCCTTTGGTGGTGTTGGCTTGTTATACATCATACCTTAGTTATGCTGCTATAGTTTAATGCCGCCACAATCCTCCCATCTGTTAACCCGTACAATTCTCACTATTCTTTCTCCTCCTCTCTCTTTCCTCTCCACTTACTTCTCTCTCTGCACTTAGCCAACATCTGTATATGGTTTCACATGCAATATAACTCACATTCTCTGAAATCTGATGGAGACTGTTCTAACTCATCTCCTCTCTGATTTTCCATGCCTTTACCACCCTGCCGTGAGTCCTCACTGCCTTCCACTGCCTGCGCCTGCACCTCCTGGGTTCTCCTGGGCCCTTCTTCCAACGTCATCCGGCGGCACTCCTGAATGGTCCTCAACCCACTCCACTGTCCATGCCACTGCCTCCCTGCTGAGGGTCACCCCTGCCTTCCACTGCCTGATCCTGCATCTCTGGCTTCCTGGGCGGTCTGCCTTCAGCTTCACAGATGACCCTGACATGATTGTTACAGCCTCTAGCTGGCTCCTGGCTTGACTGTGCCTAATGACATGGGACTATATCCTGGGATTCTAATGGGACTCCTATATTACTTTACTTTATTTACCAAAATTTTCTTGTAATGTGTATCTAATGGAATAATAGTGGACTACTCACCATCTAAGAGACTGAAAACCTGCCCTAGGCAGTTGGGTTAGCCCCTTGAGCCGTCGGAACTGCCCAAGGTTTCTTCCTCTACCATAACAAGTAAAAACAAAAAACGCTGCTAGGGAGTTTTTCCTTGCCCCTGTTGCTCATTGGGCCTCTTGTGTTAAGCGCTTTGTGACATGCCTTTTGTAAAAATGCGCTATATAAATAAAATTGAATTGAATTGAATTGAATTGAATAGTCCCCTTGGGCAGTAGCCTAAATAGTTTTGCTTCTGTCAACACAAACCTAATCAGCTATTATAAAAATTGAGCACAAATGATGAGAACGAATGTTAAAATTGACTCGTAGTGTACGGTGTTCCCTTGAATCTTATACGATCGGGGAAAGGAAAAAATCAGCTAACATTCTCTTCTAGTGTATGGTGTAGTCCCGACTTTAAAAATCTTATAAGATTATAAAATCGTATAGTGTGGGGCCAGCTTAAGTGCATAGGATTGATCCAATCCATCATTGCTTTAGAAGCTCTGAAGTGATTTTCAACTGGAATTGTATCGCACTTTTTTGTTATGTCATCATCGTTGTGGGAATGAGATGCCGTGGTGGAACAAAGAATATGTTACAAATGAGCCCGCGAGTTAGAGAGTAGGAATTCAACAACAGGAATCACATGTTCATTGATTGATTGGTTGAATAAGTAAAAATGTTTTTGGAGTTAATTTTGGCTTTCTAAAATTCTTTATAGATTAAAATGTTGAACGTGGGGGTGGTGGGAGGAGTTTTTAGTTAAATGGGCAGCATGCACAGTATACACGTGGGCGCTCTATGCTGAATTTTTTTGTCCCTGCGCGCTATGGGCGGAATTCTCCGGGGTGCTTAAGTCAAAAAAAGCGCGTAGCTGCGCGCTTTTCAGCCTGCACGCATTCTACCATAGGCTCAAATCAGTCACTTGCGCGCCAAAAGCCCAGTTGCGCACTCTAGGCGGAGCAACCCTGAAACCAGGGCGTTCCTCATGGAAAGTTTCCTTAGGCGTATTCTCCTCCTGACTTAAGTCTTTTTACTGTTACGCACCTTTGAGGGCTGTATTATGGTCAAGCGCCACTATATGGTGAAATAGTATATTGTGTTTGATGTCGATTTTGAACATGCCAATGTTCGAGACATTGTATATTACATTTCTACACTTTCTATACACGTGTATAACGCACACACGCATATAGGGCGGAATTCTCAGATAAGCGCGTAAGTCTGTTTTTACACGATTTCATTTTAAGCGCCTTTGAACTGCGCGTATTCTCCACTTTAGGTGCTTGCTCCTCCTACAGCGCTTAACTCGAATTCCAGGCGTGTTTAGGAACAGGGGCGTTACTAACCCAAAATGAAAGCAGTCTCTGTGCCAAGGTGGCTATCAGGAAAACATGGAATAAGGACTTTCGGATTAACCATGAAAGAGCAGTTGTAGTCGACAGAAAGTGCAAACCATGACTTTAAATTGGAATAGGCATATCACATGACAAGATTAAACGCCTGTGCCTGTAAGCTAAGCTATCAAAGTCAAAGTAAGACCACAAATCAATTAACACATTGACATAATATTTCATCCACCGCAAAACGTTTGCAAATACAATTGAACAATACAATTTCATTGAATTCATAAACTGTACGCAATGACAAAAATAAGATTAATAATTTAATAATTATTAAAAATTAAAAATTAATAATTAATTAACCAGCGAAAAACATTTATAATGTGCTCCTTCTACCTTAGCCTGTTTGTTCCATGGAGAACAGGGAGCAAAAATAAAGATAAGATTGTAGTCACACACAAAAAACGATCTCATTGAAAGTGATGTCATTTCGAAATTGTGCACTTCTCAAACTACTACGAAATCCGTTGTGTGATTTAAGATTACGCAGTAGAACTCCCTGGAACAACCCAGATCCCAGAATCGCTTGTGACCTTGATGATCACCGCCCGGTTTAGTGGATCATTGCTGCGAAAGCATAGCTGATTTGCTCCAAAGGCCTCACGGTCCAAACAAAGCGCAGAGTGGGGTGTCTGTGAGTGTGAGTCATACTCGCAGGACAAAGCGATAAATGTGTGGCTGTCTGCGTGCTTCTCTCATTCCCACTCAAGCAAGGCAGTGCAGGACTAGCATTTTGGTTTTAAATTTTGAGAACATGGTAGAAATATCGTCGTACTCTCTTATTTTAATTGAACAATATTTAAAACAGGAAACCCTGGCGCCACCCCACTATTTGAGAAGCACTGAATTAGTGTGAGCTGCTGGTGTATATATGGATATTCAGTCTATGCTGTACCAGATTTTCTCATTCTTTCCCCCACTGTCAGTACTAGGTGACCTCAAACAGCAGCACTATGAACTGATTCACACCAGATTTCTCTTTTCAGAGTACTAAAATAATTTCAATCAATTTAGGTTTTTCAAAAACGTTTGCATAAACAGCTTTCACCGGTATACTCACCGGTACACTCTTAGCTGGTGAAATGACCTACCAAGCACATTCAGAACAGGGGTGTCTCTGTGTGCCTTCAAAAAGCTCTTGAAAACCCAGCTATTCAGAGAGCACCTTCAGCTGTTGCACTTGGATAACCTTCACTGCACTGCACTTGACTCCACTGATGACTATCCCAGTGGTTCTCAACCTTTTTTTCTTGAAGCCCCCCTTGCCTGTGTCCACGACACAAGCCAGCCCCCCCCCCCCTTCCCCAACACCGAATCCTACCGACATAAACTCACTAAAAGAATGAAGTGATTCATTTCAAACTTTTATTTACAAAAAATCTTTTAATGTCATCAGGTTTCTCCCTAACACACAGACACACACAGTTAAACCATTTTATTTTCTTCTGTGTGTCAGCAGGTGTATAAAATGTTAAAATATTTTGATTATCTTATTGGGTGTGTTGTTAGGATTCCATAATTTTTATAAATCTGCACAAATATTATTTTGCTGATGTTACAACCTCAACTCAGACAAAATTCTGCAGACCCCCTGTAATCTCTAGTGCCCCCTAGGTGGGTCCCGGACCCCAGGTTAAGAACCACTGTCCTAGCACTGTGCTCTTTAGGGTTTCTTCTTTGTAGCTTGATTGTTATCCTCCTTTGTAAGTCGCTTTGGATAAAAGTGTCTGCTAAATGCATATATGTAAACTTAGTTCATTAGAGACCCACAGTTTAAAGTATGGAAGCAAAGGCAGTATTTCAGTCAGTATTTTTTTCTTTTTTTTTTAATTCAAAGTAATTAAAGCCGTCAATTATCTTTGCTTCTTTTGACTTCTGTAACTGCAAACACCTTCTTGCCATATACTGTCATTCTGTCTTATGTCACTTCCCATTGACAGGAAAACATAAGACCACAAATAGGTTGAATGGTGTTTATTGATAGAATAATCATTTCCATTTTGGCCAGGTAATTAGTGCTTCCTTGGCACTTTGGTTGCCTGAGAATATGGTTATGAAACAGATCCATTTTATAAATAAAATTGAATACATTATGCAACCTTGTGTACAAGTAATAAAAGTGGTTTAAGCACCTTTTGTCTTTGAAGCCCTTCTAGGCAACTCAGACGCTGATCAGAGTAGTAACTCTAATGTAGCCCAATATAGATGATTTCAAGTACAGTACATGTCAGATTTAAAGATCAGACATATTTGAAGCCTGAGATAATACAGGAGTGGTGGCATAAATGGTTTTTAGTGTATGGGTGAAGTGACCTGCTAAACCATTTTTTCTGGGTTTAGAGTAATTGATAAAGGTTCTTCAAATTGAGCCTGTTAAGTGCACACAGGTTAAGTTTACTGTAGTCCTGGGCTAAAAGAAAACTTCACTGTGGATTTTGACTGAAAAAAAAAAGGTTTAAACTGAAAAAAAGGTTTATTCTTGTAGAGGATCCCAGCCTATAGTGGAAAAAAAGTAGGGACAGGTGGTAGTGGATGACATACAACCGATATGGGTGAGCTGAAAGTGCACTGCTGTAGACTGTCAGGATTTTAGCTGAACCCACGGAAGAAGAGGATGTCAGGATCCTGTAGGCAGATGAGGAGAGAGAGAAGGGCATAATGTGTAAACACAAAGACACAGAGCCCAATAGGAGTCTCAAAGAAGTTTCCAGAATTTTAACTTGAACACAAAAACATGAGCAGCTGTTAGGACACGCATCATGCAGACATGCATAGGAATATTCACAAGTCCGGCTCAGTCACACCACCAGTTTCAGCAATGAAAATGCCCTTTATCCTAAATAGAATGCAATGTTCAAAAGTACCCAGGACTTGACTTCTTTTACTATGCAATGACAAAACACCCAACTCAAAAATGAACAGTAACATTTAATCTGAGAAATGTTTTTGGCTTTTAATTCTGCAAAAAAGGTTACCTTAATATTCCTGACTTTGATTGCAATGAGTTGGAGTCCGCTCTTTCAAGATGATTTTCCCTTTCTCTGTTTCCATGACAGAGGAGTCAGACTCTCCTTGTAAAGACAATGTTATGTGTGAACAATGTGGCCCAAATCAAATGAAAAACACAGACACATAGTGAAGTGACGATATAACAGTAATGTGAATAGGTAAAGTTAGGCAAAGATGACAGAGAAAAGTAGTTGGAAGTCAGAAGACAAAGGTTATAGGCAGGTATCTTAAGAACAGTCTTTTGAACATTATAAAGTTAATAGTAAGTTTCAAGTGATTTTCTTTTGTTTAGTCATCTGTCCTGGTGTAACCAATGAAGAAAGGTAAATGCCAAAGCAGGAATAACGTCAGGTCTGATGTCAGTGTTAGTAAATGCCTTAAATTGTGTACCCTGACAACTGCTACAATTTGAAAATGATGACAAGAACAACTTAACAAGGTGTTTGCACAATTTACACAACTTAAATGTGGAGAGGAATGCCCCATTAAGCAGAATCCAGTTTACTTATTAGGGACTAATAATGCAATAAAATATGTACTTGTAGGGCATAGACACACTAAACAAGCATCATGAACAAACTTCAAGGAAGAAAACAAAGAACTATCATCAAACTAGGCAACAGTGAGCAACGTATCTTTCTGCCAATGACATCCTTGAAAGACATATTCAGACACCATGTTTCTGCAACGTGATGAGCAGGAGCGGTGATCAGATTGAATTATGTATGCAAGGGGGCTAGTAGAGAATAAGGAACAATACGTCGAAAAAATTCAAGGAATTCCTAAGGAGGTGATCAGACTTGGCGATGAATTGCACTGAATTTCAGATCTGGCCAAGCCGATGAGAAAATGTGATGTTTGGCCTGAGATTTCCCAGTATTTACTCAAATCTAGATACCTACACAAATACCAGTAGTGCAGTAAATGTTTTATGTATATATGACACTGGTGTTTTTGTGTCAGTAGATCAAAACCACATAAGCTTAAGTTGTATTTGTTAGGTTTTGAAAACATAATTAAAAGGTAAGATGTTGGGGATGTTGAACAATATCACGTCACTTTGTGGTTACATATTTCTTAAAGAGACACTCCAAAGCAACATACATTATTTGACCCATAGATCAAATAAAAAAACGGAGATAGTTTCCACCTTTAATCTGTTCAACCCGAGACAACATACTAGAGAGCCTTGCTACAGGTTGAGGGGGAAGACGGTCCACGCATTTGCACTTCACAGACAGAATTTTTCACTTTACAGCATTCTATAAATTGAAATTTAAATCGCTTTGCAACTTACCACTTGGGACTGGACCATTGTCTTTTACTAAAAAAATGTAGACACCTCCTTTTAGAATGACAATTTCAGACAAAATTTAAAAAATGCGTGGGTCAGAAATCTACTCTAGTGAGGCAGTATGGCAACACTTTCTCTGGAAAGATGCCATCTTAGCAAATATTAAAATAGCTAATCTGCCAGCATCAGTGCTTGTTCTCTACAAGACTGTGTGTACCATAGCAGCTACTTTTAATGACAGGAAGACAGAAACCAGGCTCAAATAAAATAGGTTTATTTCCAGTCTGAAAATATTAAAATGACAGACAGAAAAACAGTTTACGAGGATCTGAATGGGTTAAGAGGAGGACTGATTTTCCTTGATTACTTCATTTGTGTACATATTTATAAATGAGTACAAATATACATATTAATCATTTAATAAAAATAGCTTAGCTTATGTGCACAACAGATGATCAGGGCTATTCTTTAGAGCAGCTTGACTGTGAACAGAAAGATAGCTCACATCCACTCAAAACAGAGGTAAAACACTGCTTTTGTTTGGTGTCAGGGTTTACCAACACATCAGGTTTATTTTTTTTTTTCTTTCTTTTTAGGATCCCTTTGCACACAATGATAGGAAGAGGATGTAGGACCAGGCCATAACTACACTTACACTAAACTTCCACATTTTATATCATCATTATCCTAAAATGTATGGACATTTTGATAATGGAAATTTGTATTTTTAATTTACGGTATGGTAAACACATCAGGGCCACATCACAGAAACATGAGGCAATTTATATATAGTACATAATTTAATTGTGTGCAAAGGGCAAGAACCAAATGCCAATATTTTAAACACTGCTTTAAGGACATCTGCTAAATTTGTTCAATTTTCTTTTTTTCCGACAGCTGTGCAAAACACAAAAGACCGTGTTTGTTTAAAATGAAGAAAAGAATGGGGGAGAGAACACTATTCCACTGCTTATATTTTAAGCATGCGCTGTTGAAGCCAAATTTAACAGACACACACAAAGGGAAAGCTGGGGTTAGCTTAATGTCACCTGATTGTCAGTCTTGGGGGTGAAGGGAAAGGAGGAGGGGGCTGCAAATCACAAAACTAATTTTTAGCGTCCAGACATTGAAGGGTACACTCACCAAGATGCTCTATCCATACCATTTTCTTCACAATGACCTATCCGAAAAATCTAAATACTTAAAAAGTAAAATCCTTTGTGGCCAAAGCCTTAACTACCAACATTACTTGCACTTTCTTATTTTTTTCCAGGGGGGCAATATTATCATTATTACCATACTATAATTAGCAACAATACCTTTTTATATTTTCTTAATAAGTTACTAACAGTTTCACTGACAAAAACTGCACAAAGGGGCAAAGGGAGGGTTAAGTTACCAATGAATGCATGAATTAATTAATTAATCAACCAACAAGCCAACCAGTCAATAAATCAAATCAACCAACCCGTCAACCAGTCAAATGCACCAATCATCCAAACACTATAGCAGCAATCTATTCTCCCTTGGCCTACAGGACCGCCAGCACACCTCTACGACAGGGATACACTCAACACAAACAAGCTCAGAGCATTCATGAAGATTTTTGTTCTTCCTTACAGTTTCATTCAAAGTCCTTCAATAAAGAAAAGTAAACACTCAAGCTGTTTCCAATGTGTAAAACAACATCTTTCACACTCTAATAATCATTTAAAACCAGCTTCTGAAGATTTTTTTCATTGAAATTATTTTTCATTGACAATCTGGTTTGCCTGTCCAACCAGCAAAGCCATACCTAGTCAGACCTCCTGTTTGTGTGGTTCCCGAACATCAGATGCAATGTCTTTTTACACCAGCCAACTCTACAGTTACACAGGGCATGGTAAAATGGGCAATGACTAATGAGTGGGGTGTGTGTGTGTATGTGTGTGTGGGGGGTGGGGGGTGGAAAGGGAGTTCTTTATGTATAGGTGGATGGTCCAGAGTTCCAGTCCTCTCTGTTCTACACAACCCCTTTTGCAAAACCCAGCAAATGTACTGAAGGAGCTTTCCTAAAGAAGCATTCGCAATGACAGCACAAAGTTTGCTTACAAACAACATCCATTCAAAAGGTCTCTCAATCTGTCTCACTCTCTCCCTCTCGTTCACACAAACATACCTGCATGCTCGCACATGCACACACACAAACTAAAGCACAAAACAAATTAGCTTAGCTTGGTAGAAGGAAAATTTCATCTCCGTCTTTCATGGAAATGTAAAATCTTGAGACTGAGAGAGATAGTGTCAACATGGGAGGGTTTGACATGTGAACATCATGACAACTGTACTGAGCATGGGAAAACATTACCGTACAAAGCAAGTGCTTTAGTATACAAAAACAAGGAAACAAATAAACATAACAAAAACATCAATAAAAATTGAACATGCTCTGAGCCCATGTCAATTACCCGTTTCTTTAAGGAACACACAATCACACGGTGTGATATGTGGTGGTGGTGGTGGTGAAGGGGTGGTGGTGAGCAGAGGAAACCTGCGGCTGGATGCTTCAGGAAACACAAGGCAGCAATTTTTTTTTTTTTTTATACCGTAGTTTAACCCACCACTTTAGCTGCATTTGATACAGACCTCACTTTTGCACTAGACAACTGTACACAACAAAAGAAAAAGAGAAAACTGTAGATGAAAATGAATTGAAGTTTTAAAAAAAAGTGTTTGCCAAGCTGTAGTAGGGGTTGAGGTTAAGTTAGAGGGCAATGACACAGCCAGGGGGACGCTAGTTGCTGGTTGCTAAAAACGTTGAATGTAGGAGATAATGTTGACGGAGGCGCTGGTTTGCAGGGGAGGAAATAGGTGATTGATGTTGTTGCAGAGGGAGCACAGGGAGCTGGGATAGAGGCTGTGCTGGTTTATGGCCAGTTCTGCTACAAGGGGAAGCAGACACAGAGATGCTTTTGGAGAGGGTGAAAGGGGTCTAGGAGAGGATGGTTGAGGGAAGGGGGGAGGGGGTTTCCTTGGGAGAAGCTGATTTGTAAGTCTTTGATGGACTGAAGGAATGGAACCCAGCAGACAAGAATCCCCAAAAACACCCAGGAGAAAAAGCAAGGAGGACCATAAGGGTTGCTGTGGGGGTGTTCAATTCCTCTTCCTCCTCCGCCTCCTCCTTCGGTTTTCCCTTCTTTTAAAGATGCGGGCGCTGTGTGGAGACCAGGTGGAAAGCTGGGTGTTTTAGTGCATCACCACATGTCTTCTGTGGAGGCTGAGTCCTTCAGCAAAAAAAGAGGAAGGAAACAGGCCTTTAGAGCCCTGACCCTACACACTACATCTCTATGTTAGCATGAGTGTGTGTGTGTCTATACATACATGCCTAAGTGTGTGAGTGTGTGTTTACATTATACGTGCTGGCTTATGACTAAAGCTATAAATATAGATGACAGATGGGTTGTAAACCTTATGTTAGGAAGTCCTGACATCTAGCTACAGTAATTTTCATCCATGTTTTTCCAGACCTATACTTTGCCTTTCAAGCACGAGTCAAACGTTTGTGATGGTACCGTGTCTTCAACAGCATTTAGAATGAACGTAGACTGATGAATAGATGAAAAATAAATCATGAGGATAGAACTGGTTCTGAAACCATACCGTATTTCCTGAAATTTGGCCGGGGCCTTTATTTACTTAGACTACCCAAAGCCAAGACTTCATTTTTTTCCTGTGTTGTCTCCGTTGCTTAATGTTAATCATGCCAAACCTGCCTGAATGCTGAGCAATACATTGTGCCTACATAGGACAACTTTACATTCATCAACAACAGTGCCTGAATACTGCACGTTGAAAATGGCTCCTTTTAAGGTCACAGTAAGATAATTTAAATGTAAATATTAAACAGGCTAGTATATCTTTCGTCTGGGATTAACATTGTGTTTATTTCATGCATTTGCCAAATGTCTTCATTCTTTGTCCCAGCCTGTATATCAGGCCCGGCTTTTAAATGCACGTATCGCCTATGCCCCCGATCATTAAACCAGGCCCAGTTATTAATTAAATCTGGTCATAATTTAAGGAAATACGGTAATTATTAAATATGACAACATAAGTGGGGAGTTAATGGGAAATGACAAACTAGCATGATTGATGTATAAACTCGCATAATGCAGATAAACAAGTAACATAAGTTAAATAAAGTTACATTTCTTACTGCAGTACAAGTTCAATTAGCTGTGTTCAAAAACATGAATCAAACCCAAATGCTACTACCCAAAGACACCCCCTGGTACGTGTAGTCTTTAGATTTTCCCTAATACTTCATCATTCAATGTCCTAAAGCTTACAAAAGCCCAAGAGATGCTCGGAATGCTTGTTTTGCCAGACTATGGCAATCACAGCACAACGAGTATCGCATCACTCATAGACCAAATTCAATTTGACACATAGCAAAAAATAATAGCAATAATGGCTTAAACCACCAACAATCATCAATTACTGTTCACACAGCAATCCAAGATATTGCTGAAGCAATCGAAGATTGCCCACCACAGTGTCATATGTTACAGGATTACAGCTTCACTAGTTTCTATGTACAGTGAGGAACAGTGCGTTTCCACTGTGTGCGAATTTCACCTACCTCTCATTGAAAATGAATGGGGGGCGAATTTGGCCCAGTTGCAGGCGAATTGGAGTTGGCGAATCTTTAACTTTATGTAAATTTGTACCAGGCGGCAACCATTCAGGGAGCTATGTGTCTTGACTGGTGCAGGAGTAACAAACAAAATGCAAACAGTATGGCGCTGGGAGTTCTCAATGTAATCCAAAAAAATAAAACTCCAACTAACACTTCAGCGGAAAGGTCTTTGAATTATGGCGTATAAGGAGGAAACAGTGATTAATTGTAGGCGTGTGTTGTGTTACAGGTTGTGTGTGTGCATGTCTGACATTATGTGTATAGTTTTCGCGACATCAGAAAGTCTAATTGATTGTCAGCTGACACGTTTAGAAATGTATACTACATCTACATAAAAAACTGATTTGTTTGATTAAAGAGTCTATGGGCCGCAGGTTGTAAGTAATCGTGTCCAATTGTGTTTAATATGATAACACAAATGTTATTGAGATTAATAAAACATTGTAGGTTAGAAAATTAAGAATTCCAACTTCAGTTAGCCAAACACGTAACTAACGTTGCAGCACACTGACGGCTCAATATGTGATATGGTACAAAAAGTTGTGTCAACATTTAAGTAATACCAGAAAGCATTGCTGTTTACGTGTCGCACAAATATACTTGGGGGAAATTCATCACTGTAAATTTATTCAGAAACCTCACAAGGTCTAGTTCAGATAAGCTGCAAGGCTAACTTTGGCACGCCTTCTGTTAGCAGTAGGCAGGCAGCCTACTGTAGAATATTGCTTGCTACGACCAGTAACCGTCATGTTGCCTTGGCCACTCCCAACAGCGAAATATGATGAGCGAATCAAGTGAACGCTGTGTGGAAATGTTAAAATAAATTAAATTTAAATAAATTAAATCACACATTTATTTGTTTTGCACTGCTGCACATAAGTATTTGAACACCTGCCAATCAGCAAGAATTTCCCTTTAAGAAGCCCACCTCTACTCCACTTAGTAATTAGCCTTTTAAAGACACCTGTCCACCCCACAGTCAGTTGAAGCATGAAGAGAGCTAGGACCACATTTTCAAAGAACACTATGCCGACATGATTTTAAATCATGCATTGCAAAGAAGGTTCCCCTGCTCAAGTCATCACATTTCCAGGCCCGTCTGAAGTTTTCCAAGGACCATCTGGATGATCCAGAGGAGGCACAGGAAAAAGGCATGTGGTCAGATGAGGCCAAAATAGAAGTTTGTGGTCTAAAGATCACTCACCGTGTTTGGGAGTAAAAGAAGGAGAAGTTGCATCCAAAGAACACCATCCCTATTGTTAAGCAGGGGGGTAGAAACATCATGCTTTGAGGGTGCTTTTCTGCAAAGGGGACACTGTATTAAGGAAAGGATCCATCCTGTTTTTGCTACATTTTGTTATCATCACACAGAATATGCCTTAACATTTTTTTGTGAAATTTGCTGTTGCTAGCTTGTTTCCATCCAACTGGCTTTTTATCGATAAAATGGTGTGCGTGATGACATCACACACACCTGTCGCATACGTTTTGGTGTATCGCAAACAAAATCTGCTTGAGCAGTTTCCACACATAATTTGGTATGTCACAAATTATCTACCTAACTTTTGTTTTCCATGTGACACCTCCCACCACTAAACCAAAAAAATGGAGAGATCAGATTTTTCTTTTTTTTTTTTTTATTGCCACCTTACAGTCATTTCAGGCCTAATTGGAATATAACAAAATATCTGAAGACGACAGCAGAATGAAGTTGCTTGTCTGATTGCCCTAGAGCCTGAACAAAATACCCCAGTGCGACGAAACCCACAGATAGGGGAGAGACCAGGAAATAAGACCTTCTGGGATGAGGTGGTGGATAGACACTTCACAGAAAATATCTGGTTCAAACATACTAGATTGACACGGCAGACGCTTGAGATCTTGTGTGGATCCTGATGCATGATGGGATACATTTATGTGTGATAAAGCCCTTTTTTTCCCCCAACAAAAGGTGTATCCAAAGTCGTTTTTGTGACATAGGAAGTGTCGATATTGTATTTATGGGCTAAAGTTAAACGGAAAAATATGTCAACATTTACTAAATTTTATCTATAATTAGCATTTCCATCAGCTATATCGGTAAAAAAAATTGAAGCACTAAATATTTTCTTGCAAAAACTCCTTGGATGGAAACCTGGTTAATGACCTGAGTACAGCCAGAATTACCAAGGAGTGGCTGCGAAAGAAGCAGCAGCAGTCTCCAGACCTAATAAAATTTTTGGAGGAAGCTGAAACTCTCAGCGCCTGCCCTGGAACCTGACAGATCTAAAGGAGATCTGTATGGAGCAGTGGGCCAAAATCCCTGTGGGAAACTACAGGAAACTTTTGATTTCTGTTAATGCAAACAAAGGCTTCTGTACCAAATATTAACACTCATTTTCTGTTGTTCAGGCTTCTGTCCCAAATATTAACACTCATTTTCTGATGTTCAGTAGTGCAAAACAAATGAATTCTTTAGAAATCATACAATGTGTTTTGTATATGTTCTACAATGTGTTGTTTTTAATTCTGTCTCTCACAGTGGACATGTGAATGTAATTTCCTTTGTACATAATTTGGGCTTTCAGCTCATAAATCCCTCTGAAGACTGCACAGCACAGAAGAATGGGTCTGAGCAAAGATCAGGGGGGAAGACTCCTCTCTACACCTAATCCTCCCACCATGTCATCTCAACTTCTAATAGTTGTAGCTGTAGAGTAGTGGAGTGGCGGGGGCTTGCATGATAGTAATTTTGCATGACAGTAATGTCCCTGAGCAAGGCAACCAGCTAACGTCTGGTAAACAGTAAAAATGTAAAAATGTGAATGTACTAACTGAGGCCAAGTAGTCAGGACAACAAAAATATAACCCAGATAGCCATCACATGGGACACCATGGCCATAACAGTTTGGTGACAGAATATGAAAGTTAATTCTCTACTTTGTTTGCCATGACAACAAAAAAATACTGGAACTAATTTTACAAAAGAGGCAATAAATAATAACGTTTCATATCATATGATACTGACACATTAAAAATGACATGTTAAAAGTGAAACTAATCCCATGGGAAGGCAGGAAACTTGGAAAGGCAGGAAACCAGCCAAAGAAAAGTAGAGAATGAACAAATGAACGGATGGATGTATGGATGGATTGAAGATTGAGATGAAGAACAGCAGCGCTCCTAGAATTACATGGCTGCTACAACCAACTTCAATAATAACAATGTTAATGACAGAATGTTAATCACACAGACACAAACAAACTTATACATGCACGCACATGCACAGTCATCTCCTCAAACATGACTAGTGATTTGGAAAGTATAATACTCACTGTGTCCTCGTTTCTGAAGGGGTTGAGTTTGTTGTATACTGCTTCAATAACGCTTCGTCTGGGGATAAAAGAAAAAAAGTTTTAAATACAGCAAAGGTAATACGGTTTTCAAAGTCAAACCCCTTGTGAAATGTTTAATAAATATATATATAAAAAAACATTAAATTAAGTTTCCAAATATGTGTACACCTGCAGTGTGTATGGCCTAGTGTGGCTTTGTTTAAAATTTTTGGTAAAGTCTCTGGAACTACTCACTTGCTGGCAAGCTCTCCTCCTGGTGGCAGGTTGGGGATGTTTTCTGTCGCTAATGTGCGCATCACATGCACCATGTCTGGAACACCCTCCTCCCCATTCTGCTTAAGGATCTCTGCACATTGGGAGGGAGAGGGTGGTGCAGACACAGGGGAACATTTACATTTTACAACTCTGCCATTGTTCTCTAGACAGAGCAAAAGGACCACTACTGGACTTACAGTGGACTTACAGTGGCACTTTTACACCGGCCCTGTTTAGCCCGGCTCTGCCCACGTACTATGTGAAGTGGGTGTGGTCGAATGGCCGTGATGTGCTTTATCCACTTAAAATAATGTCAATAATGTTATCAATCTGGTTGTCATTTAGTGAAATACCATGTTAAAATGGTATTTCACTAATGGTAAAACATTATCTAGTTAGCTTGCTAACAACTATGTAGTAAGTGGTAGCTGCTTGACCTGAAATAAAATAATGCACGTAATTCCACACACGTTGTCCCATTTACTTCAGTGGAACGAAGCTCAAACAGTAAACAGTTTTTGTCACCGGTTTAGCCCGGCTCTACCCACGTTTTTTGCTTCTCCACCGGTCCGAAGTACCTGTTACCAGGTACCAGGTTCCATTCGGGCCAAGCAGGGCCAAGTACTGTAGGTCCTAAATTGTGACGTGAACAGACTGACACAGTTGATTGGTTTGAGAGGTGGTCGCAAGCTTTACTAGGCTACATGAAAGAACAACTTTGCCTGTGTTTGGTGCTGTTCGTTTTTTCTTTGTGAAATAAAATATTCAAAGCCACAAATTTGATCTACTGGTCTGCTATCCAGAACGAAGCGCTATCAGCGAGTATTTAAATGAGAGGTGACAAAAACTGTTTACTGCTTGAGCTTCGTTCCACTGAAGTAAATGTGACAACGTGTGTGGAATTACGTGCATTATTTTATTTCAGGTCAAGCAGCTACCACTTACTACATAGTTGTTAGCAAGCTAACTAGCTAATGTTTTACCATTAGTGAAATACCATTTTAACATGGTATTTCACTAAATGACAACCAGATTGATAACATTATTGACATTATTTTAGTGGATAAAGCACATCACGGCCATTCGACCACACCCACTTCACATAGTACCACCTCATACCCAGGCTAGGGGAAAAGCAAACCAGGCTGATTCCTTAGCCAAGTAGGCCGAGTAGAGTCGGGTAGAGCCGGTTAGAGTAGGGCTGTAGTGGAAAAGCGCCCTTGGATGCTGAAATGACTGTAGGGGTGCAAAGAGTATATTGGCTCCTGTTCTCTCTACTCTAAAAACGGTTATCTTAGATGATGTTACATGATGCACCACACTAAATAAACACAAATAAATATTTCAATAAAAAAAAAGAAAGAAATAGGCATTGAAAAAATATCCCAAAGAGCAATTACTAGCCAAAAGCCTGACTACCACAACCTCTGCTCTGCGTGCTGCCAGTATATGGTTAAGTGCACAGTGGGTGTTATGGTGCAGAAATGTTGGTGTACCCTCCACTCGGCTCTCCAGGTACTTATCCAGCTCTTGTTCCCTCTTCACAGCCTCAGCAGACACCTTGGGCGCTCCACTGAAGCAGACAAGCACCACACTCATATTGTCCCTGCTCCCCTGTGCACACACACACAGACAGTGATTGGGAGAAAGACAATGGAGTCAAAAGGGGGGGGGGGGGTAGTCAAAACAGATTTAGACTAAAAACAGGATACTATAAACACATTAACTCTGGCCAGTTGGCAACATTCAAAAAATGTCTTATTAAAAGTGAAGCCAATCAGAAATGCTAGTCTACACAATAGAACATTGATTGAACACTTCTACAACTGCATAATTAGGACTGAATTATCACATTCTACATTATTTCGACTGATAACTGGTTTACTATTGATCACAACAGCCAGTCATTTTGTTTAGAATCTGCTAGACATGGGCAATAAAAACTCATGTACTTGTAGTTCATTTTAGTTTATTTTTGCTCTATGTACCCCATGGACCAAACTCAACCATTTTTTTTTTAATGGAATTTTCTATATTTTTCAAGTACATACAATTCTTTCTGACCAGCAGTGGCTAAGGACAGTTAAGGAGTTGCTCAGAAAAAGGGTAACATGCATGCTAAATGTTCCGTAGTCAATTTGATTTTCAACAGGGTTCCCAGCACAAAAGAAACCTTGTGAAAGAGGAGGGATTGTCTTTCCGATAAGCAATGGGTTCCCTCTCTGACTGATGCGTTCCACGTAACTCTGGACCAGAAAAACACAGAGATGGCTTGGCAAGGAGCACATTCACGCACTTAAAATAGGGCCATTATTCCCCCACTTACAAAAGCACAAGACCAATGCTTAAGAGCCCCTATTTGGCAAAGATGGAATATAGTTAAGCTATAGAGATGAATGAGCTGTGAGAACTCATCATTCAGACAGTTTCCTTTGTCTGGTGGCGAAATTCAAAAAGTCCGGAAGCCACCTGATATAGCCACCCATATACAGTGTTAGGTACTGAAATGTGGTACTACAACAAAATGGACGTAAACAGTAGTAACCAGAACGAATACCAAAAGCAGATTTCGAACAAATACCAAAAGCAGGATCCACACTGCGCAATTTAAACATAGGAAAATGAATCATTTAAACCTTCGCATAGAAACATATGACTGGCCACCAGCCGTGGGTAAGTGCACTAAATGTTCTCACCTTGTAAAGACAGGTGTCGACAATATCATTGCAGACCCTCTCTAGATCATCAGTGACCTCGAGGCGTGAACGCACAAAGTCACATAGCTCCTCATTGGCCATGACATCCCAGATGCCATCGCACGCCAACACAATGAACTCGTCGTCAGGCTCAGCACGCTCAATGGCACACACTTCAGGTTCGGGCGACACCAGCTGCTCAGTGGGGCCCTTGCCATGCACGCACTTGTAGTCGAAGTCACCAAGGGCACGCGAGACGGCCAATGAGCCATTGACACGCTGGATCATGACCGAGCCACCGGCATTCTGGATACGTTCCTTCTCAAGGGGGTTGCTGGGCTTGTGGTCCTGTGTGAAGAAGTGCACACCTCCGGCGCGGCTCAGGAGCCCCCGTGAGTCGCCACAGTTGATAAAGTAGACATGCTGTGGGGACACCATCACACACACCGCAGTGGAGCCGCTGCGGTCCGTTGTGCCACCCCCTTTCCGGTTCTCAGATATCTGGCGCATGTGCTCGTCAATCTGCAGGAAGCCAGTGCGGATGCCAAGCTTTACCTGGTCAACACTGGGCTCCTCCACATCCATTTCCTTGCTCTCCTCCCCTGCTGCTGTTGCAGCAGCGGAGGCAGATTCAGGCTGTTCAGGCTGCGGGGGCTCACCACCCTGGAAGTCAGAGTTGCTGGTAATGTGCTCCAGGAGATGCTCACAGCAGTAGCGGGCCACCTGGGAACCGGCATGCCCATCATAAACTGCAAAGAAGGACCAAGGACTGAGGCCATGTGGCAGGCCTATGACAGCTGTGTGTGCATCTTCCATCTCCACCCGCCAGCCTTGCATGCTGCTCAGACCATAGCGCAGGCCATTCCCCTCACCATGAGCATTCTGTTTCTCCATCTTTGGCTTGTCCAAAAATGCACCCATTGTGTTCGAGTGAGAGAGCTTTTGTTACTATGGTTAAAAAGGGGACAAACATAAAAAAATGAAATATTGACATATTGAAATCAACACTGTCCTTGAAAAATAATTAAACTTGCCATTTTCATTCATTTCCAATATTTTTATTTAAGTAACAATAATTTATAATCTATCTAGTTGCCAGCCTTGTATGGAAGTGAGATCATCACTTCACCACAGCGCGACGCGCTTCTAAAAATACCTGTCTCGACCTCAGGACGCTTTTGGTTGTCTTGCACCTATGGTGACAACATTCGTGTCTCAACAATATGCTAGTTAGGTACTCTACTCTGACATTAAAAATATTGTAATAGTTTGAAACGGCAAACACAGTCTCGGAACTGCTCATTCCGAAGGCGTCTACAAACTGTTGTATTATGCTTATAGGCCGAGTACGAATCAGCTGTCAGCTCAACCGACTGACACTGGATGGGGTGCCGGAAGAAACGTATATACAGTAGCTAGGAGTGACGGGATTATCACTGCATATTTATCATTTGACAGGCTACGGCAGATGCTATTAACTTGCTAGATTAACTGCAGTGGCAATAAAGAAACTTACTTAGTCGTTTTCATTTCATTCACATTCATTTATGAATGAACGGTTAACATGTTAAACGATGTTAAATTGTGCGTGGCTTGATGCGATCCCAATTATTTGCCAAATAAAGGTCCTCTACGCAAGCACAGACACAAACATAGTTAACTACTGACACAGCGCCTTTACATGCAAAGAAGCACTACGAGGACACTGATGCGTAATCTTTATTTCTAACATATATTTAAATATAGACAATATATATAGGCCTAACATAACATGATTGATCATTAACTTGGCTGGTTAAGATTGCACACGTTTAAGGGTGTCTTCAGTTAGGAATTGACGTTTCCCCACAAATTCAACTGAAGGCTAGCAAGGCAGTGTTTGCCTGTTCAACTTGTTAAAAGGTTAGCTAGCTAGTGCGTTAGCATATTATGCTAAACCTAAAGCTAGCACGATGGCAATAACGTAAAGCTCCCGTGTAAACAATCGATATTGTTTATTGAATAAATTATCTTCAAAGTTATATCAAGAGATGTCATTAACAACTTACCAAATCAAAGTAGGTGCCAAGGGTACTTTACGATGCTAGTCGTTGCGAAAGAATTTGAAGAACTGCAAGAAACGCCGTTAAAGCAAAGGCTCACCGTCGGATGGACTTGGGTTTGTTGACTAGCTTGTGCTGGGAGAAAGACCTTTTCCCCGCGTTCAGTTTGTGAAAGAGCGGACCTCCCCGTTGTCGATTAACCGGGGATGCATTATTACAATGTTCTGCAATATATTTACATATGTATTTTCGATTGTGATTATGGGTTAGGGGGGCTATGCCGAGCAGTTTACCCACCCGCACGCTGAACCTTAGCCTCTCGAAGAGAGGACCTGAATTGAAGACCCGGATGTACATTCAGCAGGTTGCGCAGTCGAAACAAATGACATCATCTTTTTTACGAGCGCTTTTCCCATACATCAGATAAACACAACAACAAACGGCGTGCAGTGACCCGAAAGAAGCTGCGATCCATAAGATAAGAGGAATAACATGTCCATTAAACTTGAATAAGGCATTCGACTGAACATGAGTTCAGAGTATTGTGCGAATATTTTTTAATGTCAAAAATTGTGAAAATTGCTCTAAACGACATTGCCTGTCCCCTACTGTAAAATATGTAGGCCTACATACCAAAACATGTGAATATGCAAAATAAGCATGAAAACACCAGAAACGAATTGCAAAGTAAAATACATCATTAAATTAACACCTGTCCAACACCTGTCCACTGGCTTTAAGTTAACAATAAATCGGGCTATTGATAAAAAAAAAAAAATTGATAGACTGGACTGAGGTAAAATCAAAGGTCAATGGTTAGACTTTAGACTTTTCCTTAAAGGAGAAGGCCGGTGTGATTTGAGCTGGGCTGTACTGAAAGATGTTACCGAGTTACAAACATATATATCCAATACCGACCTCCGGTCAGCATTCCGCATTTTACACCGTTTCAGCCAAAGCTTTCATTAGCCTTACACTGCTACACTGGGGGCATTGCATAGTTTATGCAGCTAAATCGCTATGGTTACACCATTAACAAGGTTCAGAGTAACTCCACATTTTATTGGTAGATTTCTGAGAGCCCTGCCATTTAAAACGAGACATTGAGAATTTTGAAAAAGGGCTAAAAAGGGTTTATGCGGAATGCTGGGGGTGAACGGAGGTGGGCGTTGGATATATGTTTGTAGCCCTACAGTCCAGGTCTAATCACACCGGACTTCTTTTTTAAGTCACCCATTTTCCTTTTGACTTTTATTTTGAAATTATTTAGCCCCGAATTTCCTGTGAATTTTGAGCTGCTTGTGTGTTGTTGTGCTGACGAATGTGAGGCAGTTTGTTTTAAACTGTATAACTTTTAAGTGGCAGGTTGATTCATAAAAAATGTGTCAGTTAGGTGAACTGTTAGCAATGGACATGTCCATCGTTTGCATAATCATCATCGTCGTTGCTCTTTATGCAGCCCTGCAGGTGTTTCGTTTCCTTTTCGCAGACGCAGACTTCACATTGCTTTGGGCTACCTCCTTTGGGAAAAGGCCTGGTAATTTTGTCATCTGTGTCTGATTTTATTAATTTCATTGTCTGTTGATCTGACTAGAGTAAGTTTGTTTAGAGTGATCCCGAGGAATTGTGCAATTTCTTCCATGTACGGGAAGATATATAGGCTAAATTAAGGGTTGCAGAACATTTTTTTTAAATTATATTCAACTTTATTGTCAGTACACATGTATAACTTTACAGAGTAACGAATTGTAGCTTAGCATCTAATCAAGTGCAAAGACCAGCAAGTGCTGGATATACAATATGGAGTGTCTACAGTATGGACAGCAGGCTATGTACAATTAAGAGCAGCAGTGTACAGTTATGTGCTAATGTACAGTTAAGAGCTGCAATGTACAGTTAGGCTATGTGCAGGTGAGGTATCAGAAGGAAGTAGCCGATTTAGTGGTAGGCTATGTACAGTACAGTGAATACATATGTCAGCTTCAGTGTGCTCTGGTCACACATTGAGCTGTGGAATAAATAATGTATGTATGTAATGTATGTATAAACCCAGTACTGTACAAATGGATAAGTATATGTAGTTTAAACAAGATGTATAGTGGGCAGGTATACAGAGTGCAAGAAGATATAGTGCCATGATAGTGTGTACGGGTGTGAACATGAATGTTAAGAATGTTGCAATCCTTAAAGAATAATTTATATGCTACTCAAGGCGCCTGCTGATAGTGTTTAATGTTATATGTAGCCGTACTTTTTTGCAATATACCCTAAATAAAAAACATTTAGAAAAGCTCACATTGCTATGAATGTCATGATAATGCCTGTAGAGAAGTCAGCAAAGAAAAGGCTTTAATTTCAAGATCAAACCAGCTTTATGTTTCATCTGCAGGAAATTGTGCTAAACTAACTACAAATCTTTAAGGGAATGCATAATTCTTATTTGACAGATCTTCTGTTGTCTTCATATAACAATATGCTTATGTGTCATTCAGAGGCTCAACTGAAGAACCAGGTTGTGTGGATAACTGGTGCATCCAGCGGCATTGGTGAAGAGCTGGCCTACCAGTTGGCACAGATTGATGCTCGTCTGGTATTGTCAGCACGGCGAGAGAATGAGCTGCAGAGAGTGAAAGAAGAATGTTTAGGTGAGTTAGAACTTTAAAGATTTTGAATCAAAAGCCAATGCACTTGTATGCAAATTGTGAAATGTTTGATTACCTCACTGCCCTTTCATGTATGTAACTGTTAGAATTAAGTGTTTTGTGTAGCACCCCCTTACTCTACTAATAGAAAAACTAAGAGGAGATGCTGTTAGGGTCTTAAGGCCAGTTCTAGATTCGGGGGGAAGTAAATTGACAATGACACTTCTTTAAATAAGAGTAAAATATATACAATAAATGTATTAATATCAATAAATAAATCAACAATAAACAAAACAAAATAAGAGCTCTTTTTACCCAAAGGTATCAAATAAAAACAAAGTTCAAACTTACTTTTTAAAAGAAATAAAATAGTCCTTGGTGTGGTCAAGTCTTCAAACCAGTGGGGGGGGGGGGGGGGTTTCTAGTTGGGTTAACTGTTCTGGCTTGCTATCCAAAGTTTCCAATATCAATAAAAAAACAATCTGCATACAGCAGTTTGTAATTACCATTCAATATCAAAATCACAAAATCAGTGTAGGCTATTCTTAACTAAAAGTCAACAATGAACATCTATAATGCACCAAGTACGATGTTAGCGTGAATGAGACTGAAAAGGTGCCGTTACTCACACACACACACACAGGCTACTGTGCGTTCATCTCCAAACATTGTAATATTTACGTTTGTAATATGTACTATTGTTTAGGAGTTCGTCAGGAGTTCAACTGTCATACAAAATGTTTTCATTCAAAATATTTATTAATAACATCCAAACTAAAGTCTCTGAGACTGCAATACATCTAAAGGATAAGAAAAAGGAAAGGGGTAATCATATGTATTTATATTTATTCATATTTATTAAACTCTGACCATTCTAATACTTTATATTAGAGTATGTTCTTTAGTAACCACCCTCTAAGGTGGGTTACAATCAGTTTTTTAAAAAAATCCTTCCTCATTGTAGGACGATCTAGACTACATGAAGAAGATATTCTTGTTCTTCCACTTGATCTGCTTGACCGGAAATCTCACAAGGCGAAAACAGCAGTTGTGCTTGAATATTTTGGAAAAGTGAGCCTTTAAACTATATGTTTGTGAGTTATTTTTGTTTGGTTGGTTGAGAGTGCATGTGGTTAATCTGAGATAACATTGTACACTATGTGTGTGTGTGCGCACGCTCTTATGTGTTTGTGTCAGATTGATGTACTCATTAACAATGGTGGACGCAGTCAGCGATCACTCTGTCTGGAGACCAACATGGAGGTATATGAGGCCCTTATGGAGCTAAACTTCTTGGGTACAGTGTCTATTACGAAGCATGTCCTGCCCCACATGGTTCAGAGGGGTACAGGCACTGTGACCACAGTCAGCAGTGTGGTGGGCATCGCAGGTGCACCCCTGGCTACAGGATATTCTGCCAGCAAACATGCCCTACAGGTATGGGCAAGACCCCAGTTGTGTTTCTACCACTTTCCTCCTTTAATACCTGCAGTGCAAAATAGAAAGCATTGGAGTAGGGCTGGACAATTAATCGCATTTGCAATATAATCGCAATTTTGAAAAGCGCAAAGTTTCAAAGTTTCAAAATCTCAGAGGCGTGCAATTTTTTTAATGCATAGACTTGTTTGTTAGCTACACTCACTATGTTAAACAAGGATTGGGGTTCAACTCAACAAGATATTCCTTTGAATAAAAATATGCTGATTAATGAGTAGTTTATTTCCTATCTTTAATTAGACATTGTGTACAAATATGCATATTAATGTGACATATTTGGAGCTTGTGATTTTATTTGTGAAAAATCGCAATCGCAATATTGGTTGAAAAAAATCGCAATTTTGATTTTTGCCAATATCGCACAGCCCTACACTGGAGGGATATTATTGACTAGCTGTCTAGAGATGGATGAGGCTTACCAAGAGCACACATACACCATTCTTTGACACTATACATGCGTATGCCCAAATCGGTATACCCCTTGCCTAGGTACATGCATTTACACACACCCAGACATCTTCCCTTTTGTCTGGTAAAATGTCCAGTATTTGAAAACCAACATTGTTGTCTGCCTTTACTTTCTATAAGAGGTTATCTTGCAGTCACTTGACTTTTTTTGTTGTTTAATTATAGCCTTCGTTTTCCAGGCTCTCCGTGTTGCAGCCACAATGTCTGTATTTTTCATTGAGGATATCTCCTCCTTTCTTGTGTTTACACAAGCTGGGGTGTTGGATTAGCGCAGTCATCGTAGTCTTACACACTTCTTTTTAAATTATAGGGCTTTTTTAACTCACTGAGGATAGAACTGACTGATTACCCTGGAATCACTGTCAGCACCATTTGCCCTGGACCAGTGCAATCTCAGATTGTCCAGAATGCCTTCACTGAAAAGCTTAGCAAGGTTTGGAGCTATTACTGCAACTCTCATGATTCCCATAAATGCCAGAGAATGCAACAGTAACCAAATTCACGCAAGCAATATATTCTAGAGGTTTTATTAATTCAAATTGATATTGCTTGTTTGTAAATGTAATTATAGAATGAAGTCCATTTAGAAATGCTGGTTTGGTTTCTCATGACTAATGGTGTCTAACAGATGTTTTCCTTACCACCCATTTCAGCCAGTTTCTCAGGCAGGGGATCAGCAGCACAAGATGACTACAGCTCGCTGTGTTCGACTTATTTTGTGTGGTTTGGCTAATAATGTTAAGGAGATGTGGATTGGCCAGCAGCCATTCCTATTGTTTTTCTATGTATGGCAGTACACACCCACATTAGCCTGGTTCGTCACTGGAATCCTGGGGAAGAAGAGGATTCAGAACTTCAAGGCCGGACTGGTATGTTCTCAGTTATTTACAGGATGGCAGTTTGGGAACCACTCTTGATTTCTAAAAACCTCAATGAGCAAGTCAGCTGCACTATAAAGAAGGTTAATATGCCGAGTCTGATGACAGGATGGGGTGCTCAGGGCAGGGGGGAAATTTGACAATACTATTCAACCATCATTCAGTAGTATGCAGACATGAGTAACTGAGGGCTTAATATCACCTTTCTGTCTCTTTACAGGATGCAGACACTGCTTACTTCACAAAACCAAAGGTCCCCTGAAGATGGATGCTAGCAGGCTGGGCACCTCTATCATGAGTTTCTGTCTTGATTTGCCACATCTATAAGAAATCATTGATCCAGCTTAAATAACCTGTCTGGGTAACCCCAAAATGCCATTTCCATTTTTCCAAGTTTGGAACAAAAGGCGAGTTTGAAAACAAAAATTTACAGGGTACACCCAGGCTACTAAATAATACATTCTAAATTGATGTGTTTGCCATATCAATATAATTCAATGTACTTGCCCACTAAAATGGATATCCTTAACCTGTTGAGGAGTGAATTCTTTTAACAATGCCGTGTCCTGGGGAGTAAATTATTTTCCCCTTTTGTTCTAGAATTCTACCAGAATGTTCTATAGTCTCATGATTCCACATATAAGAAATCTCTTCAGGTCATTGTCATGTCATAATGGAACTCTATGTTTGGAGAATGTTCTAATCACACATGTGTGATCGTACTCCCTGGGGACCAGCCACGGCTCATCACATATGTGTGATGGTACTCCTCAACAGGTTAAAATAAGATCTTGTTGAATTTTAGATTATTTTTTTGGGAAAAATCTTTTACTGTAATAAACTGTACATACAATAACAATTTTACAGAAATAAAATGTATTTGTACAGGATTTACTGCAAACAGAGAAGTGAACACACAGACCACCACAATTCAAAAACACTAAAGTCCTCAGAGAGGAAAGGAGAACTGCAAGCCCAGTGTTCTAGTGTTCTATATTGGAGAAAATAGTGTTCCGTTGAAAGTGTCTCGAGTTCCTGTGATGCAGTCCAACTTTTCTGTTTAAAAAAAAAAAGAATAAATATGGCCATCTGATGCTGTTCACATTTAAAAGGGAAACGGTTGCTAGTCTTTTACTAGCCTTGCAGCTTAAACACACAATGCAAAGCCTTTCCAGCGCCCCCTTTCAGACAGATTCTTCACGAGGGCAGATGAATGGTCGAGCCACCTGATCCAAATGCAGGGTAAAAAATGGCAGAGAATGTCCTTTTATGGGTGCACCCCCACAGCATTTTTAAACTAAAGGAGAACATTGCATGGCGACTCTCCTCAAGCAAGCTGTTGGATGCTTCACTCCATACCCTAAGAGCTATATACCCTGCGGCACACCCTTTAAATGCAGGTCCTCAATCTTTACCCTGTGTGTGTGTAAGGCTTTATATTTACCCCTTGTGTGGAATGACAATCTAACATCAAGCTCAATTACAAGGGTATATCGACATATTCGTTCATAACATCTTATTTAACAGAAACTTTATTTGCTTTCCATGATTCCAGTCTCAGGTGTCTTGCCTATGTGCAGTTTGCAGGAGCTCTGGTGCTGATGGCTAGAGATAGCCAAGGTGCAGCGGGGCGGACGAGTAGATGGGGTAGCCCAGAGGTGGGTCAGCGGCCTGCACAGTCAGGTTCCTTAGCAGCACTGGGTGGGCCTGGATGCTGTAGCGCTCCTCGTCATCATTGGTGGCGTACAGGAGCTCCCATGAGAGGTTGGCCCACTGGCCTCGCACGCCCTCTGCACATACGTGCCCCACATACACCAGCTGCTCCTCCAAAGTCAATACCCGACCTGTGTACGTCCCCTATTGGGGGACAAAAAAGGAGAAAAAAAACAACACACACATCGATTGATTAATGGCAAGTGATTTACTCGACTAAATCACTGAATCCTTTAGTTAAATCTATCTGATAAGTTACCATGGCAAGGTCATGACCCAGGGAAAAGAGAAAAGGCTTCTCCTGGCGCACACTCTCCTGCCAGCCATGGTCCATTGCCGTCCCGATGTACCAGTGGTGCTCGTACTCATCCAACGTGGCCTGGAGTTCCTCTGGGCTGTCCAGGGACCCCAAGCTCGCCTGGTCAAACAGCAGCTTGAAGCTGTACCTGCTCATAAACGCACACCACAGAAATTATGCTTTTCTAAATAAGCCATTTCTGGTTCTTCCAGAACAGGGGTGGGTAAACTTTTTGACTCATGGGCCACAGTGGGTTATAAAATTTGAAGGGCCATGGATGAAGAGTTTGTGTAAAGTAAAATAAATGTTTAAATGCTATTATTTTACAGTTTTGGCCTTTTATAGGAAGTAATGGATATGCTAGGGTTTTTGTATTTATTAACAGCAGTAAAAAAATAAATAAGGTTTTATCAGGGCCGGATTAAAAGGCCCAAAAGGCAGCATATGGTCCCCAGGGCCAAGTTTGCCCATGCCAGTTCTAGAAGATGCTTTTGGCATGTACCCATGTCTTATTTATAGGCCAAATCCCAAGGCCCCAAGCCAAACCCTATGCCCTAAATCCCCATAGACTTAACTTGCACAAATTAGCCAAATCATAAAGTCAAGTCTGTATTCAGCCAATATCTTTATCTTCTGAAAGATAAAGAAGGTAAATAAAACACTGGGCTTTAGTATGCATGATAATGGAGACTCACCTAAATGCTTTTAGTGCCAATTGCTGCAGTTCTCTCCTCCCTTTGAGCCAATCCAAAGCTTCGCTCCAGGGAGCCCCTCCTCCGTAGAGGCGGAACACCAGGCTGGGACTGGGCAGCTCTGCCTCCAGGCCCAAGGCCACCAAACAGGAGATCGCCACCTGGCCAAATAGTTCCAAGGCCTCCCTCTTGTCCTGCAGGAGTGTGGCAGCATGCTGGCCACCTGCTGCCAGCCGGCCCACTGCAAAGTGGAACCAGTCGGAAGGGACTAGCGGCTGCAGCTGGAGCATCTGTGCCGGGGTCAGTGGGGTGGCTGTCCTCCACTCGCTGGGCAGCAGCAGGGTGTGCGGGCCGCTCAGGCGCCGTTGTCCTGAGGGGGAGTTGGATGAGGCCTCGCGCAGGCAGCCCCCGCTGGCCATGTCTCCGTCATTACTGCCCCGGTCGGACGCAGGCAGCCCCAGGCCCAGGGGGCGTAGTGGGGGTAACGCAGAGAGAGCCATGTTCTCGTACAGGCTCAGCACCTCTACCGACCCCGGCAGGGAGAAGTTCCTCTCCTGGGGCGCAGGGACAGGCCGGCGCAATGACACCTGTGGCCCAAAGAGGTCGTCATCATCCAGCCAATCAGCTGATGAACTGAGGCTGCCACGCTGGCCCGGCGAAGAGGACGCCGATGAAGAAGAGGAGGAGGATGAGGAGAAGGAGGTGGAGTGGGGGCCGGGGAGGTGGGTGATGGAGAACTTCGTGTCATGCTGCAAGGCACGCTGGGAGCTGCTGCTGTCCGCACCCGGTGACAGCGGCGCCTTTTCCTGAAGCAGTGGAGAGAGTTGGTCCCGTTGGGCGCAACGCTGCAGCAGCAGCCACAGAAGCACCTTGATGTAGTCACCGCGCAGCTTCCGCAGGTGCTCGTGCGAGTCGATGATGCCTGTGAGCACATTGCGTGCGTCCGAGTAGAGGCGTACGGGCAGAGTGCAGCAGGGTGTTAGCGTGTTGCCCCAGTGAGGGTTCAGAGGCTGACGCCACTGGTTAGGCACATGCAAACGTGCCAGTGCTGCCTCAAAGACCTCGTCCATGCGCCGCGCCTCAAGCGTGTGGCAAGACGTCTCCTGAAGCTCTAAACCCTAACCGAGGGAAGACAGAGGAGTAACTGACTGCTGAGGAGGCCAATACCAAACTGACGTAAGTATGTAGTATGCAAGCATGTAGTAAGCAGAGATCATATTCATAGTGTGGAAATTTTGTACACAAATTCTACTGTAAAAACATTTTAAGTAGGAATATTTGATGAGTAAAAAGAATTGGTAAGAGATGGTTTCAGTCATGGCTACAATTTTTAGCACCCCTAATTTAAGTCTCTTCCCTAATTTAAGGCACCCTTTCGAAGTTATAGGCCGTTTCTCAATATCCGTTCTTTTGTGTTCTTGCTTTCTCGTGAACTTGTGAAATGTCATGAAACGTCATTAAACACAGCCGAAGTACCGTTCCAATTCACAAGTTTGCATAAACTCAAGAACGCACGAAATTCCCAGATGTTTTCTTGATTCAGCCATTTTATCAAGAATGCATTGGATGGTGACTTCTGTTATCTTATGGACCATTCCGCCCCACAATGCATTTCTGCATCCAAACAGAACGTGAATCAAAAAATAAAAAAATGGAGCTAACGCAACGATAACAATTTATGTTTTAAACTAACAAGTTTGGAATTTATGGCTGTGTAGCCCATTTTGTAAAATGGGACGAGAAATGGTGACTGTTAAATAGTTTGGATCAACAATCTTATTTCCTTCTACAAGCTTAACCATCACGGCTATTCAGCAGCTTCTGAACACCTGAATCTAATAATGTTTAACAAGAACGCAACTGTCTCAAACTGCTCTTTGGGCTTACTGTTTCCTCGCTTTCTTGTAAGTTTGCACCCCCATTCTTGACTTCACAAGTTTAAACTTGCAAGTACACAAGTCCGTTCTTGGCGTTCTTGGTATTGAGAAACGGCCATAGATAAATAAGATTGTTTCAAGCATGTGTTGCTCCTTTAAACTCATCTGGGGCAAGTAACAGGTGTGGGCAATATAAAAATGACACCTGAAAGCAGAAAAAAAGTAAAGAAGTTCACTTAGTCTTTGCATTATGTGTCTGTGTGTGCCATGCTAAGCATGGACAACAGAAAGAAGAAAAGAGAACTGTGAACTGAGACCTGAGACGTAAAACTGGGGAGGGTTTATCAAAGGATTTTGGGTCACACTGTAGGGCCCAGTGTCAGAAAACTGGGTTTGCGTCTGAGATCTTGAGTCTTCCAGCAGGAAAATGACCCCAAACATACTTCAAAAAGCACTGATAAATGGATGGCAAAGCGCTGGAGAGTTCTGAAGTGGCCAGCAGTGAGCCCAGATCTAAATCCCATTAAACATTGCTGTTGAAAAAAGGCACCTTTCCAATATGAGAGACCAGTGGAGCAGTTTTCAAAGAAAGAGTGGTCCAGGATTCCACGTGAGAGGTGTAAGAAGCCTATTGATGGTTATAGGAAGTGACTGATTTTTTCCAAAGGGCGTGCAACCAAAAATTTTGTTAAGGGTGCCAATCATTTTTTCCAGCCCATTTTGTGTGACATTATGGCAAATTTGCTCCTGTTTTTGTTTTGTTCCAAAATATATAAAGAGAATAAACATGTGTATAGCAAAACAAGTGATAATGAATACTTGATTTTCTGGCCATGACTGTATGTGCACAAAGAAGTACATGTGTACTCTAGGTGCCGCCTGCTTGATTTCTACTTCTCTTCTGCTTTTACACTCCCTGTGTTTCTCTGTTTAGCATTGATGGTCTCAATGTTCAAAATCAGTACAAAAGATCTGTAACAGGGAGGCTACACTAGGGACATTAAGTCAACAACATTTCAGCTTCCACTGTAATCAATTGCACTAGCAAAACCAGACATGGCGACGAAGTGAACATTAAGAACAATTGATACCAGTCTTTTTAACACACATGTATTGTACCTTTTTTGTACCTTGATATTAAGAGTGCAGTATCCGTAACCACGCTCTAGTAGTGTGAGCCACATGACACGGTCCTGGAAACGGCACAGGAAATGAGAGCCAGGCGGGGCAGCACCTGAGGGTAAAAACAACAGACACAACAGTAATGAAAATACACACAAGCATACAAACACACACACACACACACACACACACACACACACACACACACAGAGTACTGTATTTTCAGCAGGAATATACTGCATTTGGTTAATGTGCATGATGTTATATCTAGAGAATGAATACAGTTTGTCAATCCAAGAGGTGGGATTTTTCAAACTGCCAAACTATAGTATAGCGCTTGCCTGGCCAACCAGAGCAAATACATTCTTGAATGCTTGATGCATTTTTCTGCACAACTCTCAAAGAAAAGCCTGTCTAACTTTTCCAAAGTCCACTTGGCTGTTCTTCAGCGTTATAGCCCTATTGTCGTCATGCTAAGCATGCTAACCCACTCAACAACTCTTCAAACATCTTCAAACCCAAAGCCAAACTATCTGGTACTATGGTGCGTACTGCTTGATGACTAGGCAAGAAAAAAAAATGAAAGACAAAAAAGTGAAGTAAGAATGATTTGATTTCTCACTTACCAAGGGCTCCACATGCTAAGGCTCCCCTGAGGGCAGACGCGAGGCGTGCGCTGAGCTGTTGGTAATAAACCGAGTCCGGACAGGGGCAGGCGGTGCCGGGGGTGCCCGGCCAGGATCGCAGAGGTCTGGGAAAGCCCACCAGAAATATGGGCAGAGTGAACAGGGGCAGTATGGGTGCCGAAAGGAGGGCAGAGAGCACCAGCTCCCCCAGCAGGAGAGGAAACAGCACTGCGTTCAACACCAACATAACACTAGTTGACTGCCGGCGCTGTTTGGTCTCAGTCCATGACGTGACGATCACCGTGAGGCTGAACTTCAGCTTGGAAATAAACTGGGACGTGCGATCAATGAACAACCCTACCTGTGCCAGACATGAAAAATCAGAACAAACACAGTTTCAGGCAGAATCCTGTATGATTATATAAGTTTCACAACTCCTACATGAAATGAGAATCTTCCTTGATCTCCTTGGCTACATTTTTATCCAGACATTGTGACTCACCAGCAGTAGCTGTACACCTGTGCCCAGGCTGTGCCACCCTGTAGCTGGTGCGCCCTTTACGCCAATCCTCACCAGCACCACCACAACAATCTGGAGCAGGGCATCCTCTGAGCTCTGCCACACCTGCAGGTTCAGGGTCATCAGGTCGTCAATTACTGCCCTTGTTTCTGTCTAAACACTCACTATTGGCGCATTTCCACTACGGGGTAAAACCCCGGTGTTTGGGGTAAAGCCTTGGGCTTGACGTCTTTCCGTTATCGGGGCTGGCCCAGGGCCGGGGCTCAAACGGCCTCAGGCCGGCCCCGGAGCTATGACAGACGGTGATATGCATCTTTACCGGGGAAATTAGCATAGGCTATTACGTTTGTATAGTAAACATTCCAAGTTCACCTAAAACCCCGGTGTTGGTAATGGAAATACAACCCTGGGGCTAAACACCGGGGTTTAAGACCGGGATAAAGACTGGGGCCGGCCCGGGCCGTAGTGGAAATGCGGCATAAGTCTATCCACTGATGTGAATTAAAAAACGTTTTTTTCTGCTGTATGGACTTCACAAACTCAGTGTTTGAGAAACATAAATCTAGAAGCATTGCTATAGATTTGCCATTCTGCTGAAAGTGAAACTGTACCATTCGAAACGCTCGAGTAAAGCCCACTGCCAGTGATGCTGTGTGCAGGTCCTGCAGACATCCATCCAGAGCCAGGAAAGCAATCATGGCAAAGGGAGACACTGCAGGAAGACATCAAACTAGCTCTAACTACACAACCGATACACAAATCAGTCAACACATTCCTTTTAAACGGCTGTACACACTCCACTTTATGTTATATTGACCAGATAATGTAATGCACTCTTAACAAACAAATTCTTTATGTGGATATGTATATCTTACCCAGATTGAGCAAAACCCTCCTGAGGTAGCCAGCAATGCGGAGGCCCCTGCAGCTTTGTCTGAAGGCCTGCGAGCAGCCTGACTGTCTGGGGTAAAGGGGATTCCTCAGGGTCCCACATAGCAGAAAAACCCCTTGGAGCTCCCTGAGTCCGCGGGTGAGAACAAGGAGCCCTATGAGCACGTAGCCCACTGTAGCCTGGGCCCCATGTAGCCTGACAGAGTGCAGGGCCTCCACAGGAGCTTCATCCACACTGAGATTCCTTGTAGGAGTGGGAGGCTCGTAGAGGTAATGGTGGAGCAAACCCACGTCTACCATGGCTGTGGCCAGGAAGAACAGGCCCAACGGCAAGCTCTTCAGACCCAGGAAGAGAACACGGGACTGGGCCCGCCTGTGCCCAAACACTGCCCCCAGCTGGCTGCCATCCAGGCTTAGCAGGTACCCCATAGCGACGGTGAAGAGCACCACACCCAGTGTGGAGGGGATGAAATAAGTGCTTACAGCCACAGAGGCAGAGATTAGGAACATCACCAGCAACCTGCCAGTACAGATATACATGCACAAAAAAGACTAAACCCCTGACACATTTCATTAGAGTAAGCAAGAATAAAATAGAATGTAAAATAAAGGAGTAGCAGCATCACATTGTGGGGCTGCTTTGCTGTAGGACAGACTATTGCACTCCACAATTTAGAAGGCATCATGAAAAATGAAAATTATGTTAATAGACAGTATATCACAAAAGTGAGTACACCCCTCACATTTTTGTAAAATTTTTATTATACCTTTTCAAGGGACAACACTAAAGATCTGAAACTCTGATAGAATGTAAAGTAATCAGTGTACAGTTTGTATAATGGTCTACCATGGTGGGGCCTGTTCTGAGTGGGACCTGTCCTTTTAAACCACTGCAGTTCAGACATTAAGGCCACACCAATAAAATTAGTTGGTTCTCGGATTTTTCCAGGAAAAATATGGAGCGAGCGAGCGAGATAAAAATAAAAATAAAAACATGTTCTGAAGGTAAATTAGCACATCCACAGTTAATGTTCATTAAAGACATTTACTCATGTGTTAAGGAAAAACTAAATGTGGCCTAATTTATAAACTTAACTTTCACACCTCACAGCACACTTTTTGTCATGCAGGTTTTAGGCAATGTACAAATTCATAATTCTGTCATTCTATATTATGTAAAGGTTTGACGGTTTGTAATTTATTTAAGAGTTTGAGAATCTAAGCACTACCAAGCTTAGGCTGTGGAATTGTATGACATATAATGTTGACTACGTCTAGGCTGCTGTAGCCTACGTTAAAACTCATTTTGTCACAGTTCATCACAGGGCATTAAAACGTCACAATCGCATTGATTCACCAGCAATTAGACAGTGACTAAAACTTCGTGATCCGGAGATGAATATCCATCAACGTGCAGTCACGTGAATCTAGAAAAGAGACAACTTTTTTGCATGAAAAAGAGAAGCGTGTGTGTGTTTGCGTGAGCGCGCACGAGGATGTGAGTGTGTAGGCACATGCTATTCATTTATTTATTGATTGATTTTGATGGCGAAACACTTTGAATGGGATTTTTTTCGCCTCTCAATCAATGAAATATCAAACTCACCTCCAGAGTTGCACAAGCAGACTGCTCTCGGCACCGTGAGTACAACTGCGCAAAGTTCTCATCCTCTTTTATTTCAATGCACTTGTCAAATGTTTTTCTCTTCTGATCAAATATTTTAATAATTGCAAACACTGACCTAGCAGGATCCACCGGCATCTTTCCTCATATCGTGTCTCCTGTCTCTTGCGCTCTTAAGTGAAAGGATTTGATTGGTTTTCGACGTCACGTGAACGCAGCATGCTTTCAGTATTATCAGCCACTGTGTTTTTAATGTTCATGTGAGTTCGAATTCAATTTTATTTTTATTTCATTTTGCATTTTTTTCAAGCGGTGAATCCGAGAACCAACTAATTTTATTGGTGTGGCCTAATGGCTGTGTGTTGAGTTATTTTGAAGGGACATCAACTTTACACCATTATACAAACTGTACACTGATTACTTTACATTCTACCAGAGCTTCATATCTTTAGCATTGTCCCTTGAAAAGATATAATAAAATATTTACAAAAATGTGAGGGGTGTCCTCACTTTTGTGATATACTGTATATATATATATATATATATATATATATATATATATATATATATATGAAAGGGAACTGATTAAAATTTAGAAAATAATAACAAATTTAGTAGCGCGGTGCCTCCATAGCAATACTGGTGTATGTGTATCTCCCAGAATTTCAGTGTGTTCAGTGTGAATTTCCGTGTGTTATTAATTTATTAAGGTCAATAAAACTATAATAGTGTCGTTACACCAATACACCGATTAGAAAAACCAAAAAAAAAAGATATCTAAACAACTATGGTAAAAAGAAAATAACTGCCACACCCAAAATATATATTGAAATATAGTAATAGAATTTATTAATAAAGGAATATGTGATTAGAAAAAATAACAATAATATCAAAATACTTAAAAAGAGAGAAGGGGGGGGGGGGTTGAACAGCCTTTTAAAAGAAAACAAACAAACAATTTTTCACCCCTAATTTGAGGTTAATTTTTACCATCACAAACAGTGCCTACACAAACACATAAATGAACAGACAATGAGTGAACAAACAGTGCTCCGTTTGTGCACGAAAGTTCTGATACAAACGAACAAACAAAAAAACACAGCTCATAATAGCAATAGGCCAAGCGAACGTTCAGTGCAGTAAACACGCGAAAAACAAAACAAGGCCAGGCCAGGCACTGGAACTGCGGTAAACATCGACACCCAAGACTCAACTGCACAATGATGATCCGATGGGGAAAATTAAACTTCGCGAGCGCCGTGACCTTAAAACAACAACTTAACAGACACTCGTGCCTCTCTCTCTCGTGAGGTGATGGAACGTTCAGGTAGCTCGAGAGTTCGCGGGGCATCAAAATTGTCCTAATTATCATTGGTTGGTTGTAAAATTCAAATAAAAACACACAGAAGAAATGTATCTGATTGGTCTATACAGTGTCAGATCAGAACGGTGAAAATAGATCTATCAACCCACAAGGAATTGTGGTAAATGGAGTTGCTTAATATACAAAGTAGAACAGTATAGTATTAAGGCTGTGCTATGCACATAACAAGGAACAGTATTATGTATTATTAATGAACTTATTTTAGAGGTCCTTACATACAGTATGTTATCAAGCAGGTTTAGGCTTGGGTGCCAAGGGACAACTGACCCCAAGCATACCTCCAAATTAGTTCTAGAGGCTTGAGGATTACAAAGACACTATTTAAGTGACAACCACAAGCCCCTCATTATAATCCTAAAAAAAATATGTGCAGCATACAAGGCCTTAAACAGGCCTATTCAATTAGGGACCCAATGTCCACATACATGTCGCCTAAACAACACCCCCTTGGGCCTAGCCAAGGTTTGTGACTCAGTATAGGCCTAGTTTAAAAAGCTACATGTCAACTGTGTGGCTGCCAAATCCATTGTGCTGCTTAAAATAAGATGCAATTAATTAAATATGCCAAAATAATGTGGATGGTTCAGCACAACACCATGGATCACCTGCAAAAGCTCATACTTCTCCCAAAACAGTTTACCAGATATGTCAAAACTTAATTCTCTTCATATATAAATAGTCTGCGCCCTAGCTAATAGATTTTACATTAAGAGCAGCCTCCAAACCACCATCCACACACGACACTCCAAGGAAATTGTAACCATTTTCCATAACTAACCAACTTCCATACATTAGAGTACATAAAACTAAAATCTATACAGTATTCCGATATAAACACAAAACAACAAGAAAATGTACTGTATGTCTAGGCTCAGGTTCCCCTATGTACCATAGGTTTGCATAGGGACCATAGGGACAAGTCACAACCAATATTTTGGAACGACAAAATAGTCCCTACCAATATTTTGCATTTTATTTTATATATCAATATGAATTTATTAACATATTTATGCAGACAGTAGGTTTTGTTCCTTTGACGTGCAAGCAATCCATTTTCCAGAACTTCGGCATCGAACTTATCCATACTGTGATTTGATTGGCTCAAACGCGCCTGCAGGTTCACGTTCCACTCACAAGGACAAAGCCTTCATTAATCGAGTTGAGTGCACGTTCATTTTGTGCTGATAACGTTATCTGTGATAACCTATATGTCCTCAGAAAAGTGTTAAACTTATCCTGGTTATTCAAACTCACTTTGTTCTGCTTTCTAAAGATATAACCTAGAGAATGCCACCAAAAAAGAAAAAAGATATACGGACCTATTTCAACACAGAGAGAGTAAGTAGTGCATAGAATTGGTTTAGCAAGTGTTATCACCTGTTTTCCTACTGTGATAAATCGGTGTGTGGTGTTGGGTGATGATAGCAATCAGGTCTATGACTGGGTTGATGACAGGGGGTCATATTCATGTTGTTAAAGCAAAATGCTAACCATATGCCGTAATGCATTTTGTAGGCTAATTATGTAGCAAGTACAAAAGCACAGGCAGGTGCGTTTTGCTATATTCTCAGAAAAGTGTTAAACTTATCATTACATTGGTACTGAAAATCATTTTGACCGATTTTCTTCCTTGTTGTTGTTGTTAGCCTACAGTGCCACGCAAATAGAAAAAAGATCTACTGTTTTAGCACCCAGAGAGTAGGTGTACAGCCCTTCCTACTGTGATGTGTTGCAGCTTACATGCTAAACCAACCCTGAGAGATGATGATGTTCAATCCCCCCCCCCCCCCCTCCCTTTCGAGCCCCTTTCCCCCCTTTTTTTTTTTTTTTTTTCATCCTCCCCCCCCCCCCCCTCACGTTACGTTACAAAAAGTGATTACCACTTCTGGATTGTTTTTTCCCGTTTTTTCTCTCATCCGCCGCACCTTCAATGACATACTAGGGGAAACACTGTCTAGGCTAAATTGCTGTAAACAAAGTTTCAAAGCTACAGTAACACTGGTCACTGTTGTTACCTTTCTTACCTATGCTCTTAGTTTGGCCATAGATTTTGTCCACATTGCAGTGGATATTTTCCCTTGCGATGTTTTGAGGAAAGAAACAGAGCACTTTACATCCACTGCATAGGACAGAAACCTTTCATATTGTCATCATGCTTCTCGGCCTCTTCCCCTGTTCCACCACCACACATCCTCACTCCTCTTCCTCCTCTTTTTCCTTGAGTAGGAAGTTACCCTTGTTCATTTACTTGGCGAGGTAACTCCATGCTCATACTTCATACAAATTATGCTGGCCCTGGCCAAGCTCTATATATACATTTTTGCAGACTGCTACTTCCATGCCAAAAATAAGTGGCCTTGCATAGGTCCTCAGTCTTAAAATTTGTCCTGAATCAATATCTTTATAATAGCCCTGGCCTAAGACCTGATCCAGTTATACAAGGAAACAGTGCAACGCACGCTTCCAATGCCTCCGGACGTCTGCGTTTTTTCTCTTCACGCACGCAGCAAGGAAGCTGCTGATGCAGCTGTCATTTGAAAAACACTACAGGGATGGCTACATGTGCGAGTGATACAGTGGCTGACGGTCCACGACTAGTTGACAAAGATGACGCGAGGCGTGAGATCTGGAGGTACTTTGCCTACCTTGCTGACAGTGAGGGAAAAAATAACGATAAGTCGAGACCTGTTTGTCATCAGTGTCACAAACAATTCCAAACTTAGGGAGGCAACACCTCGAACTTGGCAAAACACTTGGCCGACAAGCATGCCGAGTTGTACAAGGAGTTTAAAGCCTGACAGGTTAGTATGTAAAAGATAACATGATCACGTTCATGCCCTTAAAATAAGTAAAATGAGAAGGCTATAGTTTATTTTGAGTGACAAGTCACTATTTTGCACCACTGTAGTTTGACGAGGCTATCTAGAGAAATAGTAGGCTAACGATGGGCATTATCGTCATGGCTAAACATTAGCCTGCCTACCGCTAATTCAACATCTCTGAAAACTTTCATGGATGACGTTAATAATTTGCAAGGTGCTAAAATAAAGCATACAAAACATCAGCTAAAACTATCTATAGGCTATATGATTATAATCAGAGCGTGTGCATGTTTGTCAGTGATTTATTTAGCCTAGGTTATTACAGCATTTAAAGAGCACAGACCTACTGTAAGCAAAGGAAGTGTAAACGTGTGTGAAACGCCTTGTAAGAAATTATGGACTCAAATTAAACATCAAATAAATCATACATTGAAGTATTTAATTATATAGAAGTATATAGTATTGAAGTAATATATGTGCTGTTCATATGTTCATTTATTACTGTGTTATGATTAGAATGTTGCCCCAGTTTTAAAATAAAGCACATCAATGATATTTGAGAGTGTTTCTCCCTTTTCAGGAAAAGTATCGAAAAAGTATCAAAATCGCAACACTTGGTATCGGTATGAAAACAATAATTTTGTATAATAACTCCTTTAACGTGTTGTATAATAACTCCTTTAACGTGTTAAGATGAATGTAAATAAAAAACATTCTCTGTAAAATTATCATTTTGACATTTAACAAATATAAAAAATATTCTGATTTGATTTCTGACAAAAAAGAAAACAAGGATTTTTGTGTCCTAAAGTGTATACATGCTTATGGTTGGAGTGTGGAGAGGATCATAAGAATGAGAAGTGGGTGGCATTACCTGAGGTTTGTAGCCATGGCAGAGCCGCCAAGTCCCAGCACCAGAACTTGCTCCATAACCCACAGCAGCAGAGCATCCGGAGGGGGCAGCATGCCAAGGGCCCACAGCATTGGCAGCACCACAAACACCACGTGTAGCACCTGACAGGCCAACCGCAACTCATTCATCGGGTCTGTCAATCTGTACTCAGGGAAGCACAAATGCAATAGCATTTACAAGTCCTGTATCTGGGAGAACACCATATACTTTTGTGTTTGTAGTTAACCTTTTAAAAACAAGATTTTTTTTATATAGTCTGTATGCCAGTGGGTATCATTCTTACCTGTATACCAAGTCAACAGCAATGAAGATGAGGATGTACAAAGGTCTGGTGAGTGCTGTGATCTCATAGGTGTCCTGGGCCTGGAACGTGGCAGTTTCTGGGGGTGTGTTGACGATAAGGGCGTACTCCCCACTGCACAATGTTACCCAACTGAGGGCAAAGACTGGCATTGCTGTACCCATTCCCCCGTAGAGGGCACTCAAACTGCCAGGTAACAGGTACCATGTTCCCAGACCGCACAGCATTCCAGCCAACAGTGTGTGAAGGACCACGTTCACCATGAACTTCTTTCCTGGCACAATAAAGCGCACAGTCTCTGGAGCCACGCAGTGTGAGAACTCCATCTCCTCTTCGTCTGCCAGGATGTTGTTCTGTGCTGAAAGATGCTGGACAACCCCTGTTCTCCTTGCTACACACTGTGCTAGGGTCTGCAGCATAGCAGCCACAGCCAGCATGAGCCCACCTGAGAGAGTGGCAGCGTAGGCATCGCCCAGCACGCCTACCTGGTACAGAATGGTGCCCACCCCACCAAGCATGCATGGCATAAGAAACAAGAGCAGCTGGTGCAGGTATACATAAGGAGGGGCACAGTAGCCAAGCTTAAAGCGCGGACCCCCAAGCAACGTCTGTGGAAAGCGCTTCCAGAAAAACTCCTGCTTATAGTCGTTGAGCAGGGGAACTTCAGGCCCCATAATGAACACAGCCCGCTGGAGAATTCCCTGCTCACCTCCATGCAATGCTAAAGAGGCATTACTTCTGCTCTGCTGGAGACCTTGAGGATGAACACCATCTCTGAGAAAACACAGGCAAAAAGAATATTAAGTAAATTTATGTAGTAGGAATTTAAACACTCGCATGTTTTTAAACATTCAAAATAGTGAAAGTTTTTTTAAGTAAACCTAAGGCAAACCCGATTAACGAGAGTAATAGATTGTTTTAAATACTTACTTATTTTCATACTCAGCGATATCCGCTAACTACAATGTTTGTTTTTTTTCTAGACAACTTCCAAGTTGCGAATACACATGGCAGTTACCTAGGGACACTGGCAACTCTATGTACAAAGTTCTTGGATACTGACCGCTTGAACCCTCTCTGCTATAGGTAACGACACTAATGGAAAGCTTTCTGTTACTAGGGACCCAAATGGTCCTTAGCGCTTCTCAAACAAGACTTTCTTAACATTCCGCCCATGACAACATGCATCATTCTTCCAGTGTAACGTTAGCTAATCTACTTGAATTATAAAAATGCACTGCATAAGCGAACTCACGTAACCCGTACTCACTACTAATATAATGAAATGAAGCACATAAATAATCACAGTAGTTACAGTGGTCGGTGAGCAGCAGTCGTCTGGACTCCTATTGTTATCTTTGAAGGAGGCGTATTTAACAGCTAACGTTAACGCACTAGGCTAGCAGGCAAGCAGGCTACGTTTGATAGCAGCAGACATATATAGTATAATGACCTTGTAAACGAGCTGCCTTCTGTTAGTAAAATATGATATCAGTCACTAAAGTTAGGTTTAAGAGGTTCACCAACGCCATGCCATGGCAAACGTAACATTACTAGCACGTATGGCTAGTCAGCTAAGTTAGCAAATATTAACGTCAACAACTAGCTAACGGTTAGCTAGCTATTGCGAGCAATTTAACAATTTCAAGGCTAAATATTATCTAAAAGCTCATGATGTATCCCAAAGGCAAGTGTATGGTTCCACATGGTTACTAACAACTCATATTATTTCTTATAAAATAACGGTCAGTTTCGTCAAAACACTGACCTCTGCTTTGGACGGCAGTAATAAATGGTTCAGCCAGGATTCGGAACCACTGGTTGACTGACTGGGCAGCTGGTAGCACCAGCGCAAAAACCGCCTTAAACTTTTCCTTGGTGACGATATAAATATCTATTTATGAATCATCACTAAATCAGGTATTCCGAAAGATGATCACATCGCTCACTATCATCACAAGACATGAGACAACGAAGATCAAACTGATTTGTCAAAGTGATCCCCACCGATTTGTTGTTTGTTCACGTGATTTATGCTGACCCACCCCTTTTAATATAATGCATCAATGCTGAGTCTCTCAGAAAATAGTACATTTTCAGTTTTTTTTTTTTTGGCTATTACACCATTTTTTGTTTGTTTCTTTTCTGGAAGGACCTAATATTATGCCCTAGATTAACTTGATGTCTACTGTGTTTGACAAACTGCTTTTAATGTTTCACATCAATATCTTATTAATTCACTGATATTCTGATATTCTTTAAATCTAAAATCTGCAACACCTACAATAAGTCTTTTTCTTCTGATTATCTAGGCAGTTTATCTGGATAGCTAAGGTTTGATGGAAATATTCTTAATTTAAAATAAGACCACTGAAGACAGGTTTTGGACACATTTATATTTTACACTGTAGTAGCCTACATTCAACATATCTTGAAAACATATTAACATATAGAATTCATATCAACAAAATGAATATTGACATGGCAGTAAACATATAAATACAGCATAATGACAATACATACATATACATTTGCACTAAGTATTAGAATGAACACTTCAAACTGTATGCAACAGACAAGATACATAAAAATAAAGGAGCATCATGTTTGTATCTTCTGCACTTCTACATTTGGGGAGATTTCTGGACATTGTTGCTCTGGAACCTGAAAAAAAGGATAACAAAAACATGTGTGCGTACATGCACCGGCACATGCAAGCATGCACACCTAGGACCTTTATACAGTATGTAAATATATGGGTTCCTGTCTGTAGTGAGTGTGTTTGTTTGTATGTATGTGTGTATTACCTGTTCTCTTCATCAGGGTATGTAAGGAGGATTTTATGAGTGCTGGGAAGTAGACTGCCTGTGCCTCTGATTGCATGCACACCCTCTGTCTGAGCACCACGACCTTGTTTTTGCTTCTTACCTACAAAGCACAAAAGAGAAGTGATGGACTGTTACGCGTCCTTGTTTACCCTGCTGTTCTTTTCCCACTCTCTACCTGTCATTTCCTCATTGTGTGCAGGTGTGCTGGCGTCTGCGAATTGCTCCGCCTTAAGAAGCTTATTCGTCGTTACCGCTTGCTGATGCTTCTGATTATACAAAAGTCAAAGAGGGAGTGCTACGAATTTATTCGCTTGTCCCAGAAGCCTACTGACAAAAATTCTGCAAATTTCAAAAACCTGAAGCGCATACTTACTGTATGTCGAGTTTGTTAGGGAGAAAGAGCTACTATTTGACCACTGGCTTTCCTCACAAAATGTAACCACTTTCGAGGCCCTGCGTAACCTGCCTATCTTAGAGGACTTCACTAAATGTCTTCCACAAAACGTTGCTACACACGTAGACGAACACAAATATTTAACACCAGCCACAGCGGCCGTGCTTGGGGACGAGTCTTGCCCACAAGCGCGATCTCACGCTCAACGTAAAGAGTAGCTCCTCAAAGACGATCAGACACGTTAGGGGCCGTTCACACGGAAAGCGTTTTTCACCTCCAAAAGCGCCTACTGTGTCGCAACCATTCCAAAAACTCGCCGTTTGCAAAGCGGTTAAGAACGTAAACGTTGCTACGCAACGCCCATTGTAAATAAAAACGCGACCTCAAAAGTTCAACCATTTTCAACTTTGAGCGCCTGGCGTTTTTAGAAGCCTCGCGTTTTTAGAAGGAGACGCAAGCGACAAAAAAGCCAAACGTATCGCAGCAGTGGAACTTTTTCAAAGACGCATCGTTCCATAGGGAAACAATTGAAATCGAGCGCCTGGAGGTTAAAAAAGCGTGTCCGTGTGAACGGCCCCTTAGGGACCCAGCGTCTGATGCAGCCCACTCCCCATTTCCAAAGTCTGACAAAGCCGCGTCCTCATTTAAGTCTACTCAGCCTACCTGTGTCTACTGTAAAAAGCGTGGCCATATATTGGCAGACTGTTACAAATTGAAACCAGAAAAACAGACACAGCCTGCTCGGCCACCGAAAACTGAAGCTGCCCTGTGTGCCTCCAGTTTTCCCAAAAATGAGATTAAACTCTCTTATGGCAATACAGACCAAGCCACGGGCTCTTTATCGTCATACACCCTTTATTACAGATGGAAACGTCGCTTTACCTGTAATGCCTGATAAGCGTGCTCACATAAAATTGTTACGCGACACAGGCTCTTCACAAAGCTTTTTATTAAAATATGTTTTGCCTTTTTGCGATGATACAAATACTGGAGATAGTGTCTTGGTCAGAGGTTTTGTCATGGGCTATGTGAATGTGCCTTTACACAAGGTGTCCCTCTCTTCCGATTTAATCACCGGTGATGTAGATTGTAGGTGTCCGCCCCTCTCTTCCAGTGGATGCTACTCGGTAATGACCTTTGTGGGGGAAAAATATTCCCATCACCTAATGTCTCTCCAGTTGTCTCAGGCGATGTTGATTTGCCCACAGCATATCCTGAAATTTTCCCATCCAGTGAGCGCGCTGTTCTTAAAGATTCCAAACCCGACGAGATCGATTTGTATGATACTTTCATTGCTCGTCCTTTCCCGTCTGATGCACACCCGTCTGACGTTTCTCATTCAGGCTCATGTAAATCAGCTCTTAGCCGTTACCAGCTTATAATTGAGCAAAAGAAAGATCCGTCTCTCTCCTCGTTATTTTCTGGGGCAATGTCTGAGCATGACATTCCCTCACGGGATCAAAAGAGTATAATTCGACATTGAGTTCGGTCCCCATGGATATTTTCTACAAGACGGTGTTTTACCTAGGGTAATACACGGTGTTTTACCAAGTCTGGTAATATTTATTTGCTCACGATAATGTACAACTTAACTCGCTTTCCCGAGGCCATCCCTCTGAGACGGATAACGACACCTCTAGATGTCAAAGGCTTGTTGAAATTCTTCTCTATATTCGGCCTCCCCAAAGTCGTCCAGACCGATCGCGGAACGAATTTTCTGTCCAACATATTCAGACAGGTCATGGAACAGCTAGCAATAAATCACGGTGTCTCTAGCAGTTACCATCCGCGGTCACAGGGCGCGCTAGGGAGGTTCCACCAGACTTTCAAGAACATGTTAGCGACATATTGTCATGAATTTGGGCACGAGTGGGATGAAGGAATTCCGCTGGTCCTCTTCGCCATACGAGAAGTGGTTCAAGAGAGTTTGGGCTTCAGACCCGCTGAGCTCGTCTTCGCCCACTCCGTTTGTGGCCCTTTGAAAGTGTTGAAAGAAGCGTGAAGGCCAGGCGCGAAGGAAGCAGTTTGACATTGATGGGGACCGAATCTGCACGAGTTCGGTTGCGTTATGGAGCGAATAGGCTATTCCCGGCACAACTTTGCTCACGCACATACATCTCTTGTTGCAGGCTATACACATGAATCTTCTGTCATTAAAAATATTGTTCTGCGAATCTTAAAGCGCATATTTTGGCTAGACCTAATGTGAGTTAAAGTTAGCCTACAGATATAGTCCATATGCATTCAAATGCAAGATTAAAAGCGTCATTGTCGAGTACACTCAACAAGGACGCGTCTTCTAAACAACAGCCCAATGGGACGAATGAGAAGCCTAATTTTGTTTAAATTCTTCGCCATTAGGTGGCTGACAGGTCATACTTCATCCCTGGATTACAAAAAGTCAACCATAGTAGGCCTATTGTACGCGAAAAAGGCCATGCAGGGCCAGCCAGCGTGTGAGCTGTAGCAGAGGGATAGGCTATCATTACACAGCGAATTTGTATTGATTAAAGACCCACTCCAGTCATTGATTTGACATTGTCTTTCCAACATAGTTCGTAACAGAGTTACACTAACTAGCTTTTTTCATGAAAACAAATCTCTTTGTTGGGTCAGAACAAACAAATCCATAAGTCCACGCTATTGAAAGTGAGATTTCCTCAGAACTAAAACTGTGGTTCCAGACAAGTAGCCTATTCTAGAATCCCGTCCAAAACTATTTATCTATGATGAGCTCTCCCGTTTGACCACACACTAGCCTATGCAATTTTATAATCTTATAAGATTTATAAAATCGTGACTAAACCACACACATTGAGAATCGTAGCCGATTTGATCTTCCATTAACATTAAAAGGAACACTGCACACTTTAATCTTAGTGTTGTAGCCTAGGCCTATATAACATTGCGCCAAGAATCAAGAAATAAAACCAGGATCTGGCAGGCTGTCAGTGCCAGTGAACAATCGGCCGTAACGCTTAAGTTTCGTGGCAACAGGTTTGTTACTCTCCTGCTCTGATTGGCATGCAATTCACCGTGACATAGCCTAATGTTAAATCAAGTGTTACCCATACAATGACTGGTGACGGGACACCATAGGGTAATAATTGAACGTTACCCTATACTGTTTACACAAAACCTGTTAAGCCAATCAGTTGTAATAATAAAATGAACCAGCGCTTACCTATTCTGATGTGCACTCCTCATCTCAGCAAACTCATGTTGGTAGGCTACTAATTTAGCAGCCAGTTAGACCTAGTTCCAATGCCCTATTCAAAGTGTAGTAGGCTACGTGACTAACCCCATCTTAAAAGGTGCACATTCCTGCGATGGACTGTGGACATATTATATTTGATGTTTTTGATCGTCTTTTGGATTATGATTGTGTATATGTGGACAAGATACAACAAGGTAGGCTAAACTGTTTTCTAATCTTGGCTTTATCTGGAAAAAGATTAGACAGCGACTGAACATGAAGTAGGATCTATCAGTAGACTGGTTTAGGAAACCAATGATCAGAATTATAGTTATAGAACTAATGCGTATCTGCACCGCTATCTCTGTAAGCTCTAAGAACCAGCAGCAAATTAAGATTTTCGATGGTCCAAAGCGACTGATAGTTTTTTAAAACATTTGACAGAAACCCTGCACTTACATTATTGACAAAGAAGGAGCGAATATTTCACTTTTTTACATCCTACTACATAGACTTGAGCACATGATTGGCATCAAAGATTCTGCATTAGCCTGGCTCAGGTCATACCTTACTGGACGTTACCAGTTTGTACATGCACATAATGAAGCATCATGCCACACTGAAGTCAAGTATGGTGTGCCCCAAGGATCAGTACTGGGACCTCTGCTATTCTCCCTTTACATGCTACCTTTGGGATCTGTTATTAGAAAACATGGCATTACCTTCCACTCTTATGCAGAATGACACCCAACTATACCTTTCAATGAAGCCTAATGATTGTACGCCAGTAACAAAACTTGTTGCCTGCCTCAGTGACATCAAAAACTGGATGACTAAGAATTTCCTTTGCTTAAACTCTGATAAGACTGAAGTCATGTTGATTGGCCCTAAAAACCTGACAAACACTTTACCCCATCATCAGAGCTTACTTAGTGACCTTTCACTCACACCTAACACAAAGGTCAAGAACCTTGGGGTGTATATTGATCAAGACCTCTCTTTAAATAGTCATGTAAAGCATATCTCCAAAACCTCATTCTTTCATTTACGCAACATTGCTAAGGTCAGAAAATTCCTTTCTTTTGACGATGCAGAAAAACTAATACATGCATTTGTTACCTCCAGACTTGACTATTGTAATGCACTGTTCTCTGGATGTGATACTAGCTGCATCAAAAACCTTCAACTAATACAAAATGCTGCAGCACGAGCACTCACTAGGACAAAAAAATATGAACATATCACACCTGTCCTTGTTTCCTTACATTGGCTTCCTGTTAAAAGCCGAATTGATTTTAAAATACTTCTCCTAACATATAAAGCCCTTAATGGCCTTGCTCCAGCATATATTAAAGACTTACTTGTTCCCTACCACCCTTCTAGACCCCTAAGGTCACAGAATGCTGGTCTCCTAGTAATTCCTAGAATATCAAAATCAACAATGGGAGGAAGAGCATTCTGCCATCGTGCGCCTGTCCTGTGGAACAAACTCCCTTCTAACATTCGTCAAGCGGACACTCTCAACACCTTTAAGTCTAGACTCAAAACTTTTCTATTTACTGACCCCTTTAGTTAGGGATGGTGTATGGTAAGCCACACCTCCTCAGGGTATTATTGGAAAGGACTGCCTCTGCTGTACGCTCCCGTCCAGGGCTTGGTGGCCACTGATCATTTCCTTTGGTGGTGTTGGCTTGTTATACATCATACCTTAGTTAAGCTGCTATAGTTTAATGCCGCCACAATCCACCCATTTGTTAACCCGTACAATTTTCACTATTCTTTCTCCTCCTCTCTCTTTCTTCTCCACTTACTTCTCTCTCTTCACTTAGCCAACATCTGTATATGGTTTCACATGCAATATAACTCACATTCTCTGAAATCTGATGGAGATTTCTAACTCATCTCCTCTCTGATTTTCCATGCCATTACCACCCTGCCGTGAGTCATCACTGCCTTCCACTGCCTGCGCCTGCACCTCCTGGGTTCTCCTGGGACCTTCTTCCAACGTGATCCGGCGGCACTCCTGAATGGTCCTCAACCCACTCCACTGTCCATGCTACTGCCTCCCTGCTGAGGGTCATCCCTGCCTTCCACTGCCTGATCCTGCATCTCTGGCTTCCTGGGCGGTCTGCCTTCAGCTTCACAGATGACCCTGACATGATTGATAAAGCCTCTAGCTGGCCCCTGGCTTGACTGCGCCTAATGACATGGGACTATATCCTGGGATTCTAATGGGACTCCTATATTACTTTATTTACCAAAATCTTCTTGTAATGTTTAATCGATTTATCGAATTTGTTACGAAAAACGATGTTGATTTTGCATAATTCGAGCTTTTCTTTTCTTCTTTTTTTTCTTTAACATCTGGGTATTTTTCGCGTTCCGTTCAACTGTCCCTCGCGAGTTAATGTAGCCAGCTCCTCCCCCGCGCAACACAACCACAAACATGGGCAGGAGAAGTAAACTTTCAAAGCGGAGACGGCAGCTCTAGCACGCATGCTACAAAACTACACTTGAGACTAGGGATGTTGATGTGACCATTTGGCCGGTGGTTGAGCGTATCAACGTTAAGTGATCAAATTCGTCTGTAGTCAGTTAAAAAAATGTGGAGTGTGTTTGTTTCCATTCACACAGATTATCAGATGAGATGACTTTTTGGAAGTTGCACAGCATTACTAGTCCACTGTTAGGAATGTGAATTGGAAATTACTACTATCATCATCTTCAGTGTTAACATAAGGTAATGATGATCAACTGCTTTATTATTATTAGCACTACCGTCTCCTCAAACTCAACTTGCAGGGTCTCATAATTTTCTTATGAGCCATGGCAATGTTTCAAATTAGCTTCAAAACAGGTCCGCCTGATAGCCTACGTTACCGATGTGTACAGTTAAAGTATAAGCCGCATCTGCCGTAGGCATCATCAACATTCTAAAATATAAACCGGTCTTTTAATTGTATTTTGACGGCTTGGCTTAACTGCCGTAATGCATCTGACAGGTTAACTGGTTTCAACGGACTAATGAGACACGGTGGTCGGTTAGGGGTACTTTTAGTTTTTGCCATCCCAAGAGGAGACTTTTACAAACTGCGTGCCGTATGGTAAAAAGGGAGTGGGATGGAAAGGCCATCACGTTACACCAGTGGCGGTTTTAGGCATGAGCGAACGGGGCAGCCGCCCAGGGCGGCATTACGTGGGGGGCGGCACACGAACTTGGAGGGGGGGGGGGAATCTGTGCCGGTTTATGATAAGCTACCTGTGCCGCCCCTGCCTGCTGCTGAAGGAGCCGCACAGAAGCTGAGCGAGCCGAGAGGGGATGAGGGGAGGGGTTGGGGGCGCAGAGTAGCCTATAGGCTACAGTTCACCTCTCCCAAATGAAGCGGACAAGAAGGTGGGCTAAACTATGTCAGTGACACCTGACTTTATTACAAATAACGCACATTTAATTCAAAATATTACTTAGGAATAAAGAGAAAAAATATAAACACAGACCAATAAGTAGCACCTTTTTATTTATCTAATAATGTGAAATTGCTAATAAAAATAGGTAGGCCTAATAAAAACGATTATGATGTGGAGGTGAATAGGTTTAGTCTTCTTGACTTATGGTCGTGAGAGACTGCAGATGGGAAATCTGTTGATTGTCGATTAGTAAACACAGCGACGGAGAAAAAGGCCAAAGCTATACCCAATTTAGGAAAAAAAGAAAAGAAGATGAGAAAAAACGGGCAAAAGATAAAGGTATCCAACAATGTTCTCTCTGTATGATTAAGGTATTCAGTGGTGTAACGGGTAGGCTAATTCACGGTACCCTAGCCACCGCCAGTGTGTAAGATCAGAATGCAGAAGTTACCGACGTACAAAATATTAAATTTACCAAGGAAGGGTTATTTAAATTCCCCTGGCTCATAGGCTAAGTTTCTACGAGATGACTTTCATCCTCCTGTGGACCAGTTCAACGGCCCCTTCTTGCTATGCTTTTTAAAACACAATAAAATCACACTAGGCTATACAAACCATCACAGAAATTGTAACATTAGGCCTATTTAGTGAAACTTACCAATCCCTTATTTTTGTGTGTTTTGGACAGTTTTTTTTTGGGGGGGGGGGGGGGGGGGCACTGCATTACACACTGCAACAGACATGCTGCCCATTCTGTTGAAATGCAATGTTTAAAACTTAAAAGCGAGGGTTAAAACATCACATCTGATTGTTGAATGACACAGAGACTCATTTAGATCTACCTTTTATTGTCACTACTCAAAAAAATAAGGGAACACTAAAATAAAACATCCTAAATCTGAATGAGTGAAATATTCTTATTCAATACTTTGTTCTTTACATAGTTGAATGTGCTGATAACAAAATCAATTGATTGTCAATCGTGTTGCTTCTCAAGTGGACAGTTTGATTTTAAGAAGTGTGATTGACTTGGGAGTTACATTGTGTTGTTTAAGTGTTCCCTTTATTTTTTTTGAGCAGCATATTTTTAGTTCAAGGACACAGCAGTATAATTGCGCTGACGTGTTTGATGTCTGCAATCATTTTTAAGAGCTTTGACAAAAAAATCGAAAATCGAATCGAAACTCAAATAAAAAAAAAAAAACAGAGATTTTTATTTTTGGTAAAATCGCCCAGCCCTATTGTAATGTGTATCTAATGGAATAATAGTGGACTACTCACCATCTGAGAGACTGAAAACCTGCCCTAGGCAGTTGGGTTAGCCCCTTGAGCCGTCGGAACTGCCCAAGGTTTCTTCCTCTACCATAACAAGTAAAAACAAAAAACGCTGCTAGGGAGTTTTTCCTTGCCCCTGTTGCTCATTGGGCCTCTTGTGTTAAAATTGAATTGAATTGAACTTTTTAGCGGTGGACCGTCTATGATGGCTGATAACGTTAGTTGTTCTCCAAGGAGCAGGCGTTGATGGGTGGAGGAGGGGTGGAAGTTTGCACGGAAAGAGGGGGAGGGGGATGTATTCTCTTGGTAGCGATGTGAAGTTTGCGAGGAAAGTTGGAAAAAATGTAAGGTGCTTTATGGGTAGGATTTTTTTTTTTTTTTGGTGGGATAGGGTTCAACATTGGGGGGGTCCCGACCCACCCGACACCCCCATTTCCTACGTGCCTGGTGAAGGCAGACTTATAAACTCTGAGATACTCGCAGATCTCCCTTCATTTCTCTCTCATCTCTCCGTGCCCAAGTCTGCTGATTTGTCAGCGTTGATTTTGTCCTACAAAGCTATCTTCACTGATATTCCTCGCTGTACTACTGCCATCACACACGACATCGAAGTTGAATGCAGTAGGCCGATTAAACAACATCTATATCGTGCCCATCCATTAAAGTGCCAGATACTTAGGCACAAGGTCAATTACATGCTCAAAAACCCTTGAGTCCCTGGAGCTCACCATGTCTGTTAGTCCCAAAGCCCAACGGTACATTTCGTTTTTGTACCGATTACAGACGTGTAAACGCTGTAACTAAGGCAGACAGTTTCTCGCTCCCCCCGCATGGATGACTGCGTTGATCGCTTAAGCTCAGCAAACTATGTCAGTAAATAGGACCTTCTTCAGGGATATTGGCAGGTCCCGTTAACCGAGCGTCCCAAAGAGATATCAGCATTTGTCACACCAGATAATTTCTTACAGTATGTCCGTATGCCTTTCAGCCTTCGAAATTCTGCCGCCACATTTCAGCGCTTAGTCAATAATGTCTTAGATGGTGTCCCAGACTGCGAGGCCTATTTATACGACCTCCTCGTGTATAGCGCCACCTGGCGTGAACACTTGGAACACCTTTCCACAGTCTTTGACGTCTATCTCGCGCTGAATTAACCGTTAACTTGGCAAAGTGCGTCTTCGGCCAGGCACCCGTCATCTACCTCGGTAAGGTCATCGGGCGTGGGCAGGTTCGCCCTGTCCAGGCAAAAGTTGAAGCCATTACAAATTTTCCAGCTCCAACCACCCGACGAGATTTACGTCGCTTCCTCTGCATGGTAGGGTACTATAGGTCGTTCAGCAAAAACTTCTCGACCGTGGCTGCCCCATTAACCGACTCGCTGAGCACAAAGCGTGTCTTCAAATGGAGTGATTCTTGTCAATCCGCGTTCGACTCGGTGAAGGCTCTTCTCACCACCGCGCCGGTATTGGCCGCGCCAGATTTCAATCGGCCTTTCTCTGTCACAATAGACGCGAGTTATCTAGGCGCTGGCGCCGTCCTGTGTCAGCGTGGTGCTGATGGTCTAGAACACCCCGTGGCTTTCTTCTCCAGCAAATTCAGTCATTATCAGCGCGCTTACTCTACTATCGAAAAAGAAGCGCTTGCGCTGCTGCTTGCGCTGCAGCACTTTGAAGTCTATGTCGGGGGCGCTGCCACAGTGACAGTTTTTACTGACCACAACCCGTTAACGTTTTTAAACCGTATGTGTAGCAACAATCAAACACTGATGCGTTGGAGTCTTGTCCTTCAGGGCTTCAACATTGTCATTAAACACATCCGTGGTCGCGATAATCTGGTCGCTGACACGTTATCTCGCGTATAACCCATTTAATTGTTAATCATAAATTGTCGGGAGATATCAACTGTATTTGCCAGTATTTCTTATTCGGGATAAGAAACCACTCCGCTGGTTTAGGATAACTATACCTTTTTATGTATATACATTTCCCGCAACTATGTATTTACTAGATACATGTTATTGATTCTTTATTTTTTCCCTCCAACTCATTCTTAACGGTGGGGGTGTTACGCGTCCTTGTTTACCCTGCTGTTCTTGTCCCACTCTCTACCTATCATTTCCTCATTGTGTGCAGGTGTGCTGGCGTTTGCGAATTGCTCAGCCTATAAAAGCTGCCTTCTCCAACGTGGCCGCAGCTCGCTCTCCGATCGCACGTCGCTTACAGACCGATTCCATTGTCTCATTTTTGTTACTCGTAGCTACTCTGCTCAATATTGTCCTTTTCCTTTTTTTCGCTTTTTGAAGTGACTATTGTAAATGGTGACGGGCTGGTGAGTTTTTCTTTGTTTCTCGACTTTATAATAGTTGAACGTTAGAATAGAAGGTAAGCCGTTCAGAAGACTCACACATTCTTTTTTTCGAGGAGGTAAGACAGAACGCCCTTAAAATCCTCAGTAGCTTAGGGAGATTGTTAGAATCTGTTTTATTTATTTTTGTGTTTTTGTTGCATTGGAATCATTGCCAATTCTCGGTTTATGCAAAATAAGCTAATATTTATATTTTTTCATATCCCCAACTCCTGGGTCATCCTTAAGTTGTGTTTCCATTTTTATATTTTTATTTGGATTCATAACATGGACATAAACACAAATTAATGTGTTCATAAAAACCTCATAGGTCACCAACTCGGAGAACTGGTAAGGTAAACAAGAAGCAGATGAAAAAAGATACATTAAAACAAGGAATTCCAGGAAATTAAAGATAAGGAAGGTATATTTACCAATTAGGCTTTTAAGTATATAAATTATATGATATTAGTTTAATTTCATTTTTTGGAATTTTGCCCAACTCTGGTGTGTGCGTGTTTTAGTTATTACATACAGGTGTGGGAGTGTGTGTTGTCCACAAGCATCTCCTGTCCCAGCAGTGTTCCTGTAGCACCACCTCTTACTGTGGTTGCTCGAGAGATGTATGGCAGCAGCGTGGGGAGGGTCATATCCATGGTAGAATACTGATAACACACAAAAGACACACTCAGATAAACCTATGAAATGGATACTACCAGAGACGTTTTACTACTCTCTCCAAACTCTCTCCTTGAACAAGATACTGAACCCCAAAATTGCTCCTAGTGGCAGAATGGCAGCCTCTGCCACCGGTGTGTGAGTGGATGTGTGTGTGAATGTCATAGATGGCGGCACGTGTAGACGCAGCAGTCTCTCCTGATCGTGCGCATCACAGTGGGATAGAGAGAAGCAATATTTCGATTCATCTGTATGTAGAGAAATTGACAATAAGCAGACTTAACTATCAGGGGTTCCCAAACTGGGGGGCGCAGTACAATTGCAGCTTGAAGCCGGGCAGCTTGAAGTCGAACAATCTAAGACGCCACACGAAGACTAATCATCCAGACAAGCCAGATGACTTTTTCAAACAAAAACTCATTAACTCATTAACAGTCTCTCTTTACTAAAGCTGCATCCGTGCCAACAAATGCTCGACTTGCCTCATATAAAGTTGCCTATCAAGTGGCACAGTGTAAAAAGCCACACAAAATAGCGGAGGAATTAATACTTTCCTGTGCTATTGACATGTTTTCAATTATGATTAATAACTCACCATTGGCAGGTGCATTTATGACATGTCAAAGGACATTGAAGAGCAATTAAATGATGCGTTGCGAGACAGCCGCTTCTCTCTGCAGATAGATAAAGCGACTGACAGTAACAAAGACTGTTTATTGATAATTTATGTCAGATACATAGATGGAGATAAAATGAGGGAAGAATTATTATTCCTCTTATTACAATCTGCAGTTTATGGCAGTACACTTTTATTTAAAAAAAAGGTTGAGGTTTGACACTTATAATCCGCAGATAGGGTTGATGTTTATATTATATATTAATGTGTAAAATAAACTGCAATGGGCTTCTAAAATAAAATGTGTGTGTATTTCCCTTTTTTTGGTGTTGAACTAAAGGGAGGCCCAGCAGAAAAAGTTTCAGAACCACTGATATAGATGCTCAGACCATTAATTTCTCCATAGGAGTGGTTGGATCTCCTTTTGCAAGCCAATGGCGTGTAAATATTATCTTACCTGTGTCTCTGTGTTGAGAAGCTCAGCCCTGGTTCGCTCCTCCAGTGTGACCACAAGACCATCTAACACCTGGAGCCGCGAAAGGCGTAATACTAGCCCTGGCCTATGGAGGGCGCGCCGGGCCACCTGATATACAAATATACAAATATGTCAACCACAATTTTATATATATATATTTATACCACATATTTTATGATGAATCTATTTGCAATTTGCTGTGAATATTCTTATTAATCCAGGTCATGGTAGTCATAGTGTTCAGTTATAGGCAACGGAATGTCTTTTGAAGACGTTTCACTTTCTTTCCAGAAAGCTTCATCAGTTCTAACTGTGGGTGTGAACTGTACACCGTGCCCCTCATCATGTGACCAAATGAGTGCCTTTTCTCTTTTACTTGCATTTACAATTGAAAGAGAAAGGGCACTCCTTTGAAGACAAGGAGGACAGGTGGTATGGGAGAAGATGAGAGAGGTCATCTACACCCATCTTGAGCAACCCAGGAGGAGGGGGGCAGTGCCATCGTCTGCCATCGTCTGTCTGCTACATACAACATTCTTCTTCACATCCCTCCATAGGAAAATTTTGTTGCTAATCAACAGCAAGGCAACAATCATCTGGAGATTATGATCACAGTTGCCCATCAACATCAGGGCTAGAACCCTGACCCATTCAACACCAATGTCACACACTGACTATGCTAATCATGTTAATCGGTGATTTATGTGACTCTTTTAGTCACATGGTAAGGGGTATGGTCTACAGTTCACACCCACAGGCCAGGAGATATGAAAGTCCTTTCATTCCCATCTCCATATAGAACTGTTCCTTCTGGTTGTAAAGTAAAATGTATATAAGCTCAAAAAAGAAGTGCAGTTGCCTATACTGTTGCCTATTTAAGTCCAAATCCAATTGAAATCTTTTGGCTTGTTTTTACTTGGTAACAGCAAGAACTGCAATTCCCAGGAATTACACAGTGCATGCAAAACAAATGTTTCTAAAGGTCCTCTACACCCTTATGTACGCTAATATACACTACACCCTAATGGGCTTAAAAACTTAAAGGCGCTCTAAGCGATGCTGTTTCTCGTCACTTCTTGTTGAGGTTTGAAGTATTGTCAAACAAAATGGACGATAGCTCCAGAGAGGGTTCAAGCGTTATAAGTTAGCTTACTCCTCCCCCTCCCTCCCATGCCTCCCGAAAGACTCATGAACCTTGTCGTTTATTGGCTGGAACACTGTTATGTTTCGTTTTCGTTTGTTATGCTAGGTTTGCCCACTGTGTTATGTTGCCGTTTGTGGAGCCTGGGCTGTCTACAGAGACTGCGTTTTTTTACAGTGTGTTCAGGGGACAGGCAGCTAGCAGATTGTGAGGAGATGTTTGCTGTATGTAACAACACATGTTTTAGTCCTAAAAACGTGTCGCATCGCTTAGAGCACCTTTAATATAAAAGTTGAATAATTAGTTGCTGCTCTTAAAGACCCAGCTATTCAGAGAACATCTTCTATCCTAGCACTAAAATTAACTGAAGCATTATCCCCTAGCACTATGCTCCTTAAGGTTTCTGCTATGTAGCTTGATTGTTATCCTTGTTTTGTAAGTCGCTTTGGATAAAAGCGTCTGCTAAATGCATAAATGTAAATGTTAATGATCAAAATATTAAATAGATTGACAGTTGAAAAATATTGAACAGATAATTCAGAAGATTGAAGAGCAAGATCAAGTAGCAAAGATGCAATATGTGTAAATAGTTAGTTTTATCTAAATTTGCCCTATAGTTTAATACAGCTGATAATTCTAAAGTTCACATTTGAAAATTGCAGTATATTACCAGGTTGTAATTGAGGAAGAGGTTACTAGGAAGTTGCTGCCAACATATCAGTTATTGCAATAGTTGAGGTGGTTGCTAGGTTGTTGCTAGGGAAAGTTGGTAGTTAAACGCTATTGACTGATACATTTATTTATTGTACTAAAAGGCTGATACACTAACAACTAATGAGGCTATTAAATTAGTAATAATGGATGCAAATTCAGTAGTTGATTTCAGTAGTGTACTGTCCCAGCAGTAGCACAATGTTGATGGTTACTGATGTTAAATTATTGTTTATTAATTCTAAAAGTCATCAACAGACCTAGTTCAGTTTTTCTAAATTTGCCCATTAGTTTAATAGACCATTTCTATGTTTATAAACAATTGTGACGTTTTTGTGGGCGGAGCACAACTGGTGGCAGAAACGGACGGTTCTAGTCATAGACATATGTCTATGTTCTGGTGGCAATTCTGTTTTGAAGCCGGTGGCGAGAACTTGACAGCTATATACTTCACAGAGTATGGAGCCGTCAGTCCTTCTCTGAATATTTTAACAACTTATCCCGAGAAAATAAGTTACAAATTATCTACCTGCAACGGGTCCGTGAATCAGTGATCCAACTAAATGGCCGAAGCTCCAGTGGCCGGACATATGTCTATCTTGTGGAAAAGTGTATACACAAAAGAGAAGCTAAAAGCATAAGTCCCTTGACGCCTATAACTTTGTCCTTTGCGGACATGTCCAGGATAATAAATAAAAGAACTGTCCGGTGATTTTTGTTTATTAAGAACTGATACCTAGCCAGCGACAAGGACACAAAACTGTGTTGTACAAGACGTGGGCGATCGTCAACAAAGCGACGTTGGGTAGGGGAGAGCCGGGGCGATTTAACCTTTAAGAACGTGGGTTTTTAATTTTACAACGAACTCTGCTGGGTGGGTTTTTTTGGCCCGCTCCACGAGAGTTCTACAGTAACATTCTATAGTCATTGTTAAGGCAGCCAGGAAATAAAGAGTGGTAGCCTAGCTTGAGTTGTTTCCTATTTTCCCCTTTTAGTGTTACTAATACTGCATTCTTCAAACCATTAAAAAAATAGGGTGTTTATACATTCTATAAATTGAGAGGTGGCCCTGTCTAGTATGCTTCACGCCATCGTTGAAACGCAACATCCAATGAATTTATGTCAATTTTCCGGACAATGGCAGCTGCTGCAAGCAACTGAAATTACCTTTGTTTACCTTTGTAATTATTGATTGCAATTTGCATGGAATAGTTTGTTGTCAACCACTTCTTTCATCTGCACAGGTATTGCCACCGGTAAGTGGCTTAATATTTTCTTCATTTATAGATCATTGCTTCAAAACATCTTAAATTGCAGATGTAATTTATAGCATAAGTTGAATTGAAGTTTTAGCTTCTACATGTCGTTTATAATAGCACTAGCGCTAGTTTCCTCTCATATTTTCAATTGAAGCCTCGGCATAAAAAAATGTTGGTTGTGTAGACAACTTTGTAAAGCAATTTACGTTGGGATTATTTTAATATCGAGAGTTGGTGGGAAACCACGAACGTAACTGCATTGTGGGATCACAGTGTATCACCGGTGATAAAAAGTCGTGGGCAGAGAGATAGATTATAAACTATTGACGTCGTCCACCAGATGAATTTCGCCTGGCCATATTGTACTCATTCAGAACCATTCTCTCAAATGAATGGAAACTTTGAGGTGCCGATATCATTGTAGATGATGGGGATGCTACCTTATTGTGTTAATAAATCATGGGATTAAGTACAGCTACCTGCGCAATTCTTGTGCATTCGTGTTGCAAACGATGCAACAAACTATGTAACCAGTGGAGTGCAGCATAGCTCACCAGAGCTCGTGAGTCAACGTTATATTTTTTAGCATTTTAGCATTAGATGCTAATAAGTATGTATATATCCCTTTGTCTTTAGCCCTTGCTGGCTGTAAAATTTGACTGAACAATGAATAAAACATAAACTACTGTTTTAGATAGTTTTATTGTGCTTGCAATGACTAACATCCAGAAGTAGAAAGTATATCAACTTCAGCTTCAGCCACCCATGTTTACTGCCTGCCCCAACCATAGATAAAATACAGTGTGGCCACACAAATATAACTAAAACGAGGTTTGTACGTTTTGGAAATAAGAAACCGTCTGTGGTTAAATTGTTTTAAATTTTTCAGTCTCTGCAAGGAGTGACATATTATTTTATGTTATGTTCACTGGCTAGCAAATGCTAACCCACTCAGTGTCATTATTATGCTGCAATCGGAACGCTCATGTAGCAACATTCTAAACACACCGGTGTGACGGTACGCGTTTTGCTCCAGCCAGGGGCCGTCACACCGGTGTGACGGTACGTTCTTAAGGGATTTAACCGGTGACGAATGAACCATTGAGATTTTCTCGTAAACCATTCACAATTCAAACATGAAATTTTGTCATCCCATACAGCTTGTAATGGACCCTGACCCAGGGAAAATCGTGTTGATATGCAATACTGATCTGAAGCTAGACCCAGAGGTCATTAAGGCTGAAAGTATTCTCGTCTGCGCCAGATTTTTTATGTCATGTTTTGTTTGCAACATAATATACACTTATCACTTTTAAACAACAGATGAATTGGTGGTGTAACATATCCTACAGTATGAAATGTCACTGTTTTTGCCTTTTGCTGCGAGCAGGCACTGCCACTACAACACTTGTTTCAACCGTCCCCCAGTCGTGCAAATAGTCTAAAGCCTACGTTTTGCGACCAGTGCATTAACTTTTTGAAATAATAAGCGTTTGCAATAACTAAAAAGTATATACAACAACAACAAATAATTTTATTGGCTCTCCATCCCTCCTCATTGTGCAATTTGAAACCTGTTTAAATACCCTTTACTCGACTATTTTGTTCCAGTATTTCAATATGATCACGTATGGACATTTTTCTCAGTATAAAGCATGAAAGCAACTTGAAATATGAAGATATAAAATTACTAGAAATGCTATTCATGTTTAGGCTTTATAAGTTTTTATCGTTATTAACTACTGTGGTGTACTGCATGTTAAGCAGTACAAAGTAATTCCTCTCGAGGGAGCTACCTCTCTGATACATTAATTAAGCTAATAATAGCTAGAATGAGAAGTTGAGCCAGGAGCTGGAAAGTTGTGCAGTTGGCAATAAACGGCTTTAAGCCAATACTATCATCGTGTGGTAATTACTGGGATGTTAATATATCACTTTGTTAGTGATAAACAGAGGAGAAGGTCTGTCCGTTTGATGGCTTGCAACCATAAACGCCTTCTTTTAGCCTCAAACGGCGTTTTTGACGATGGAATCCTATAAAACTGTAAGCTCCCATTCTTTGAGTTACGGTTCTGACATCCGATGGCACAACACAACGTTTTCCCTGAATTTGTTCAGTGTTTACTCTCTATCTCTCTGTTTCACTCCATTCATTCGCTGGTTACTTCTGGTGTTTTTTTGCCACCAGGAACGTTGGCAAGATAACTGTGACGTCGACGGCGAAATGGTCACAGCTGATCATTTTTAATGAGTTCAGGAAATTATAGGAAATAGAATTTTCGTAAAGTTCGGGGACTGTGGAATGTTTAAGAGAAGAGAAGGTAGTTAAGGAGACAACAATAGGAAATAAAATTCTCGAGGATTCTAAAGTTCCACCAATAATTTTATCCATTAACTTTTTTTGCTAGTTTTTCGCATATATTTGAAAAAATACAAACAGTAGAAACGTAAGAAGATATGGCACACCTAGAAATTTTGAAGGGGGTGTGACTAATTTTGTCATATTACACCAGACATCCTCTACAAGAAGTAAAGTCAGTGGCTGTAAATGACAGTGGTAGCTTGTGCTAAACTTACAGGGTTTCCAACTACAGAAAGCTCTATTAGAGATGGCAAAACTTCCAGTTTCTCTAGTTCAGTGAGTTCCTGCAGGAAGAATAGAATTCAATGTTAGATTTAATTGCATAGTCAATTGCAACTGCTTTGCTAATTTCTCTGTTTGCAACTGCATTGCTTATTTCATTTTTTGTAACAATGTCACAAAACGTAATACATACAATAGTACACATAATACAATTATGCCCAATATGACATTTTAATATTACAGATTGCATGGCAATGAATGACTAAAATGCAGTGTGACTGCGTGTCTAAGTGTGTGTTCTACGGAGGATGTGCAAACCTCCAGTTTATTCATGCTGAGGAAGAGCCTGCGCAGTTGTGGCAGGGGCTGAAGGTGAGTGAGCTCACGAAGGCGGTTCTCGGAGAGGTGCAGCTCCAAGAGGGACGTCTGTGAGGAGAAAGAGTTCTCATTCAGAACTCGAATTCGGTTGTGGTCCAGAACCAACTCACGGAGGGTGTATAGACCCTCCAGTCCCTCCACCTGACTGATGTCATTTCCTGGTGGAAATGACAAATAAGAATAACTTAAATAAACAGGAAATTCTCTCAAGAATAAACGCATCCACCACCAACAGATATGTCAACTCCAATAATTGAAAAATGTGGGTACAATATAATTTCTACCTTGCAGAAAGAGAGCTTTAAGGTTGGTCAGTCTGCTTAGCTGCAAATTGGCCAAATTAGTGATGCCGTTATGACTCAGATGGAGAACCTCCAGGCTGGACATCAGCGGCTCTGCACTGTCTCCTAGATCCCAATCTCTAGTCGACAGAAAGAAACATTATTTCTGTCAGGGCTACAGCACCAACAATACCAATAGACCCAGAGGTCATAAACAGAGAAACTTGTTTGTACCTATTGGCTTTGTTGGAGCCTTGCTGGCCGTATCCACTAGAGCTGACCTTATGGTAAAGCATCTGCCTATTACTCATCTGCAGTGGCATCTTCTGCCGAGGTAAGATGGACTCGATGTGGTTGTAGTTCAAACAAAGAGCCTAAAGAGAAACAGAGCACAATGTGTACTGACATCGGGGTAAGGACTTTCAAGACAGTGGTTGGACAAGGCAGGTTTATGATGAAATATTATGTTGTCTGATGTCTGGGCTAATAAATAAACAAATTGGTTAAAAATACTACCATCCAGATTAAAAAAAATACACAAACCTTTACTTTTGGTAGAAAGATGAGGCCACTGAATGAGGTAAGATTGTTGTGCTCAAGATTGATACTATGGAGATTCTGGAACAAGTCAGGAGGGGCCAGATCCACCAGCCTGGGGTGCAGAAAGATTAGATCACATAATTATCTAATCACGTGTCAAGGCACATTTCTGAATTGTTATACAGCTATGCCACAAGACACAAATATTTGAATATAAGACAATAAAAAAGTCTGAGATTTTCATTGTATGATAGAATAGGTATGATTTACTTATGATTGCAATCATCTGATCATTTCTGACAGATCTACCTTATGGAACATGACTGCATGTCTAGTTCTGTAATTTCTTTGTAGTTGGAATGGCCAAGTTTTTCTGCCACCATATCTGGGGTCAGTCGCCCTCCAAATGTGTCCTTGGCATTTTCACATTCATTAACCTCCTACAAAAAGTGGAAGAGACGATCAGCTCAAAGTAACCACCTGAATGGAAATGCATCATATTATTTGCTGTGTCATAAAAAATTGTGTACATAGTGGCATAACCAGAGTTGTTGCGAAAAGGGGGTTGTAATATAATGAACTTCTGGGCCTTAAGAGGGTACAGGTCTCACCACAGCTACTCCATCCAAGGCCTTGAGAGAGGTCAAATGGAACACAACATAGATGCGGTAGTTCTCCAGTTTCTCCAACAGTGGGTTCCCATACAGGTCCAGGATAATCAGGTTTGTCAGCACCTACATGAGATATTACAGAATATTAGTCTCTAAGTAAACAAATTACAAAAAACTACATATCTGACAAATAACTACTGCATTGTGTCTCCTGGTTCTACTACTTCCACTACTTCTGACCCTATTACAAAATATTTATTTTCCCACATGTGTTGTTTATAAAGCTTTTATAATAAAGATATAGTCATTAACACATTTTGGGGTCTTTTTGTTTACATATGTGATTATATCTTAAAACCAAAGCAAATGACTTAATGCAACTGGAGCCCTTCTCCCTCCCCCCACCTATGAAGACTCTCTGCTTAACTAGAAATTGTACTGCTTCCATTACAGAATATTTCCAACCCAGTCTCATTGAGGAGACGTACCTCAGAGAACGTTTCGTCGGGACCCGCGATACGTTCCACCCAGTACGTTTTGACTACATTGAAATGACGGCAGCGACCTCTGGGTGATGCTAGAGCTGCTTTTCGGCAGAACCCTATTTCATTTACATTTACATTTATGCATTTAGCAGACGCTTTGATCCAAAGCGACTTACAAAAAGAGGATAACAATTAAGCTACATAGCAAAAACCTTAAAGAGCATAGCATAATGCTAGGGAATAGTGCTTCTGGGAGTATTTCAGGGGGAGTGGGGACCCAGAGTTGTCAGCTGGGCTTTTTGGAGCCTGGGGCTGGACTGCGCAGGATGACATCACCAGGCTCGAAACTGCGACCTCACAACTCACAGCAACCACGGATCGGGAGACGAGCGCTCTAACCAGTTGACCGAAAAGCCCAGCTGACAACTCTTGGTCCCCACTCCCCCCGAAATACTCCTTGCTATGTAGCTTAATTGTTATCCTCTTTTTGTAAGTCGCTTTGGATCAAAGCGTCTGCTAAATGCGTAAATGTAAATGAAATAGGGTTCTGCCGAAAAGCAGCTCTAGCATCACCCAGTGGCCGCCGCCGTTATTTCAATGTAGTCAAAACGTACTGGGTGGAATGTATCACAGGTCCCGACGAAACGTTGTCTGAGGTACGTCTCCTCAACGAGACTGGGTTGAATATTTCACATATAGCATTTCACATCTATACAGTATACATTTTAACACATCTATCAGATATGTTTGTAAACCTTTACCTTAAGGTTATAGATATCTCTGGTGGTGGAAATGTTATTGTTGCCCACGTACAGCTCAAAGAGTGAGCGTGCCCTCTGAATTCCATAGAGCGAGTGTAGGGCATTGTTCTCTGCAGATAGGAAGTGAAGGTTGGGGAGGCGCTCCAGGACTGAGCCCTCTAGTGCTGTCAGCTGGTTCCCACTCACACTGAGACGAGTAAGGCGGTGAAGCTGGGAGATACCTGAAGAACCAGAGGAGACAAACTCCATCAGACGTTTCCATCAGAAAATTCTATCCATGTTTATTTTGTTTTGTGTTGTCATCATTATTATCTTCATTTCATAAGACTCATAGTCCAGAACATGCATACTATATAACGTAAAATCAAACAACTTATCCTATTTGTTATGTAGATATGTGCCTAGTTAATATTTGTGTAGCTATAGAGTGTCATTCTGACCCTCCATCTTGGTGAGGCAGTTGTTATCCAGAGACAGCTCTTCCATCAGGCTGCAGCTGTCCAGGCCCTCCACACGGCTCAGCTCATTGTTGTTGAGTGATGCCCAGCGCAAGTTCACCAGCTTGTCTAAGTTACTAAGTCGCGTAAGTCCCTGGCCATCCAGATTCAAGGCAGTGATCTGAGAGAAAGAGAGATAGAGAGTGAGGAAGGTAATATAATATTGTTCTACTGGGAACAATCATAGCGTTTAATTCTAATAGTATTGCAATGTTTGCTCAGAACGGAATAAAAACACAACTCATATTGGGCTATAAGTCTCTCTTTGCAAAGGCTAAATTATTTCAGGGAATCTTATGTGTTGCGCTTTTTACCTTGCTGGTCCAACCAGGTGGCAGGTCAGAGTGAGGGTCAAAGGGCGAGGGCTTCAGATAAGTGAGAAGCTGGGCTGCCGAGAGCAGGCTGAGACTGCGAGGTCGTTCAGCATCCGTGCGTGCATGTGCCAAAAGGCAGGCCTGCAAAGACACAAACAAAAGCTTGATTTCTATTTAAAAACACAAAAGCAACACATTTTCAAAAAGAAGAAAATGAAATACAAGAACAGAAAAAAACAAGAAATCTTTTTTTCTGAATTATGGAATTCAGAATTATGAATTCTCTGGAATTATGCAACCAAACTGTGAGTGTAGTGTGATTTAAAGGCCGTGGCTTGGTGGAAAAAGAGAAAGCTCCCCAGACCTGGTTGATCCTGGAGCCCATGGAATTCTGGACGGCCGCAGCTGCTTCCTCCTCCGTGATGAGAACATCGTCCAGGTGAGTGAGGCTCCTGAGGCGACCCAACACCAACATCCGCACTGATTCACACTGCCCAGCATAAGAAAAAGAATAAAGGGTTTCAGTCACCTTCTTTGTAACCAAAAAGTTAGCTTGAATTATTTATAGCCTGGGTTCACACACACTAATCTGTGATAGAATACAATAGCAGCCAGCCAATTAAAATGATCAATTCCATAATAACATGAAATTGCTAATGATTGGGGGCACAGTAGCTCAATTGGCTAAGGTGCCATACCATGAATCCGGGGTCATTTCCCGATCCTACCTCACTTGTCTCTCGCACTTGTTTCCTGTCACTCTTTATTGTCCTGTCCGATTAAAGACAAAAAGCCCCCAAAAATATGCATGTATATATATATATATATATATATATATAATGCTAAAGATTATAGGGTGTGTGTAGTATAATGTAATTTCCATTGTGTCTAATCAAAAAAAGGTTCCTTCTAAGGTCACGATGATCTTGAACACACTCAGATCAGTAGCCTACTAAGTTCTAGTGTGTCACCTCTGCCTGTGTCTCACCTTGTGCCAGGGGTTGTGACGTGTGTCCAGTTGCAGGAGGGCAGGGGCGTGCTTGCGCAGAATGGCAGTCTCCTCGCGGGCGTTGCTCAGCTGGTTCCAGGAAAGGTCCAGCTGCTTGAGCCGTGCCAGGCCCCTTAAACCCTCCAGAGAGGAGATGTGATTGAAGCTGGCATCTACACTCTCAAGGTTAGGCTGCCGTATCACACCAGGGCACAGAGGTTTAACATCATTTTTTGCTGAACATTGTAAGACCACAGGTTTTAAATCATAGCTGTCTCCTCCTCTCCTCACATCCCCTAAATATATTCTTGCCTTGAAATGATAAATAATGCTAAATAATACATCTATTTTTGTACTGTTTTGTAACACACTGTATATCTCTCTGGAGTGAGCTGTGGAATATACAGTGGTCACAGTGCTCCTCATTCAAATCCTTTCCTTACACTGTGGCAGCTGTCTATGCATTCACAATGCCATTGTCCTCATTATACTTTTATGGAAGAGTTTAACAGTTTCAGTTTTACAGCCCCACAGCTTCTCACCAGATAAGAGATGTCATCCAGATGGGTAAGCTCATTGAAGCTGATCGTCAGGTGGCGGAGCGCTGTCAGACGAGAAATCTCTTTCAGTTTACTCAGGCGGTTGCCATGGAGATTCAGCACCTAGGGGGTGAGGGAGGTTGATCAGTCAGATGCAATAGAATGGAATTCAGGTGATTTCTTTAAAAGAAGGTTGTGATAATCCACATGAGCATACCACCTTATTAAAAGTCTTTAGTGTTCTGCAAAATGAGAGAATCTCCCATGCAATAAACTTTACAGGCAATAAACTTTACAGACAATAAACAATAGACTTTATTGTCTAGTCTTTGTTTCTTGTTTGTTGTATACCAACAATCTAGATCTTATGCCACCATATCCATAAAGTTTCTCATTTAAAACCACTGCTCTTTGAAAAGTAGAGTCATGGCAAACTACAGTAGCTAGATCTCTTTCTTACAGTGATCTGGCTAAGCACGTTGGCCCTAGCAACATTCAGGAGGGTCTTCTCATCCAGGCTCAGCAGCTTTGGCCGAGGCTTCAGCAACGGCTCCATTTCCAGCACCTCATCGTCTCGGGTCAGGTCACTAGAGGTCACTGTTGTGTCACGGGGAGGGTCAAGCTTACCATCAGCTGGTAACGGACGCTGAATTCTTTCCTGAAGGAGGCAATATCATAAATATCTTCATGTCTCTGTCCGTAAAGTGACTGAAAAGGTCAAGGTCAATTTTGAAAGCATGAGCAGAGAAAGAGAGAAAGAATATGACTAGAGATATCCATCTGCACAACCTCTGATTTCATTTTTTATGGGGGGCAGTTTAGAATTCAATCAGGATGTTATCAACTTAATATTCTGTGTATATTTTCATTGAAGGTTAAAATTGTGCTGTTGTAAAGCTATGGGCTGTGTCTGGCCTTCAGGGAGTACCTGTGTGATGTACTCAAAGTGGATGAGGTACTCTGGCAGAACCAGTTCATGATCAAAGACAAACCACTGAGTCTGACGCTGAAGACAGTCACAGCATGACGAGCCTTTGAGAGAGCAATGGATTTCTACAGAAAACCCACAATCACACAAATGCATGTAAGAACATAAGCACAAAACACACTGATAGACCTACTTTTAAACAAACCCTCAGACCAAGATACATACACACACACACACACAAATATATAGTCACACACACACACCCACACACACTATCATTAACAAACCCACCTGCTGCAGGTGCAGTCTTGTATGAGCCTTGCTGGTTCTGACTGATGCTCCGCACAGAGTGGGCTTTAGGATAGTGGGCTGGATCTACAGGTACCCCTTCCTTTTTTGCCACACTGCGGCCCAAAAACACCTTTGAGAGAATGAGCTGGCCTACACACACATGCACACACACACACACACAGCAGGAGAGTGGAAGAGAGACACACTATACTTGAACTGACAAATACATCATGCCAGTACAGATAAATTTGACATCATTATAGAAGTTTATTATAAGATTCTGAAAAAGGTTTGAATCTCCACACCGTGTCTGAAGGATAAAGAATCTGGGTGCAGCTCCTGCCCACACTTGCTGCTCTGCCTCCGGATGGAATTTATTCGTAGGGATTCACAGCCACTTACGCTGTTGGACAGTGGGACTGCTCTTTCTCTTCCCAGTGACTGGAGATGAGAAAAGATCCAAAATGGCCAACTTATACAAAACACACATTACTAGACACACACAGAGATGCACACACAGTTGTTTACTAGACACACACAGAGATACACACACAGTTTGTTTGTTTTTTTACCTTGAAGTGATCAGCCGTTTCAAAGCCATTTTCTAAGATGTGTAGAACTTCTTTGTCATCTGTAGAATGATCCGGATCAGGCACATAGAACAGATAGTCCAGCCCACGCTTATAATTCCTGTTCAGAGTAAATAGAGGGAGTGCACCAAAACATGTAAGTTGGCCCCTGCCGGTATTTTCCTGTGTGTCTACTGTTTGCTTTAAAGCAACACTAAAGAGTTTTTAAGACCTTAAAATATTTTTTTCAAAATCGTTTTGGTGGTCCATCAACTCATAACAGTATGAACGTTACCTTCTGCATCTGCTCTGGAGCCCTCTATCGGCTGTAATAGCACTAAACAAGTTCGCCCTGTCGGGTCCAGGTTCTGTAGTCCAAGTAAAAACTACAGTCGATTGGCTTTGCGGCCAGCCATAGGTTGGAGTATAGCCAGAGTTGAGCTGCCTCGACAGATATATAACGGGGTTGTGTTTGAAATGCAATCATGGCGGAGCTACTAAAGAAAAGAAGGAGATCTGAAGAAGCAAAAAAAAAAAAAACGGGAACCAGAGTGAATATTGTTCTGGCTTTCATTTGTTGGCGAGAGCTGAAGGAGGCTACACATTGCAAAACGCATGGTGACCTAGCTTTGTTGCTACTGGACTTGTAAGTAATAATGGTATATCCGACAGTATTCATCATTGATTGTTTTCTCTATCGATTAGCCTGTGATAGCTACAAACAGTCGATGAATTTTATAGTCTTTGTGTTAGCTAAGGCGCTAACGTGGGTAATGCTAGGTACGTTTCCTATATAAGTTGTTTATAGCTTTAGCGCTTTTGAAAGCATGTCATCATCCGTAAGTTGTCAACATATTTATACGTGAAGCGGATATTTGATTGTGAAACTAGTGGATTTAGAAATTAAATGAAAATTGAGTACACATCCATGTTATGGTTGTAAGTGTAACGTTACGCATGCAATCTGACGGGTTAGAAGCTATCTATTTTGGCTTTCGAAACTACAGTTTTGCAGTTTGTTTAGCAGATCTTCATAATTTTTTTCCCGTTGTGGTTTCCCATTTGTGGTTTAGCATGCATATAATATGTATATATATTATATGCATGCTAAATTATTTACGACAGCAGTAATTCCGATGGTGCGATTTTGAAACTCTTTAGAGTTGCTTTAAAATGAGTGAGTCGGTGAATGAGTGAGCAAATGAGTTTGTTTATTAAAATACAAAATACAAAATCTTCCTTCCTTGCTACAGGTGTACCACAAGGCTCAATCTTGGGCCCAATTCTTTTTACCCTTTACATAAATGACCTACCATCTGTGTGCCATGGCTGTGAGGTCATTATGTATGCAGATGATATGGTCATCTTTACTAAAGGTAAGAGTAATTTTGAGGCTGCTGCACAGCTTACAAAGGTTATGGTTAAAATTTCAAATTGGTTGAATAACTGTCATTTACAACAACACCTCTAAAACAGTTGCTATGCTTTTTACGAAAACCAGGAACCTTTGCACTGAACCTTAAGTTTTTATTTCTGTACAGTGAATTCAATTGTAAATGATTATAAATACAGCATTGTTTTAGACAGTAAAAGGTGAGTAGAATCCAAAATTTTACATTAACAAATTTTACACATCTAAGAAATCGTATGTCTACAGAGGCTGCAAAAATGTATGTATTTGCTCTCATAATATCCCATATTAATTACTGTCTAGCCACCTGGGCCACTGCAAACCCCATTGCTCTAAAGCCAATAACATCATTATGCAAACAAGCTCTCAAAAATCTAGATAAAAAACCTCAATCCTTCCATCAATGCACAACAACTTTCTTGTGTATAAAATCTGTCAAAGCTTAACTCCACCTCCACTACATCATCTGTAACAAGTGTTACAAAAGGGGATTGTGTGATGCCTTACAGGAAAACCACTTTTAGCCAATCACTTTTTACCTATAAGACAGCTAGTGGAATACAATCCCATAAAAACATAAGAGAGTCCACATCATTTACAGTAGATCATTCATCACAAAATGAAAGAAATGGCTGATGGACAAATTTGTCAGCACTAAAATTTCATGGTTTTGTGTGTTCATGTGTGTATGTATGTGTGTGTGTGTGGGGGGGGGGGGGTCAGACATATGTACAGCAATGTATTTGTATCTATATCTGCGCATATTATAATATTACCCTTTGTTATAATTATCAGGTTACATTGCCATGCTTTTCCTGGCAGGAGACTACCAATGGAAATTAGCCTTTTGGCTACAATTGCATTTACATTTGTAAATGTGTGTGTTAATGTACACTGTCCCTCTATAACAAATAAAGCTTAAATAATTAAAAATAAATAAAAAACTTAGTCACTGTGTGATAGCAGGAGATCTGATCTGCAACATAAGGCATCCAACAGTTTCAACAGAAATAGACAGCCTTTACGGATAATATTTGCTGAATAGTATATCTTTGGGTATGGGTGCCACCTTCCAAGACCTTTCAGGGCCAACAGGGCATACCAATTTAATAACTATGTTGTAGTTCTTTTCAATTAGGTTTATCAACATTCAGACAAAGGCCATTAACTGCATGAAGTACAGATTATTCAACTGAATGGATCGAATAGAGCTGAATAGAGCCCAATGTGGTGGCTGCCTTCTGACTGGATGTGAAGCAACAGATATAAATTGTACTGGCTGTATTAATCATAGACAGGACTACAGGATTTTTTTAAGGCTCATTTAAAAGGGTTACGTATTACAAAACGATTCGTATTTCCCGTCCCCCTGGCAAATTCTACCTAGCAACAGGGGATTGGACCAGAGACGTTCCAAACAATCTTTGATTGGACCATGCAAATTAAGGAGGTATATCCAAGCAACTTTACGTTGTCGGGCCTCTGTTCAGATTGGCCTGTTTCAGCGCTGCCATTTCTAGTTTGAAATTGACATGTAGAAGCAGGAGGGAGGCGGTGTTGAAGTTTTGGTATAGTCCACTGGATACCTTAGGCTGGGCATACACTGTGCGATTTTGGCCCATTTTCCCCGCGATTTTTCAGTCATGTCAATATTTTTGTGATCGCCCCGAGTTTTGCCTTCATCATGTGTCGTGCGTCGTGTAGTGTACATGGGGTAACGAGAAGCGATTAACACCTCACAACCAGCTCCCGATCAGAAACCGCATGGTTGCAAGAAAATCAAACCTGTTTGAAATTCTGGTCGCCTGTCGTGAGGGCATCGCACTGTTGAAGTAGTGCCACGAGCCGATTTAACGCAATCCAGCCCATAGCGCATGTGCAAAAACAAAAGTTAAATGAAAAAGTCAGAACAGCATGGCAACACCGAGATGATGGAGGCACAACTGGTCGAACTGTGGCATGAAGTCATAACCTGCATATGCCTAGGAAAATAATTAATATGTTCTGATTCCAATATACTCGCTGCTTATCTCCAGTTCTCACTGTATACTCGTCTCGCACATACACGTTGCCTTTTCGTTTTTTTAATGAGCTTCTGCACACGGAATGGCACAAATTGCACAAGGCAGCTCATTTGTTCTTGGTGAGGACAGTCAATCTCCGTGTTCTTCTTCTGTTCAGAAGAGCCCCGAGTGTCGTGTATAGAGTGCCCCAGTGACGCCACTTCCGTTTGGCTCCATGGGACCTCTGAGCCAAAAAAAAATGAATGCGTTTCAATGAGAGCAAAGTAGCTATTTTCTGGTCCCAGTCGTTGTATGTCCCTGGTATGAAATATGATGTTTGTGGATAAAAATTATGTTTTTTCATGTAAAACGTTGTGGGCGTTCGTTGTGTTATTGTTCAGATAAAAGTTATAGCGAAAACAAAAATGAGAAAGACTACGTCGCGTTCTTGACATCACGTCATCACCTTTTCTCATAGAGTTTGCCGGTGAGGTTCCGGAAGTGATTTTCCCATTAATTTTTCCCATTGACATTTAGATTACAACCCACGATAACCGAATTACGGAAGGAAGACGTCTAACTAGCTACGGCATAACAAAACGATTGGTTGTGCTCACCTAGACGCCAAAATGTAATGTGATCTCCATTTTGTTTCAGTAAAAACGTCTTTTTTCTGCGATTTCCCTTAGAAGTACTTCAGTACCCATAATCCTGTGCAATCCCACAATCCCAGCAACGCATCTGATTCGTGGACAAGTACGTTACCATGGAAGTCGTTGTTGAAGCCCGGGAAAGCGAACAAGTTCACGAATGTCACCGTAGCCTACCTCACATCACAACTATGGTTTTGCTCGTTTGACACGACTCTTAACCTAACCTAATTTTAACTAGACATCCTTACCATGTCATTTCCATTTCCATAAGATTTATAAATTTATTATGCTCATTTTCTTACCTTGCGGGATTACATTAGTTTTTCTCTGTATCTGGTGGTATGAAGGGTATGTAACAAACTGGCAGTTGGGCTAATAAAAAACAGTAAATTCAGTTGTTGTGGTGCAATCTATAACAAATGGAAATTACCACAAATCTTGATAAATGCTTTATTGTACCCATCATCATCAATTCTTTATTCAGGGGAGCTTGACAGGCATTTGTAGGGAACCGGTGGAAACTGCAATGGTGGACACCAAAGCGGTGGTTGCAGTCGGGTACAAAATACTGTACCATGCTTTCGGTTAAAAAAAACTGATCTAAAACTTGATTGATGCAAATCTGAAGATATATACAATATTTGTACAATATTACAACACTGTTTACACAAACTACTGAGGAAATACACCAAAATTTAACTATCCGATTGCAAGGGCAAGATCGCGTGGCTGTCGTCTACTCGAGGAGATTCAAAAGGATGTTAGGCTCAATCGTGTTTGGGATAGGATTGGACAGGGTAAGTACTGGCTTCTGGGATATGTAGTTTCTGAACTCGGGGGTAAAAAATATGTACACAGTCTTGTACCTTTGCCTTTTTTTAGCCTTTTCTTTAGTTTTTTCACTCTGAACGGAAGGTTACACGGTCATCACCTACCCCGTAGCTGGATAGAATGAGTCGGGACTATAAACGGTTTTAAAACGCAATTTTATGGAAAAGTCAATGGCAAAACGGGAGCCTTGGAATCACTTCCTGTTTGGAAGTTCCGGGTTTTACTGGCCAACTCTATAGTGTCTATCCCACAATCTCTAAAGAATATTCTTTAGAGATCAATGTGTCTATCCCTCTGAGCTAGATTTCCACAACGCATCGCTGGATTAAACAGATCAGGTAAGAGCGAATTTTGAGCGAACTAAGCAAATATAATATAGCTGCTACTCAGCTAGCGGCTAACGATGAGCGTAGCTGCTAAGATACCCAGAGTAGTCCATGCAGTACTGCCGTATTTAATTCGCGGCGAAGAGCTGTAGTTCACAATGCGGCCTCTCACAAAACCTTCTACCATCAAACTTCTTCGCTATGAATCGTGGTTTTCTTTGTATTAAAAATTATATTTTAAATTGGCAAACAACATATGTCCCATTCATGGTTCAATTCAAACAGGACCAGAAAATTGTTATAATATCGCCATAACATGGCGAGCGTACACATTTTGAGGTCCCATGAGGCGGAAGTAAAACGGAAGTCACTGGGGCACTCTATAGGACGTACAGTGTGAGCAGTCAGGTCGCATCAGTACGGTGGCCCTGAAGTGCAAACCACATTAACCAAAAACTAAACACAAAAACAAACTGAGAAACACAAACAAAAAC